>JARHVA010007269.1:342500-718056 GCA_037957365.1 Torreya grandis | reverse complement strand
CTAAGTGTTTTAAAATTTGTAAATTAGTGATAAAACTCTTAAGGATACCTTGCCTCAAGTCTATAGTAAATAATTTCAAACAAAAGGTAGAGAATTATGTTTAACTAGACATTTGTAATGGCATCTTCCTTGCATTACTATGAAATGGGTTTTAATATTTTATGCGTTATAAAATGAGGTACATTTATATTGGTAGATATTAAGTGTTTTAAGTAATTATACTATTTTAGATTACTCTTCATATATGTATAGAACATTCTAGTGTTTTATATAAACTTTATTAAATCATGTGAAGGGATGATTTAATAAAGTGGAAATTTTGAAAATGGATGGTATAATGGTAATGTTGGTTTATGTTCGTTGACTTTGTCTTAGTTTATAACATCAAGTTAAAAAAATTATGTAACCCTAATAAGTTCCTTTGTGAATAACTACATATGAAATGAGAAATTATAAATGAATATAATAATGAAGTTTTAATTACATATTAAAAAAAAAACCACCACCCTCAATTTAATAGATATTACCCTAAAACCATGTTTTGAGAAGGTTAAAATGAACACTTAGGTTTATAGGCTAAATTTTGTTAACAAACTTTCTTGTGGAATAAATTTACTATGAAAGAGTTGATGGTATTATTATGTTCCATGAAAACACTTCTAATTTAAAACATTAATATTTTTATTAATGGTAATTTTTTGGTTTATGATTAGTTTAATTAGTATCCAATCCTATTACCAATTATTTCATGAATAAGATCCAATGAAATTATGATGACTATTGGTTGAGTTGAAACTACATATTTTACCTCTAATTTATGAAAAAAAAGTATGGAATCATTTGTAAAACTACATTTATGTATAATATAAGGATCCTATAGTCTTATTAAGTATAAATTGAACCTACCTTAATTAGAAACCTTGGAGTAATGATGTGTTTTAATTTTTTTTAGATGTTACTTTTTAATCTTAATAGGTCCTTTGGTAAATATTTAATGCACATCTTGTTTTCATATAGTGTTTTAAGCGACTAAACAAACCCTTTGAGATAGATATAGTCAATTATAAACTATTTTCAATGTCTATATAACATTAATAACATTTTATATCTCTTTTTACTTGCATAACACACCCTAATTTCTTCATGAAATAATAGAGCGTATTTTTTCTCTGGAGTCTAGTCTTTTCCTTAATCTAGTTTGTGCCTTGGTCCATTTTATCTATTATTATAATTTGAAAAGAGGTACTTAGGAAGTTTTAGTCTTAATTTTATATTTTCTTCACTCTTTTAACTAAGTCTAAACTTAAGGTGTCCATTATATGCACTTAATCTAAATAAAATTACAATTGGGGCTTCAATGATATAAATATTTTATTTTGTTAAATCCAATAAGTCATTGTTTTTTTTGGATCATGTTTTTAAATGCACTAAAATTTCCTTTTCGAGACCATTTCACCTTAGATTTATACAATTATCTAATTATTTCAGGGTTCTTACATATTTTTCTTATGTTAATTAGGTGCAATTCTTCTTTATTTTTATTTAAATAGATTATGAGTTTTTATCACTCCAAATTTTAAACTTAGTCATTTCATTTGTATTGGACTAAATTAGATCTTTCAAGAGTGGATGGGGTTATTTTATCTAGTGCTTTTATATCCACTATCTCATTTCTACTTCTATTCAAGTAAGAGTGACTTAGAGTTTATATTATATCACTCTCATACATAGTCACTGTTATTTTAACTGGGAAAAACTATGTCTCTTTTTGTATTTTAACTTTGTCATTTTTTTACAAAATTTATATTTAAAAACCTAATCGCTATTTTATTTTTTCATAGGCAAATGGTCACTTATTCCCATATGAGCCCTAGGTAAGTGAGAATATTCCACTTTTCACTTGATCATTTCCTTGAGCCTCTCTAAGACTTAGTCACTTTGAAAAGATATTTCAAATGCCTAAGTTGTTAATGTGTGAAATGATCATGCTTCCCTACTTCCCCAAGACTCTCTAGGACTTAGTCATTTTGCATATATATTTTATATGCCTAGGATTTTAATGTATGCCATGAACTTATCGATTATAATCCACACTATAATCCTAGTTAACATTATATGACCTTAAAATTTATAGTCATCTAGCCTGTCAAGACCATAAAAAAATTAGAATGCATCCCCTTTGAGCTAAAATTTCAAATTTTCTTTAGTACAAAAAGTCTTAAATGTTTGAATCTTGTTTTGTATGTTTTCAATTTTAATTTTTTAATTAAATATAACCTTTGAATTTGGGGATTAATAATGTCTTTTGAGTTTTATCTTGATCATTTTTATTGTTTCTTGGCTTTTGGGTCAATTATGAGTCCCTTTATGGTTAATTGGATAAGGTTTTATGTTGATGCATATTAAATTCTTATTCATTATTTTGATCATATTGGCTATAATGTAGCATTTTTTGGTTTATTATTTCCTTATTTTGAGTTAATTGAATGTGTTTTTATATTATTGTATTATTTGGCATGGTTAATTTATTAATGCAAAGATCTACTAGGATTTTGAATTGGGTAGATTGAGAAATTTTATCCTTTTTGGGTAGATGGGATAATTTTAAGAGGACTCATTTGACTAAAAGTATATATAAGATGAGTTATTCATTGTTTTAAAGGTTGTTTCATTTATATTTAAAGACTAGAGTATAATAACCAGATACTTTTTCATTTTATTTCTATTTTTTATTTCTTAATTAGTTTATTTTCATGTGAGATATGTGGTTCTGAGACATTTCTATAGTTTCAACTAAAAAGGAAGAATCATAGACATTGTAATTTATATGGAATATATTTAAATTAAAATGTTGTGAGGCTAAGGTTCTTGAATTTCACATGTATATGGTGATCTTATTCCTCTTTCCTCATATTCAATTTTTTCTAAGACTTTAGCACCATATTCATTTATGATTGTGTAGATGTTGGTTAGAAAAAAGAGTGGTCATGGGATTTGTCTAATCAAATAAACCCAATTTATGTACATTATAATACATGATCATTTCTCCCTCTCTACCCTTCACATTTGATATTTTTTTATAGCATATTAGTTTTATTTCAAAATAACTTAATCTTCAAGCATTGCTTACATGTTTCATCTAGATTACTTGTCCCTCACTTATCTCTTTTAAAGCATTTTTAAGTTTAATATGTTGGAAACAGGTGTTTCTCAGTGAGGAATGCATTAGGAAATATAAATGAGCTAACTATTTTATAGTATAAGTGTATTTTATGTATATTTGAGTGCATTTTAGATAGGTCCCTTGTATGGAATAACTTCCATCAACCAACTAAGGTATCTATTACACCATGACCTAGTAGACAAAGACCTTGGGGAAGTTATTTATAAAATTAATTCCTTTAAAAAAAGGTGAAAGGGGGAATATTCACCTATTGAGCCTTTCCCCTTTCCTCCTATAATTGGTGCATGGCAAATGTACCACCAATATAATGAAATTAGGAGGGTTGATTAAAGTATTATTTGATATTCATTTTTTATTATGTCTAATATTTATAGGCTTTACTTAGACAAGAAAATTATAGTCTTATATAACTAGAAAATAGAAGATTTATCACAAGTTTTAAGTTTTTTAAGGGTGAATTTGAGATATTAAAACTCTCAAGATATAGGAGAACTGAGTTTGACAAATGGAAGTCTAAGACTAAAAAAAATGTGCTCATCCAATAGCTCCCCCACTTATACAATTCCTTTCATCACACTTTTCACTCTCCCTCAAGACCCAATAATGGATAATATATTTTGGTTAAGAGGAAAAGTTGTCATGTAAACATTCTAGGACTTGCCCATGACTTACACAAAAAAAACTAAGAAGTTCTTCTTGAGATATGTTTATGGTGGGGTAAGGATATGATAAGAACACATACAGACCTTCAAGGATACCTTAATCATAACTAAATTTTAGCATGAATATGTCACTTAAAATTTGTTCCCTTATTGTTCATTAACCACTTTAAGATACGTATAGGCCCTACCATACTATATCATTATTTTTTAGATACCCATAGGGAACCCAATGACCCCATAAGTATTTTTAATACTTTATTTTTAAAAATTTACAAAATATTGAAAATATCCCTACATGTTGACAAAGCTTTTTTATATACAAACCTATTTGATGACCCTGGACCCCATGAATTACATGTTCCTTAGGAGGACCCTAATGTAAATCATATATTTGTCCTTATCTAATAATGAATAAATAAATATTAAATAATAAATTATGCCTCAAAGATATGGTGTTTGTCCTTTGACCTCATTAGGACAACTAGGTGCTTATAATTAGGTCCCCATGATCAACCAAGATCTTATGCAAAACACCCTTGTAATGAATTGAATCCCAAAAGCTATGTATTCAAGTCCAAATATAGTTTATAATTTAATTACATTGAACCATATGCCTAAAAATCAACCCTATGATCCTCTAAATCATGTATTATTGTATCTTAAAAGTTAAAAAATGTTCAAATTTATTATAATAACACCATTGCCATGACTAGTTCAAGTGGTTATATTGATCCCTAATAACAACCAACAGGCTATCCCTTCAATTCTAAATAATCAGACTCTTTCTAGAAATACCCATAACCTAGTACATTTTGTTTTCCCTATATTTATAAACATTAATGCATAATTGGATAACCCACACCCTCAAATGGGAAGTAACTAAAGTGCCAATTTGAACACTAAGGTAACTAATTTATAGCACATGGTCTAGAGATTGACCAATGATATGTTTAGCTTGCATATCTAGCTTCCTCAAAACACTAACCAAACTACAAATAACCCACCTCAAAAAAATGAATTAAAACATTTAGAGGACTCATAGGAAGTGGAACACTAGGCCTAATAATATAAACGTACTTAGTCCCCTCAATAACACTAATTAAAATAATAAAAGCACATCTAACTCAATAAACATGTCAGACCTAACCTTGCCAAATTCATGTAGTTTGCACAATATAATAGACCATGATGAGATGTATTGTGATCAATTCACATTGGCCTCAAACATCATTGAAAAGGAGATGGATAAACTTGAAATAGTCCCTATACCAAACAATAGTAAACCAAGCCCCAATGGAGATAACCCAAGCACTACCATGGTCTTAGAGACTTATGAGTTTCCATTTTAAAGTGACAATGAACTTGTGCTAACTTGTAGAATGTACATGCCTTCAAACATTTCTAGAGGGGGAACAACTATTAGTTGAGAAGTAAGTTACAAAGTCTTTTGACTACCTCTACTCATCTAAACAATATTCAGGTTTCACCTGATGAAAAATTAAGTAATAACCCTACCCCCCAAAGTACATACTACCTAATATCATCCTATTAATAGTGATGCACCTCCCTAATATGATAAACCACTATAAAAAAGTTGATATATAACATTGTTGAGGACCTTAAGAAAACTAAGACCTACATAAAAGTGTTTAAGTTTCTGTATATATCTAACCAAAAGGAATTGTTTATAAAATAGTTATCTACTTCTAAAAGGAAATAAGTTAATAAAACTACTAATTCTCATGTTTTTGACTATAATGAAAAAATTGAAACTCCCCCTTTTCTGCTAATAATTAGATTTTTGGGAAAAAAATTGCATAAGTTTTTGGTGGATTCAGATTCCTTAGGGAATGTGATTCCTTATGAAATTTTCCAACAAATAGGATTGAAATGTAAAAAATCTAATATAAGGTGGTTCAAATTGATTATTCATAGGTCAAATTGGTTTTAAATCTCAACCACATTCACATGTACCTATATTCTAATTGTAGGGTGCAACAGTTCATTGACATCTAAGTTGTGGATATACCTGAGGCATATGAGATGCTTCTTAGTTGAGATTGGTCCATAATACTCAATGGGTATATGGAAAATGATTTATCCCACATTTGGATTCTATGGTGAGGTATACATAATCATATGAAGATTGAGAGATATACAAATATGGCTCACATGATCACAAAGTACACTAATATTGATGAGATCTTGTATGAGTCTAAACTATGGGTCTATGTGCTTTGGAAAAAAGGGGAAGATTATGAAATATTATCAATTGACATTTTGAATATACAAATAAAGCCTCAATTTTAATAATGGTACCAATTGGAAGAAGAATATATCCTCTACATTCTATAATTAATTTTAATTCACATTTCTACCTCAACAAATTAGAATGTTGAGCAAGGTTATCCATGTGTAAATAATGAATGTAAAGTCTTAGGGGTTGCATATCCTACCATTATAAATAATTTTATGCCTACATACGTTACTAAAACCTAAGCCATAATCTCATTATAATTATGAGGACAAATTTAAATCCTATTAAAATAATGGCAAAAGAGTAAACAAGTGAACATAGCAGTAACACCCACCTTTAAGATTCCAATACACATAACTAAAAATCATATATGGACACTAAAGTTTGACAACTAAATTTCAAATAATGGGTGTGGTATTGGGATAGAGTTCATCAACCTAGAGGAATTCCATAACTAGAATCCTTTTTATTATAATATTCATTCACTAACAATGTGTATGAGTATGAATAATTAGTGTAAGGCCTCTAGTTCTCACCAAGTAAGAAGGTGAAGAACCTAAAATTCCTTAGGGATTTAGAACTTATGGTCAAGTAAATTAGAAGCCACTATTATTTTAATGATAAAAATATTTATATATAATAAAATAAAGTGTGTAACCTAATAGAATCCTTTAGTGAATTCAACATTCAAACATTTCCACAAAGGAAGAATTATATGACAGATGCATTGGCAACAACTATGATCACCTTAGAAAACATTTCAAACTCTAGATTTAAGATATTTTTAGTAGAGTTAGTCTCAATTCCTTCTATTAAAAACAAATTATAAACTTCAAATTCTTGAATGATTACCATCATATAATTGAATTCATCACCAATGTCAGAATATTTGAGTCTTAGATCATTGATGAGGATGACAAAGAGGAGTTCGAGCTAGATTAGGAAGGAGTGACCAAATTGAAGAATAATAACATACTAAAAGGTATGGTATCATTGGATAGGATATTTTACATGGATTATCATGGTGTGATAGAAAGAGCATCCCCTATAAAATATATTCCCCATTAACATTACAATCAAGACAATTTAGTGGAATTAAAACATGTGCTTTTAGGCATAACTTACACTTAGATTGAAAAAACAAGATTATGTAGGACATGAAATACTTTGGTCATAATATTTCATGGAGTTATGAGAATTTGAATTTTTTCAAAACCTACATCCATATTCATACTATTCCTCTAGATCTTGGTGTAAATATATATTCTACCAAATATAGAGGCCAATCAATCCACTATGGTAACCTTTGATACTCAAAGAGGTATAGAAACTACTTTCAGTAAGGAGTATCTATCATATTAAATACTCCACCTTATTGGAAAATTTGGTACCAAATCCATATAAGAATGGATAAATATAACTCTACATATACTTTAGAAATATAAACAAAGCATCAAAAAGGGTAATTATCTACTACCTTCACTAGATGAAGTCTTATAGATAATATATGGGATGGATATTCAAGATATAATTAGGTGATGGTCAGTTATGAAGCAAAATTAAGACAAAATTCAAAACTAAATGGGATACATTCACATACAAGAGGATTCCATTTGGCCTAATAAATGTAGGTGCCACCCTGTAATGGCCCATGTAAATTAAATTCAAGGAACTCATTAGAAAATGTAATATCATCTACATGGATTACCTAGATATATTTTATGAGTGAGTCAAGAATGTTAGGGACTTGAGGATGGTTTTAAAAAGATTCAAAGAGAATGGTATTTATTTTAACCCAAATAAATGCATATTCAGGGTGACCTAAGGAAAATTACTAGGTCACATCATTTTAGAGAGGGATATTTATATATACCTAGATAAAACTAAAGAAATCACAAATATAACATTTATCAGTAGTAATAAGGATCTAAACTTATTTTTTACTAAAATTAACTTCATAATGTAGTTCATTTAAGGATTCATGGAGATAATCTAACCATTAAACAACATGTTTAATAAGCATGCAAAGATATACTAGACCACTAAATCACATGCATATTTCATTGAGATCAGGAATTCAATTGTGAACACACTCATGCTCATAAGTCTAGATTACACACGAAAATTCTAAATATTCTCTTTTGCTTCATATAACTATAGTGTTTTAGTCCTAACTCAAAGAAAATAAGTTGGGGATGAGATACCTATATCATTTATGATTTCCCCATTAAAACATGTTGAACTTAGATATTGAACCTTTGAAAAATAAGTCGTTACCTTAATCAAAGTTGTCAAAAAATTTATACATTACATCCTATGAGACTAAAGTAATGGGAAATAATTATAGTGACATACTAACAATGTAAAAATATATATTGGTTGCATAAAGATCATGTGGTTATCACATCATAGAGATGATTGATGGTTTTATTATTGATTTTTCACATAGTCATTTATTATTTTTATTTAATTTGTGACAAAACTGAGTTGATAATTTTATGTAGATAAATGTATAAATAATTAAATAATGGGAAATGGAGACAAATAAATAGGTATTTGTGATAGATGAAAATTTAGTATTTTAATGGAATATATGAAATGAAACTATTATAAATTCCTTAAATTAAACCCAAACTAAAACCTCAAATTGAGTAACAATAATGAATAAAAGTTAAACAAATAAGTAGTTAAAAAACATGTAGAATAAATCACCTTATCTATTGATAAAACATGATTTTTTATTGATTCTTTTGATGTGGGTGCTCAATTTATTTCTCCAAAAAAAGGTGAATTAGGAACCATATGGATGCAAATATCTTAGAATATAAATGGATGTATAGGGTAAATTTGGTAGAGATCAGATAGCTTGAAGGTGGATTCTAAAAGTGGAAGATGACACTTCCATTTGTATATTTAAGGGTGATGAGATGAATTATTAAGAATAATATATATTTTTATAATTATGATAATAATCTATGAATGGATTTGAGTTCACATCTCAATGGAAGATGATTAATGTTCATGCATGTGAGAAGACGATGCAGAGTTATTGGGTACATGAAAATGTCTTAGGAATTATTCAAGGTAGTTGGATGACTCACCAAGGTAGTTTAAATGTTAAATGGTGACTCAAAAATTGGTTGTGTTATCCATCCAGATAGCACCTAATAGAGGTCAGATTTGTTTAAGTTTGACCCATACCTAGACTAACATGGGAATGGTCTAAGGTTGTGGAATGCCTATAACTAGACCAGACCTCTAGGATTTTTTATAGGCTAGTTCCTAAGCTTTTATGATTTGGACCTTTGCTTCTAAAACCTAAAAACTAGTTGGGGTGAAAAGAGTTAAGAAGTTTGCATAAAGTAAGACCTATTCTAATATGTTGTGATGCACCAAGAATTTATCAGATCCACTCTTGAACTTATATTCTTTAACATAGTAATGAACTATGAAAGAAGCTAATGTAATGATTACTATAGTTTATATACAATAGTATTTCATATAGAGGTTAGTTTGACACACTCAAACTAGGGAGCAATGAAAATAAGGTCTTGTTGAAGACACTTAAATTTGGTTATCCACTATATATTTGAGAGATCAATGCTAAGACACATTATATGACTTGCAAAGAAAGTTTCTTACACTTAAGTTGAGTTTAGACATATAAAAGGAAGATAACAATCATATTTGCATATTAAACAATCAAAAAACACTAAATCCATATTAGCAAATGATTGCAAAAATATTCTACTCACTACTCCAAGAGGTGTTGAATATAATTTTGGTAGAGTCTAGTCATACCAGCCTGAGGGATGCAAAACAATAGCTCAAAGACTATATTTATAGAAGAAAAGAAGTAAGAGAGAGGGATTTTTTTGGTGCTCAAAAGGGAATCAAATGAGCTCAAATCCATTTTAAAAACTGTTATAATTGCATCCATAAATCAAGCTCACTCAAACCCTTCCTAACTGATCTAGGTCACTCCAGTCTATTGCATCATTACATTATGCTGTCTGTGATGTTCCATGATGGATACAATGATAGGATTAAATTGTTTTTACTTTGTCTTGATGTGAAAATGCTCGTGATTGGTTTGTTGATACGTGTCAAAGTGGAGAGAGGAGTCATTTTCATGCAACTAGCTTTGGCAATGAAACCATTGAAGTGTGTCTGCCTTCATTTTCCATACCATCTACCACTTGTTAGTCATTATGAGGATCAAATCCTCATACCTTGAAATTGATAGATTTACACCATTTGATCCCAAAATATCCACTCCTAGCCCAATCTAGATCATGCTCAAACTTAGTTCCATTCATGCTTGTTCACCTTGGTAAAAAACTAACCTATTGACCTCCATTTAAGTCATTTGGCATCACCTTTGTTTTGATTGGCTATCAAACTCTAACTTAGCTCATTGATATATTGACTCATCTCACTCCATCAATTTTGATCTACATGATCAAGTGATAGCCATTGATCCTTTGCCAATTGAATGTGTTATTAACACTTGTCATGCACACATTTTCTCTTGAGATTCATTAACCCCTTTGAATTCCACTTTTTATTATATCTAAATTCTCAATTAAATGCCAACCATTGATCTACCAAGATCCACTATTTGAAATCCAACAACTAGTTCATGATCTTAAAAATGATGTCCTCACTCCCATAAAATGACATTTGTGTGACCATCATTGACGTTTGTGCGCCTATCAAATTTAAGATAAAAAGGATTTCTTTTGCTCTGTCTAAAACTTAATGTTTTTTCAAATGTCTTATGTTTTTTGACCAACTTTGAAGGCTTGGATCTTGAAGCACAAAAATCACGGAGGCACCAAAGTTTTAGGAGATATTCATGAGGCCAAAAGGAATGAAGCCATTTGATCCACTATTCTTGGAATCTTTCTAAGTGAATATATTAAATGCAAAAGTTGGTTGGTCCATTTTATCCTATGTGACATCTTGGTTCATGTTAGTAATTTGACCTATCAAGGCCAAATTACTAGTATCATACAAAACTTTCCTAAAACCAGTCATAGCCTTTTAAAGTTGGTCAACCCAAGGAATTATGGTCTAAAAAGCACTAATTTTGGTCAAAATTATCAAAAATAGATTGTAAATGGGTCATTATCATTTCAAAAGAGCATTCAACTTCAAAGATGCAGATAATCCATGCATAGGGATTAATTTTAAGAGAAAATTAAACATTATTGGAGCTATAGGTGGTTTCAGGACCTCAAATTTTGTACATAGGGTCATCGTGAGTTGAAGAACCTTCTAAAAAAGTTTCATGGCCATTAGATGTGTGGATATACTCACTATTTTGTAACAGTCTTTAGCATGTTCGTTGGAGATCACCATTGGAATAGGCATCATTTTAGAGTGCCACAGAGTTTTCTAAGTCTAGGTAAAAGTTTTAAAAGCATTAGATTATGTTTTTACATCATAATTAGACCTTTAAAGAGTGTCAAAACTCTAAATTTTAATCAAACCATGCTCGTAGAAGCTTTTGCAAGCAAACAGGCATATAAAGGCCAAAAAGGGATTTTTAGAGTATTTTTATATCATGTTATAGACCCCATGATGATTTTTTAGGAATTTAAAATAATTTTAAGATTTATTTTCATTTTGGTGAAATTTTCATTTTTTCAGTTCTAGACACCCTTCCTAGCCTCCTATTCAGATGCTCATATCTTTCACCACATGTGGATTTCATATGAGTGATCTTATTATGCTTTGGGTAATCATTTTTAATTATATTTCATTAAAAATTAAGACCATTTTATTGGTTTTACTTTACAAACAATTATTAAGAGTATAGGTAGCTCAGAATGCAGTCAAACCCCCACAAGCAAATTTTTCCACGTGGTAACTTTTTATATATTTTGAATGGGAACCCAATATTTTCATGGATGTTGAGGAGGTCAGTTTTAGACACATAAATTGAAAATTTTTGGGATTTGGATGTATGTACTTCAAGAACCATTATTTTTAAAATTCAACTTCAAAGCTCGCCTAAACCCTCAAAAAACTAATTTTTCAAAAATTTGATTTTATTTCCATATATCCATCTTGAATCAACCTAAAAAATTTTCAAATTTCAATTAAACTTAGATAGTATTAAATAAATTTCAATTTTATGCATGGAGATGTACGAATGAGGGTAGAAATCATGTTTTTTATGTAAAAAAGCATGTAATATGAAGTATAGGACACTTCAATGAAATCTAATAAATGGAGATAAAATAATAATAAATTTTATATATCTTTAAATTTTAATTCTTTTATAAATCATCCTATAATCATCCCAACTAGCTCAATCAAAATGGTCAGTTTGTAGGAAAATGGAGTAAAATAGGCCTAGTCAACCCTGTTGACTAAATGATGAGTGTTTTCTCATTAAAATCAAATATCTTGTGAAAAAAATTTAAAGATATATTTAATTTTTTTCAGGTTTAATTTCATATTTTTTTAGGTTCAATGGATTCCAAATGCAATAAAATAGGCTATTAGGCCTAATTGGCTTAATAGGCCTAATTGATCAATCAAGCAAGTAAAGAATAGCATTGAAAATCTATAAAATGCATTAATTTTTGATTTATAACATTTAATATATGTTTTTTAATTGGATATATCATTATCAAATCAATCCATAAGCTTAAATTCATGCAAGTTGAGCTCAAGTTGAGTTAACTAGTCATTAAGGGTCAAATCTCTTCGGTTGACTAGTTTGACTAGTTTCATGCATCTCCCATGCTTTTAATGAAAGATAAAGACTTTAAATAACTTAAAATAACTTTAAATATGGAGTTATCTTATAATTTATGGAATTATTTTCATGCAATGAAGGTTGAAAAGTCAACATGGGCCCACCACTTCTCAATTCTATGCCAAAAATGAAGAACATGCAATTTTTGAAGAATTGGAAGATTTTAAAGCCTTTATTTAATATTGTAAAAGGATTTAGTTTTATTTTAACTCAAAGAAGACTAATACTTCTATTTTACATGACACTTTTAATTTTTTTAAGGTTTTAAACTTATATATTGTCTTTTTGAATCCATTTTTAAAAAATTCTTGAAGTAAAGCAAAAATTGTAATTGACACCATTTATCAAATAAAGAAGATTTTTTGCATATGATTTTTTTGGATTATAATAGAGTTTATTTTTTATTATGTAATAGAATATAAGTGAGATATATATCCCATTTTTTCATGTCCTTTCCTCACCTACTATAAAAATCTCATCCTCTATATCATTTAAAGAGCTAGGAATAGAATTTGCTTTGCAAGCTTCTTTCAAGGCTTATTTTGAAAACTTATGTTTAGGATTTACTGAAGAATTTATTTCGATTAATATGTGTACCTTACTCAATTTCAAAAAATATTTCAGATAATACCAATCATTCAAGTTCATCACCCCATTAGATAGAATTTATCATTTCAATTTATTTCTCCCTTTTCATCCCAAAAATCACAATAAATCAGATTTAATATATAAATATTAAGGGAACTAGCCCTCTCTAGAGGTTCTTCTCAATAAAGAGTACCCACACTCTAATAATTCCTAATTATATCAACTAGAGTGAGGGTGTGTTTTTTACATCTTCAAACAGGGTGCACTCCAGAGTGATAACAGTTCTTAGCACGCCTAGTGGGACATCATTCTACACACTAGCCTATGGAGGCATTCAGAAAATCAGTACAACTTTCAGGCACTAAAATCTAGTTTTAAACATCATGTATCATTTTAATATTGATTAATTTAAGTATTTTTATTACTAATGGTCTTAAATGGCTTGTTTCAATATAGATCTATATTATCCTCACTATAATCAGTATGACTAGCCACACTATGATCCTCACCAAGAGTTTGAGGATCTATATCAAGCATATATATAGGAGTACTACCCAGATCCTCCCTATGAACAACCATTCCATCATAATACTACCCCTTACTAGTCTCATCATGAGCCATCCTACCCATCCATCCAACCTAATCATGGCCATTTTGCATCTACCTAATCTATATCAACACTTAAGAAAACTTTAGTGAGCCTTGAAAAGCATGCACTAGATCTGTACTTAGAAAATATTATAGCCAAGATACCCATATTCACTAAATCCATTATGTGAGAGAGTCTTTGAAGAAAATAAAAGAGCAATGGACACCTATTGAGAGATCTAATCGGAACCATCTCACTGGTGAGATGATGGATGTAGGTGGTTACATTTAAAGCATTGAGGATAAACTAAAAGGCCTTAAGGAACAACAGGACCAACATCACTCTCCTTTTATGACATCTATTCATTCTCAAGAGACCATTCAAAGAGCCCCTTTGATTTTTCCAAATTATTCATATGTTTCTCAATCCTTCCCTTCTTGGAGTTCTATCCAAGAGAACTATCAAAGAAAGAAGGAGATTGTTATGATACAACCTACTATTAAGATCACTGACCACTTTAAAGAAAAGATATTCTAGGAGAATATTGATAAGTAGATCAGAGAGTTGGAGCTGAAGACAAGGAGAGAAGAAGTGAACCAAAATAAAAAGGTCAAAAAAGAGCCTTTATGTTTCCCATCTTGGAACAAAATCATGGAGTTAAGCAAAAAAGAGGAACAATCAAGCATCATTCAATATGTTGAATCCAAGCAAGAGATCATTAAACCTTCATCTCTTCCTCCTTAGAAGCCTAAATCCTTTCCTTCATGGAAATCCATTCAAGAAAAAGTGTAGTAGAGAGATGAGGTGAAGGTGATCCAAGAGGATGCAACCAAAGAGATAGAAAAGAAAGGTGACTTGAGTGATCAATAAGAAGAAATCATAGTTAGGACACCACTTGGAAAAGACAAAAATGACTTAGTTTTCCATGATGAACAAGAAGAGGAGTTACAGGAGGATTTTCAAGAGTTTTCAGAAACTGAGATAGATGAAGTACAAACAATTTTTTCTTCAAAAGGCAACCATGAAGACAACTCACATAGAGCCATTACTGAGATGGAGAATATTCCTAATAAAAATAAGTGCAGCAAATCAAGAAATTTCATTTGACTTCATCCAAAAGGTAGAAATATGAATTTCATGTCTTTTCCATTGATCATGATGAATAAGCCTTTTGGGATGATTTGGAGAGTTTTTGTGGAAAATTAGATGGTCCATCTCCACCACAAGTGGATATTGATGAATGTCTTGTAAAGAGTACTATTACAGTTGTTCATTAGGAAGAAATTAAAGTCATATTATAGCCATGTTTGTATGCTTATCAAGTATCTAAATAATTTTACAAAGCACCACTTCAAATGGAGTCAAATGAAGACATCAATCCAGGTATACTAGCTGAATTGTCAATACAATCATTGAATGAAAATGTGTCAAATCATGATCAACCTATGAATGAGGTAGAGATAGCACTTTTGATGCAATAAAGAAGAATATGGGAGGAGGATGATTGGATGTTAGATCCATATCTTCAACATATACACACAATAATAAAATTTGGATTCCTAGCTGCATCATTCAGAACATGTGAACTTATAAGTGCTCCCATTTGCAGAAGAGAGCTATCAAAAAGAAGCAAATACGTTTCAATGTTCCATAATGCATCAAATAGCTTTCCATTTGATCTAGGAGGGCCATCAAGTTGGAGGTTATTTTGTACATAATACACTTATTTTTGTTACTTTTTTCTCAGTGCATATCCACACATGCTTTTAGTTATTGTTTTTTCCCTTTCCAGTTGTTGTACATTCCTCTAAGTGCACATGTGTGTATGTTTGTTGTTGTTTGTGTCAGTTGTCTTGTTGTGTCTTTGTCTATAAAAGATCTTCCAATATTTAGTGTATATCTAAGTTTGTCAATTTTATTTATATTTTTTGAGTTCTTTGATCATCAGGCTGGTCAACCCCTAAAAGTCACCAAAATTGTTAGTAATTTAACCTATTAAGGCCAAATTACTACTATCATACAAAACTTTCTTAAAACTGGCCACAACATTTTAAATTTGGTCAAACCAAGGAATTGTGGCCTAAAAAGCACTAATTTTGGTAAAAAATGTCAAAAATTGATTTTAAATGGGTCATTATCATTTCAAAAGAGCATTGTCAAGTTCAAATATGTAGACAATCCATGCATAGGGATCATTTTTAAGAGAAACTTGAACATTCTAGGAGCTACATGTGGTTTCAAGACATCAAATTTTATACATAAGGTCATCATGAGTTGGAGAACCTTCTAAAAAAATTCATGGCCATTGGATGAGTGGAGATACTCATTGTTTTGTAATAGTCCTTAATATGTTCGTTGGAGATCACCATTGGAGTAGGCATCATTCTAGAGTGTCATAGAGGTTTCCAAGTCTAGGTAAAAATTTGAAAAGCATGGTATTATGTTTTTACATAATAATTATAAATTTAAAGAGTGTAAAAACTATAAATTTTAAGCAAACCATGCTCATACTAGCTTTTACAAATAAATAGGCATAAAGGCCAAAAAGGGGTTTTTTGACTTTTCAATCAAAATGTGATTTTAGAGTGCTTTTATAGCATGGTACAGACCCCATAATGATGTTTTTATGCATTAGGAATAATTTTAATAGTTATATTTATTTTGATGAAATTTTCATTTTTTCAGTTCTAGACACCCTTCCTAGCCTCCTATTCAGATGATCATATATTTCACTACATGTGGAGTTTGGATGAATTATCATAGTATGTTTTGATTAATTTTATTTAATTAAAATTCATGAAAAATTTATACCATTTGAGTGGTTTTTCTTTATTAACAATTAATAAGAGTGTAGGTAGCTCAGAATGTTGTCAAAACCCCACAGGTAGATTTTTCCACATGGTAACTTTTTACATATTTTGAATGGTAACCCAATATTTTAAGGGAGGTAATTTTTATACACATAAATATTAAAAAAAAATGGATTAGGGGATCTGTAGCTCTACCAATTAGAGCACAATTGATTACTTTCTTATATGCAATTAAACATGGAATTATACCAAAATGATAAAGTAGCTAGAAACTTGAGACAATAAAGAATTTGAGAGATAATACACACTCTTGTATTAAATACTACTAGAAAAAAATACAATAAGGAAGATGCCACTTCTTCCTCCACCTCAAAGGCTTGCCACACCTCAAGACCTTCTTCCCTCTCTCTCTTGCTCAACACAACAAATCTAAAGCTTGAGTTGCTATCCCTCCTTGAATGCTTCAGCTGATCTCCTTGACCTTACACCTGTAGATCTCCTTGACCTTACAACTGTAGATCTCCTTGACCTTGCTTGCTTCAATGCTCTTACTTGCCTTCTTACATACTTACAATACATGCCTTATGGGTCTATAAATAAGATCCCATGCTTACAAAAATAGAACTCTAACTACTAAAATTAGACGCACAGACTCGCAACTTAAATTAGCCCCTTTGCATGCAAACACTCGGTTCAACTAACTAACTATTCGTGCAACGAACAGTTCTGGACCGCACAGGCGACCGACACCGGTCCCTGCTTGTCTGGTGCTGCCGACGTCGGCCGACTGTCTGCCATCGCCGGTTTCCTTCTCCACTGCATCTGACTGACGTCGGTCATACTGCCGATGCTGGTGGCTCTGGTTCTTCAGCATCCTTCCTTATGTCTGCAAACAGTTGAAGCTTTTAGCTCCACACCTTAACAATCTCCCACTTGGAGATAAATAGCTGCAACTTGTACCTGTACCTGTACACCATCTATTTTGTTCCTTAGGCTCTGTATCCCTCTTCAATGTCACTCTTGAAGACCAACCACCACGTAAACCTGTGATGCTATACCTGTATCATATGCCACAAGAATTTTGCTGCTCCCAAATTCTCCATGACATACTTCTGAACCAACTCTACCCTTAGCTCAGAAAACTCCCTGTATATGAAACCCTGCAACAAGTAACACAATACAGTAACAGGATAATGTAGCTAATATTATCCAACCTGGTAAAGATAAAATACAATGGTCAAACCTCCATTGTTCTGCAGCACACTCAAGACCATATACCATAGCCTTCTGTCTCATGTGTCCATCCACTCTCTTCTCTAAAATGGGAATCCATCCCTCTATCCAGTGCTTCCTTCTAGCTGACAACACTACCAACAAATACCTGTTTGGTTCTCCAAGGACTCACACTCCTCATCCATGCCAAGCTCCCACTGTTTTTGGATTCTACCTGCATTGCTTCTTCCATCTTCCTAGTTCATGACTATCAGTAAGCAATATAAAGAAGGTGAACAATGAATATGAGGTTCACATACCTTTCCTGACCTCCACATGGGTGTTTGAGACTTATTAATTCACCCAACATCTATTCCAGTGACCGATCTAGGCCATCTCCCAGTCTGCTCCGACCGATGTCGGTTCCCTGCACTGACCCTGACTGCCGACGTCATTTCCCTGGCCGACGCCGGTGTCCCTCCTACCGACGTCGGTCCTTATGACCAACGTCAAACTTCTCCTAGTCCAACCTACCAACCCTGCTGGTCTGCACATGATCGATGTCGGTATCTGGATGACTGACGTCGATGCCAAGCTACCGACATCGTGTCTGTGTGTTCCTGTAAGTGATGAAATTTTCATCCGAGAGCTCTTCTTAGATCAAACCTCTATCCATGCTACCCTGCTCAGATTTATTCAGCCCCTGTGACTGATCTCTGTCCTTCATCTCCTCCATAAACACCAAGGCTTCTTTGTTCCTGTCAAAAGCATCAAATTTCCTCTTTCTACAATGAACTGTATTTATGCTTTCCAAATTTGAACACATACCTTTTGAATCAAGAACTTCCATTCCCTTCCTATTCTTGTGACCAAGCCTATTAGGCCACATCTTCGAATCTACACCAGAAGTAGAATCAGTAATACAAGTAGACAGATAAAGAGTATCTACTTTCTTACCTCTTGCTAGAACAAGTGCTCCCTTGGTAACCTTCCAAGAATCCGCTGTGAGGGTTATTGTGCATCCCTCATCTCCCAACCTTCCTACAGAAATCAGACTCTGCTTCAGAATTGGAACATGCATGACCTCTTTCAACACCCATGTGGTGTCAATCTGCAATCTCAGCTGCACTTTCCCTTTGCCAACTATCTGACAAGGCATACCATCCCCTAAATAGAGCACTCCAAAGTCTCCCTGTTCATACTCATAGAACAAATCTCTGTTTGGGGATGCATGAAAAGATGAACCAGAATCTAAAATCCATGATCCTACCTGACTATCTGAAGAAAGTATGAGAGCATCCTGCATCACAATATTTGCATCCTTTGCTTCTTCCATACCTACATGTTGATTCTCTTTATCTCTCAACCAACACTCCTTCTTTGTATGTCCTTTCTTTCCACAAAACCAGCAGGTAATACCTTTGGACTCGGATCTCCTTCCCGACCTTGATTTCCCTTGCTCAACCTTCTCCCTTTGCCTTTCCCTGCTTTCTGCACTTAGAGCATTCCCTGATGATTCACCTGTGCTTCTCCTGCGTATTTCTTCATTCAAGATCACACTCACAACATCATCAACTTTTAAGATTTTAGAAGCAGATGCAGAATTACTTACTGCCATAACCATACCGTCCCAACTTTCAGGCAAAGAACATAAAATCAAAAGAGCCTTTACCTCATCATCAAAAACAATATTGACTGAAGCTAGTTGGTTTACCAAACCATGGAAATCACTGAGATGAGTATGTACCGATCCACCTTCCTGCATTTGCAAAGTAAATAGCTGCTTCATAAGATATACCTTATTAGAAGCCTAGGGCTTTTCGTATAAATTCGCCAAGGACTTTATCAACTCTTCCGTTGTCTTACACTGTGATAAGCTAGAAATCACAGATGATGCAAGGCTCAACCTTATGGAACCTAGAGCCTTTCGATCAAGAACATTCCATTCTTCATCCTTCATATCTGTGGGCTTGCATGCAACCCCACCCAACAGTAAGTACAAATCCTTCTGATACAGATAGTCCTCAATATGCATCCTCCAATGTTGATAATTCTTGCCATTAAACTTCTCCATTCGTAGTCTACTTTCTTCTGCCATTGCTGAACTCCCACTCAATCAGAAAACCCTGTGAATGACCTGTAATCAAAAAACAATACCCTGCTTCCTGCAAACCGTAGCTCTGATACCACTTGTCAGGGGATCTATAGCTCTACCAATTAGAGCACAATTGATTACTTTCTTATATGCAATTAAACACGGAATTATACCAGAATGATAAAGTAGCTAGAAACTTGAGACAACAAAGAATTTGAGAGACAATACACACTCTTGTATTAAATACTACTAGAAGAAAATACAATAAGGAAGATGCCACTTCTTCCTCCACCTCAAAGGCTTGCCACACCTCAAGACCTTCTTCCCTCTCTCTCTTGCTCAACACAACAACTCTAAAGCCTGAGTTGCTATCCCTCCTTGAATGCTTCAGCTGATCTCCTTGACCTTACACCTGTAGATCTCCTTGACCTTGCTTGCTTCAATGCTCTTACTTACCTTCTTACATACTTACAATACATGCCTTATGGGTCTATAAATAAGATCCCATGCTTACAAAAATAGAACTCTAACTACTAAAATTAGACGCACAGCTCGCGACTTAAATTAGCCCCTTTGCATGCAAACACTCGGTTCAACTAACTAACTATTTGTGCAACGAACAGTTCTGGACTGCACAGGCGACCGACGCCGGTCCCTATTTGTCTAGTGCTGCCAACGTCGGCCGACTGTCTGCCGTCACCGGTCTCCTTCTCCACTACATCTGATCGACGTCAGTCATACTGTCGACGTCGATGGCTCTGGTTCTTTAGCATCCTTCCTTATGTCTGCAAATAGTTGATTAGCTTTTAGTATGTTTTGATTAATTTTATTTAATTAAAATTCATGAAAAATTTATACCATTTGAGTGGTTTTTCTTTATTAACAATTAATAAGAGTGTAGGTAGCTCAGAATGTTGTCAAAACCCCACAGGTAGATTTTTCCA
This sequence comes from Torreya grandis, assembly GCA_037957365.1. Lineage (NCBI taxonomy): Eukaryota > Viridiplantae > Streptophyta > Pinopsida > Cupressales > Taxaceae > Torreya > Torreya grandis. The sequence goes on along the minus strand of JARHVA010007269.1, from coordinate 696,943 downwards.
CATGGTAACCTTTTATATATTTTGAATGGTAACCCAATATTTTAAGGGAGGTAATTTTTATACACATAAATATTTAAAAAAATTGGATTTGGAGGTTTATACTTCATGAACCATCATTTTAAAAATTTAGCTTCAAAGCTCGCCTAAAACCTCAAAAAACTAGTTTTGCAAAAATTTGATTTTATTGACATCAAATCATATTGAATAAACCTAAAAAAAATTATAATTTTAATTAAAATCAGATAATATTCCATAAATTTCAATTTTATGCATGGATATGTATGGATGAGGGCATAAATCATTTTTTTTGTGTAAAAAAACATGTAAAATGAAGTGAAGGACACTTCAATGAAATATAATCAATGGAGATAAAAGCCTTAGACTTTTTATTTATCTTAAAATTTTAATTTTCTTATAAATCATCTTAGAAGTGTCCCAACTAGCTTAATCAAAATGGCTAATCTACAAGAAAATAGATAAAAATAGGCCTAGTCAACCCTATTGACTAAAAGATGAGTGTTTTCTCATCAAAATCAAATATATTGTGATGATAAAAAAATTTAAAGGTCTATTTAATTATTTTTTTAGGGTTCATGGCATCTTTTTTTAGGTTTAATGTATTCCAAATGTAATAAGATATGCTATTAGACCTAATTGGCCTAATATGCCTAATTGGTCAATCAAACAAGTAAAGAATGGCATTGAAAATCTATCAAATGCATTAATTTTGGAGTTATCACATTTAATATATGTTTTTTAAGTGTATATATCATTCTCAATTCAATCCACAAGTTTTAATCTATCCAAGTTGAGCTCAAGTTGAGTTAACTAGTCCTTAAGGTTCAAATCTCTTCGCTTGACTAGTTTGACTAGTTTCATGCATCTCCCATGCTTTTCATGCAAGATAAAGAATTTAAATAACTTAAAATCAATTTCAATATGGATTTATCTTCTAAATTATTACATTATTTTCATTCAAGTAAGGTTTACAAGTCAATATGGGCCCAACACTTCTCAATTCTATGTCAAAAATGAAGAATGTGCAATTTTTGAAGAATTGAAAGATTTTAAAGCCTTTGTTTAATATTGTAAAAGGATTTTTGCCTTATTTTAATAAAATAAGACTAATAATTATATTTTACACACCAATTTGGATTTATTTAAGTTTTTAGATTTATATATTATCTTTTTGAAGCCATATTTAAAAAATTCCTGAAGCAGAGCAAAAATTATAATTGACACCATTTATCAAATAAAAAGATTTTTTGTATATGTTTTTTTTAGATTATAATAGTGTATTTTTTATTGTATAATATCATATAATTAATATCTATATCCCCTTTTTTTATGACCTTTCCTCACTATGAAAATCTTATCCTCTACAGGTCATTTGAAGAGTTAGGAATAGAATTTGCTTTGCAAGCTTCTTTCAAGTCTTCTTTTGAAACACTTATGTTTAGGATTTACTGAAGAATTTATTTTAATTCATATGTGTGCCTTACTTAGTTTCAAAAAATCTTTTAGATAATACCAATCATTCAGGTGCATCATCCCATTAGATAAAATTTACCATTTCAATTTAATTCTCCCTTTTCATCCCAAAAACCATAGTAAATTAGATTTAATGTATAAATATTAAGGGAACTAGCCCTCTCTAGAGGTTATTCTTAGTACAGAGTCACCCACACTCTGATAATTTCCAATTATATCAGTTTGAGTGAGGGTGTGTTTTTCAAATCTTCAAGCAGGGTGCACTCCAGAGTGATAATAGTTCATTTGGCTAAGTATGGGAAACTAAGTGAAATCTAACTTAGGAGCTAACTTTTATCCTTCATAACTTATTTTACACTTCAATGGATGACTTGAAACTTAGTGCATGGTAACTAGGGACCAAAATTACCAAACCCATATGATCACTTCTTCTTGAAACTATCACATGTGTGATAAATGGCCTCATAAATATGCTCACTTGGCTCTATTTGAGCTTCTTCGAAAATGGCTATGGAAACTTAGTGGATTTTGCTTAAGAGGCCAATTTTGGATCTTCATATGTTCTACTGCACTTTGGTGGATGACCTAAAAAAAATTCATATGTTATTGGGACTAAACTAAAGAAACCCATATGATCAATTCTCCCTAACTCATTCATACATGGTAATGACAATGCCAACAAAGTATCTACTCATAATTTTTACCATTATACCCAAGTATCCCAATGAACACAATGAAGAACCAAATAGATCCTATTCATTTCCATACTCATTCCAATCTCTTTGACACCCAATTAGGTCTCTACAAATCTAGTCCTATCCCAAATCCCTTTTGATTCACTACTTTATCAAACCATGTAAGAGCTTCATATGTGGGCCAAAATTGGCTAACATCTTTGGTGACTCAGCTGGGTTGACCAACCTACTAGTCATGGAACCCAAAAATTCATGACTAATAAAATGAAAATCTACTTAAAAATAGACTCTAATGGAATTTTAAAAATACTATTTGTGTTAGTGGGAGGAATAATAACAAAGAAACAACCTAAACAACAAACAAAATAACTAAAAATAGTAATGTGCAAAAGCACTTGGAGGGAAAACAGACCTATCTACTTATGTACAAGGGACAATATATATAACTAGTAACAAAACTTGAGATACCTCCCATTAATAGGGAAGGTAAGGCTCTTTCCATTCAATTTGGAAAGCTTAAAATCAATGCTCTCTTTTTAATTGGTGATTTACATAGGGTCCACTCCAAAGGCTGTCAAACTTGAAGTGTTTTCCTAGTTTTGCACGGTCCTCATCCCATTTGAGGACTATGTCACCTTTTTAAAATTTATTTGATGAATCTCTTTTTAAAAAAATTATCTTGACTTGGTGATTTTTGGACCACATGGTATGCATGGCATCATCCCTTATTTCATCTAATTATCTCAGTTCATCATTTTGACCTCTATTGCATCACTTTCTAGAAGTTCTAGTTGGTGTGCAAGATCCAAAGCTAGAAGGTCCAATGAAATTAGAAACCTTGATTCTATTTTATAAAATAAGAGATAAGTTGAATTACTAATGGCCTTTTTAGGGGTGATTATATTAGCCCATAAAGCAGTCTTCATCTTTGTATTTCAAGATCTCTGATTATCTTCCAATGTTCTTTTGATGATCTAAATCAGATTCTTGTTAGTGGACTCAGCTAGTCCATTACCCTATGGATAGTAATTTTATGAATATTTTAGATAGATAACTTTCTCAATATCACATTCACTTAAATTTTTACTACTAAATGTCAAAGTATTGTCTTATATTATAGTGGAAGGTGCTCCAAAATGGGTGACTAGGATCTCATAGAACTCAAGTATAGAGTTGTCATTTGATTCCTACAAGGGAACTGCTTCCACCCACCTGGTGAAGTAGTCTATAGATATCAAGACCCACATATGGCCAACACTGGATGGAGGATTAATCATTATAATGAATTTTAAACTCCATTACATGAAAGGTTGTTCAACTTGAATAGGCTTTAGTGGCATATCATCTAGTTTATGTTTCCCTTTAATTATTGCACATTTTTCACACTTCCTCACCCCTGCATGTGCATCTTTGAATAAACTGGGACAAAAATAACCATATCTAATATATTTTTATTTATGTTCTTGGCTTAAAAATGGCCCCTTAAAGAACTATCATGAAATTGTTTGAAAAGCTTATCAAATGCGTTAGTTTCAACACATCTTAAGAGCATACCTCCAATGTCTTTTTTGAACATCACTCCATCAAATAGAATGTATGGCACTGATTACAACATGAAGTGTCTCCTTTATGATGCATTTAAACCCATTAGACACTTTTCTATTTGGATAAATCTATTAATATCACATGTCCATCTAGATGGAAGAGTAGATTCATTTTCCTATTCAGTGTCTTAAATTACCAAAATTGTCTCCTTTTCTTCTCTCACATCTTTTGAAAGATGTTCACACAATCCCTTACCTCAGACTAGATTTGTCACCCTAAATTTGATGACATACTCCATACACTTAGTGACCCATCCAACTCTCTTTTTGTTTAAGTCTATATTGATGATAAAATCTCACACTTGGATGAGCCACCATTAGTATAATATTATTGTTTGAAATTAGATGTCTAAATTTATTCAAACTTATTACAATAGCAAGTACATGTTTCTCAACAAATCTATATCTTTTTTCATAACCTACCAAAGCTTGACTAAATAAATTAATATGTTACTCTATACCTTCATCATTCTACTACATAAGCATAGCTAAAATTGCATCTAATGTAGATAAGGTACACAAATAAAATTTCTTATTGAAATTTGTATTTATAAGTGTGGGTGCATGAGATATGGCCTCCTTAATGGCCTCAAAAATCCTCTTACCTTCTATTGTACATGTTAACTCTTCACCTTTTCTCAACATATGAGTGAGAGGCTTGAGCATCTTTACAAAGCTTGGAATGAACCTCCTGATGAAGTTAATCTTTCCCAAGAAGCTCTACAACCCTTTCTTATGTTTAGGTAGTGATAGAGTAATGATTGTTTCCATCCTCTCTAGATCAATGGAAAGACCAACTTTGGACACCACATGTCCAAGAATTCTTCCTTTTTGTAATAAAAAAATGTATTTCTTTAGATTCCAATAAACTCCAAATTTTTTGCATCTATCAAAGATATCTCTCACGTGTGTTAGATTATCATCAAGAATCTTTGAAAAAAATGTTATATCATCGAGATAAACTAGAACTATATCATTCAAAATACCATGAAAAGCAACATCCATTGTTCTTTAGAAGGTGGCTTCATGATCCGTAACCCCTTTTGAACCCTTCAATTTTATTTTTGGTTTATAATGAATATTTAATAATGGATTTAAATAAATGATCAAAAATTGATTTAAAGTGTTTAAAAATTGGATTAAAACTAAATATGAATATCTATGTATTCATTCCTTCTAATTACACCTTCAAATGATCATTAGCCATTTAATTATTTTTTGTTAAGTTTTGTGTTTGATTAAAACTTTCATCAACATTTGAATAATTGAGTCAAATTTGTGGAAATAATATAATTGCAAACAATCAAAACATAAACACTATAATTGTTAATGGATTTCACCCAATCTGGGCTACATCTCTAGGTCTTGCTTAAAGATGAAACTGATAAATTATTGATGAAAAATTTCTTTATACATCACCTTACCCCTAGTAGGGGTTCTTGATATATAAATAAATGTTTTGATGCCATTAGATCTATCTCTAGCAACTAGCTCTAGCTTTGGTTCTCAGCTCTTAGCTCTGGCTCTGGCTCTCAGCTTTGACTCTTGACTCTAGCTCTCGGCTCTTAGCTCTGGCTCTTGGCTCTTAGATCTTGACTCTTAGGATCTTGACTCTTCAGATATTTGGCTCTAATGAGATATTTGAAATGTTTTTTGAATGAATTGAAATGAACCTCTAGCCTCTTTATATACTTGTTATGGGTCCACTTTTTCTGATTGGGATGATTATCCTCAATCTTATTTTAATAAATTTCATAGTTATCCCATACCCAATTTTTATGGGATTTTAAATTATCCATCATATTTAAAAATATGGGGTGACAATTATTGCCCAATATATGATGGAATATGTTTATCCTGAAATATTAAAGGCTTAGGTCGAATCATATTATCATGCCATCATTTTGACCATAACTTTGACTGGTCATAACTTTCACATATGGACTCTATTTTTCAAACTATAAAATGTGATAAAAAGATTAAATGAGATTTACATCATGGAAATAGATTTTGAATATTCTATGATGGTAATTTTTTTTAGTTTGACCAGCTTTGACCACTTATTGATTGGTTTTGATTGGAAATTTAACCAACTGCACAAGGAGTATACCAGCTCTATTTTTTAAGTTCCACATATCTTCAAAAATATCTTGATGGGATATTCATAATGGTAAAGATTTGATCTAATTTTGGAAATTTTCTAAATTAACCTCTAGATCAATCTTCCCTATCAATAGGGCTTTTGGTCCACCAAAATCTGGTATCCAACTTGATCCTCTGAAATGCTAATCAATTCTAAAGAATTCAGATAGGTCTTTATTAGTCTACTCAGGTTCCACAACTACACCCACAATGCTTCGAATAATCAATTGATCACACCTTCCACAAATCCTTTACTACTACATGGACATCAGTATCATCTACATAGAACTAGGATTTAGAATGCAATGACTTATTTTGTTGCATGGCTTCTTAAGAGCCTCTACACAAATAAGCCTAGTGATCTTTTATGTTGCAAGACATTTCTCTACTAAGGTAATGTTTTCCCATTGCATAAATTTAATATGTATTCTCCATATTTGTTTTGACATTCTCACACGAACATAAAATTATGTTGCATACAACAAGTGATATCATATCATCACTTTTATAAATTACCCTTCATGGGGTCTTACAGTGCAACATATATGTTACAAACAGTGCCCTTCTTTGGGTCTTTTACAAATGTGCATATTATGATTACATATATATTGAAAACATGTATTTCAATGAAAATGGATATCAAACTTGATCCAAAACAACAATGTGTAACTGAGTGTTACTTACCTTGGAAGAACCTCACATGTTGATTCATGCCTACTTGTCTTCCTTTCAAAAGAAACTCTTTGGTTATGTGTAACATGTCTTTCCATTATTGTTATACCCCAAATCTAATTTATAGATTTTTTTCAATTTTCACTCTCAATGGAGCCTCTTTACCATGTTTCCAAATGCTACAAGAAAAGGTAAGCACAAATATGCCAATTTGAATGTGAGAACATAAAATGATAAATGATACAACCACTAACAATGGGTTCTTCACAATATGCTTCTCATCTAGATTGATAATCCATTTTATACTTTAGAGGAGTGATATACCTCCATGCTTACTCAAAAAAATGAGGTTAGTTCATTTCATTCTTATTTAACAATGGAAACAAAATAAAGTTCTTTGAAGGTGGCTTTAAGCATGCTAAATAAGACTTAGCTTTGTAAAAATTCTATCCATTTCTTACCGATCCAATTCAATGGATGCTCCACTTTGGGATGATCCTTATTGATAAGATCTTATTTAAATAGGTGAGATTCTTCATGGGTTGCCTCTTGAACTATTGGTACTTTACCAACTCTTTCATCTACTACCTCTTTTCTTTATGGGTGCATGCACAACTTTTTTCTTGTGACTATCTAAATGAAGTTGTGGATGAAGCTTCTAGCACTTGTCAACCCAATGACCACTCATATTAAAGTGATTTTAGTCCATTTTCTTGGACAACAAATCCCTCTTTTCATTCTCCATATTTTGGCTTGGAGAGTGATCTTTATAACTTGTCTCTTTCTTGAGGGACATAACCTTTCTTTCTAAATATTTTCTCTTCCAACACATGGCCATACAATGGTTAATTAATCAAAAAAATTTACATGGATATTTATACCACAAATTCTATGTACCAATACCATTCTTCTTATAATCAAAGAAGACATTGGAATATTTATGCTTGTCATACCTTTTAGCGATATCCTATTTGCAAGCATGATGAGGATAAATTGTTTTACCTTCTTCATTAGGATGTTCATCTCTCAATGGAGATGCCTTGCATTTATTTTGGATGTATTTTCCATAATTAATGGGTTATTCCTTTCTACATTTCAGCTTATAAACTTTTCCATCTCTTTGAATGGGATGAATAGGTAATGGCTTGGGTTCATCTCTTAAAGCTTCTCTTGTTTCAGATATTTTAGAGCAAATTTACAACTTATCCATTACAATTAACAAATTCCAAACCTACATATTGAGGTCTCTCCTCAACCTGTATGGGATTATTAATTCCTTGGCCATTGATGCTAAGGCCCTTTCCATCAAAACCCATCTTGATTAGCAACTTAGAGCCAATACCATGAGTATGCTTCTCAAATTACCCAAAATATGTAGATTTATGAGAAGAAAATGAATTACTTATAGTATAAACCTCTATTTGGGTTTGTGCATATGTGGTAGAGTATGGTCTCGTAGACTTTTATTTCTCCTCCATTTTTTCACCATTTTGTGACTATGCCAATAACTTGTCCTTGGCTTTCAACTCAAGTTGCAACTCCTGGATGATCCTTAAGAGAAATTCACCATGAGATAGCAGTCTATCTTACAGCTCTTGATTTTCATCTTCTAAGGACTTCAACATCCTTCTCAACTCAGAGTTTTCCATCTGAATCTGATGATTGAATCCTTCAAGCTCCTCTAGTCTTTCTCTCTTGAGAGCTTTTCCCATGGTTTCCTACTCCTACAAATAACCTATATATCCAACAACTACACACTATACTAAAAGATTAAACAAGTCCAAATGTCTACACAAACTAAATGAAACCAACTGAAATTGAAATCAAACTTTTACACAATCAAAAGCTAATCCCTACATTCTAACTAGTCTGGTACCAAAATTGATCCATAAACCCCTTTCAAACCCTTCAAGTTCACTTTTGATTTATAATGGATACTGAATAATGGCTTTAAATAAATGATTAAAAATTGATTTAAAGTGTTTTAAAATTGGATAAAAACTGAATATGAATATCTATGTATTCATTCCTTCCAATTACAACTTCAAATGATCATTATCCATTTAATTTATTTTTGTTAAGTGTTGTATTTGATTAAACTTGCATCTACATTAGAATAATTGAGTCAAATATTTAGAAATAATAGAATTGCAAATAATTGAAACACAAACACCAAAAAATTTAATAGAGTTCACCCAATCTGGGTTATGTCTCTAAGTCCTACTCAAAGGTGAAACTAATTGCTTATTGATGTTAAATTTATTTATACATCACATTATCCCTAGTAGGGGTTATTAATCTATAATTAAATGTTTTGATGCCACTGGATCTGGCTTTAACAACTAGATCTAGCTTTGGCTCTCAGCTCTCACCTTTTTGGCTCTTTGGCTCTGATGAGAGTTTTGAAAAAAAAATGAATGAATTTAAATGAACCTCTAACCAATTTATATACTTGTTATGGGTCTAATTTTTTTGATTGGGATGATTATCCTCAATCTTATTTTAATAAATTTCATAATTGTCCCATACCTGATTTTTATGGGATTTTAAATTATCGATAACATTTAAAAATATGGGGTGATAACTATTCCCCAATATATGATGGAATATGTTTATCCCTATATATTAAATACTTGGGTCAAATCATATTGCCATGTCACTTTATTGCCACGTCACTTTATTTCCATGCCATCATTTTGATCATAACTTTGACTAGTCTTAACTTTCGCATACAGACTTTATTTTTTGAATCATAAAATGTGATAGAAATATTATGATGAGATATAAATCATGAAATTGGCTTTGAAATATTCCATGATGATCAATTTTTGTAGTTTTACTAGATTTGACCACCTATTGATTGACTTTGATTATAACTTTGACCAACTACACAAGGAGCATATGAGCTCTATTTTCAAAGTTCTACATACCATAAAAAAGCTCTTAATGGGATCTCCATAATGTTGTATGATTTTATTTAATCTGGGACCTTTTATGAATTAACCTCTAGATCAATCTAGCATTAGAGATCCCAAAGGGAATTTTATAATATGCATATGTGCCCCATTTTATAGTGAAGATAGTCTTATGACTATCTTCCTCTTTGACCATGATTTGATTATAGCCAGAATAGCCATCAAGCAATGAGAACCTTTGATAACCTACCACCTTTTGCAAAATTTGATCCATGGATGGTAGTGGGTAATGATCCTTTATCAAAACCTTATTGAGGTCCCTAAAGTCAACACATAAATGAATCTCTCCATTCATTTTCCTTACTATCATAAGGTTTTCCACCCAAGAGGAATGCTTAATTGGAAATATTATCCTTGATTCAATCAACATATAGAGTTCTCTTCTCATGAGGTCCTCCACTCTTGGGTTGGCATGCCTCTATTTCTACCTGACTAGCTTGGCATTACTTTCTAATTCAATGGTGTGTTTTACAAGTTTAGGGTTAAACTATTTCAATATTTTGTACTCCCAATAAAATATATCAAAAAATTCTTGGCACAAAGCAATAAATTTAGCTCCTTCCTCTGTTATATTAACCTTTCCTAGCTTCAACAACTTACCCTTAAAGATCTCTATCTTTTCATAGTGTTCTTCCTTAGCTGAGATGCATGATTTCCCTTTTATTACTTGGTCATATTCATTAAATATGATTTATAATGTCACAAGCCCTTTGGGTAGCTTATTAGATCTTAGCTGTACTATTTTATCATCATATTAATTTTGAAACTTGCCTTGATTCCTATGGCAAAATTCTACATCATACATTAGAAAACATATGATTTGATCATCATTGTCAAAGACTTTCCAACTCACCTCAATTTTAGATAGATTTGGTTTGCATATAACCTTGATCTTATCTTATATTTGGTTGTCTTTGACTCCTACCATCTCATATTGGGCACCAATGGCAGCAAGCCTATTTGCATGCTAGTTTGCTTCTCTTGGTATAGACTAGATATTAAATACCAACAAATCCTCCATGAGGTCCCATAAATGATGCTTATAGGCTTTCAAATGGTGATTTTTTACTACACTTAGGCCTCTAATTTTTTTCACTACAAGTTCACTATCACCCTTGAATTTGAGGAGCTTGACACCTCTCTTTCTTGCTTCTTTCAAACTATGTAAAAGAGCTTCATATTTAGTTGTATTTGAGGTGCAACTGAATTAGATTATCATAGCAAAATGGTACTTTTAACCTGAGCGTGAAATTAGCATGGCCCCCATTCCACTTCCATTCTTTGACCTTGATCCATCAAAGAACAAATTCCATATACCATCATCTTCTTGAGCAGTGTTAGTCAAGAAAGGTATAGCAACACCTTCTTCATACATATAGTATACTCCTAAATCTATCTCTTCAATGTTGATATATGGATCAAATCCATGGATATCAGCATCCCACTCATCTAAGTAAATATTTAATATGCCATCAATATGATCATGAGGTTCTTGTTCATTAACCTCTTTAACCTCTTCAAACATGGCATAGTTGGTATTTACAAGATTAGGCATATAGGGTTCTAGATGGAAAATGGAGAAATGCTTAGATCTTATAGTGAATTTGGTTCCATATCTAGTTCTAAAAACCATATATAACCAATAAAATGATAAATACCCCCCAATATTATCAATAACAACCCTAGATAAGCATAGGGGAAAATAGGGAGGTAGGTCTACCACCATTACATCTTAATTAATGACACAATTTTGATAGGAAGCCAGTGTGATTAAATATCTTTCAAGATGCCTACTATCATAGTGGAGGATCCATCCAATTGAAGAACACCTTTTTCATTAGGCACATATTGAGAATAATCTTATTTGATATGGCTTTAAGAATCACTGAGATTAAAGCACTTGAATCTATCATGTAATTTTGTACTAAATATTCCCCTATGATGACTAATAGATAAAATAGGGGGCTCAACAACTTTAGAAGGATGAACAACATATTGAGATTAACTTTTACTTAGAATTTGATTAGGAACTTGGTTAGGCGCTTGGTTAGGCTAACTATTATTAATGAAAATAGTGTTTACTTTAGCAGCTATATTTTCCACATGAGAAAGTTTAGAGATCTCTTGCTGAAGAATCTCCTTTTTCCCTAAGAGAGATAGAGAATCATATATGGACATAGTTGCATTAGCCTTATTTAAATGATCCATAATATTAAAGGGAATATTAGTACCTTTGGATGGCACCTTGGAATTAGGAACATCACTTGGTATTTGATTAACATGAGGAACAAAGGGGTTCTTTTGCTATTGTTCATGAGGTTGGGATACTTGTTGATTTTTAGGAACTTTAACAACTACATCTCAAGAAGTACGGTGTTGACTAGTCTATGGAGATAGTGAAGAAATATTAGATTTCCCAAGTTGTCCTCTAGCATCCTCTTCTTATCCCTTATTTGAGATATAATTAGTTCATTTTCCCTTTAAGAAGATTATCCCATATTAGTTGTTACATGATCAAACACATTATTCCCCTTCTTAAAAATTCATGCATGTGGCATCAACTAGTATGCTACTCATGCTCCCTTGTTTTTGCCTTTGAACTTATGATAATAACATGGCAGGCATGTTCCCTTGACTCATTTGGGGGGATTATGGTGAAGGATGAATCATATCATGACTTTTAAATGAAGGAGCATGCTACCAATGAGGGTCTTGATACATGTCTCTAGTAGTGGCCATTACCATCTCATTAGACTATCCCTCTTACTGCCATTGACCTTCTTGAGCATAAATATTTTGAGTTGGTATAATAACTCCAAAATTACTTGGAGCATTAGGATTGTATTTCCTTGATTAAGGCTTATTCCCTTATCCTTGTTCATTAGACTAATAGGATGGCCTATTTTACTAATAATTCTTATTAGTATTTTGATATGGCCTATATGGTGGATCTTGTTGCCTCTCCATTGTAACCAACTTGTTGTTCTAAGCTTTGAGAATACTTTCTATCTTCCCTAGTATATCAATTTTCTCACCTTATTTTTTATAAAACTTTCTTAACATTAGAACTAGAGAAATATTTCGGATAGGAGGATGTATTTCTAGGAAGAGAGGCATTGGTGGCCTTAGAGACAAATTAACTACTTGTATAAGGCAATTTTCATTCTTAATTTCTACTTCAAAAGCTCCAGGTAGGGTGTTCCCTCTTATGGATTGAATCATCACAACTACATTTCAATTTATAGCCTTTAAATAGCATAGAAAATCATAGTTGGGTGTAGGCTTGATCAGTGTAGGAATTCTATCCTAGGTCTTTTGGAATATATATTTGAAATCCACTATGAATTCATGATTGAATCTCTTTATTGTTGTAATCTATTCCACAAGTGAAAGATGATCACTCTTGTCCTCAAAGTGCTTGCATAGGACCTCTCCAAACTCATCCTAACTATTAATTGATGTAAGAGCGAATCCTCTATACCACTAAAGTGCTTTATATTTGAAAGAAGTTGCTAAGAACCTCATTGTTACATTTTCTTGAGTCACATGGTGCACTGAACAAAGGTTAGCAATATATGCAATATATTCTATAGAAGTAACTAGATTTTCTCCTATATAATATGTAAGATCTTTCAAATTCAAGACTATAATATCATCCCATTGAGTAAGATTCATAGGACTACCACCATTGAATAGCACAAAGGCTTGCCTTCTATGAATATCCATCTAAGGTATGGGGTTTATAACAATGTTTGGTTAAGCAATACTGGCTTGAACAAGAGGATTTTAAGAAATAATAGTGGGAACAAGAGGGGTAGGTATAGGTTTTAACTAAGAAGATTTCTTCTTCTTTTTTGATTGAAAAGGTAACTCAGAGAAATCTATCTCCTTCCCTTTTGCATAGGATCTTGTGATAATTATAGGGGGCATGAACATTACATAAATCTAGAAATGAAACTCTAAAATTTGCCACTATACTTAGATATGAAAATATGTGGCCCCAACAAGCATGTCAAAATTGTTAGACATCCACATAGAACCTAATAGAGGTTAGATATGTTCAATTATAACCCATACCTAGACTAACATAGGAATGGTCTAAGGCTATGGGATGCCTATAACTAGACCTAACCTCTAGGATTTTTTATGAGGCTAACTCCTCATATTTTATAATTTGGACCTTTTCTTCTAAAACCTAAAAATTGGTTGGGGTGAAAAAAGTTAAGAAGTTTTCATAAATTAAGACCTATTATAATATGTGGTGATGCACTAAGAATTTATTATATCCACTCTTGAACTCAAATTCTTTAACACACTAATGAACTATGAAAGAAGCTAATGCAATTCTTACTATAGTTTCTATGAAACAATAATTTGTATGGAGGTTAGTTTGACACACTCATACTAGGGAGAAATGAAAATAAGGTCTGATTGAAGACACTTAAATTTGATTGTCCACTATATATTTGAGAGATCAATGCTGAAACACACTATATGACCTGCAAAGAATTTTCTATCACTTATGTTGAGTTTGGACATACAAAAGGAAGATAACAATCACATTTGCATATTAAACAAACACAAAAAACTAATACATATTAGTAAATAACTATCTATTCACTACTCCAATAGGTGTTGAATAAAATTTTGATAGAGTCTAGTTGTACCAACTTAAGGGATGCAAAATAATAGCTCAAAGTTTATATTTATAGAAGAAAAGAAGCAAGAGACGGAGTTTTTTAGCACTCAAAAGGGAATCAAAAGAGATCAAATCCATTTGAAAAGTTGTTACATCTAACTCTACAAATAAATCTCACTCAAACCCTTCCTAATTGATCTAGGTCACCCCAATCCATTGCATCATTACATTATTCTCTCTATGATATTCCATGGGTTGTAATGGTAGGGTCAAGTTGTTTTTACTTTATCCTAATGTGGAACTACTCATGATTGGTTTGTTGATACATTATAAAGTGGAAAGAGGAGTCATTTTCATATATATGGCTTTAAGTGATGAAGCCATTAAGGTGTGTCCTTCATTTTCCATACCATCTACCACTTATTACTCATTATGAGGACTAGATCTTCATACCTTGAAATTGATAGAGTTTTACCATCTGAGCCTAAAATATCTATTCTTGGCCTAATCTAGATAGTGCTCAAGCTTGGTTCCATTCATGCTTGTTTTCTTTAGTTGAAAACTAACCCTTTTACCTCCATTTAATTCATTTAGGCTCACCTTTGTTCTGATTAGCTATTGAAATCCAAATTATCTTGTTGACATATTGACTCATCTCGCTCTATCAATTTCAATCTACATAATCAAGTACCAGGAATTAATCCTTTGCCAATTGAATGTGCTATTGAAACTTATCATGCATATATTTTCTCTTGAGATTCACTAACCCTTTTGACCTTCACTCACTATTATATATGAATGCTTGATCAAACACTAATCATTGATCTACTGGGTCTTACTATTTGAAATTCAATGGCTAGTTCATGATCTTAAAAATGGCATCCTTATTCCCATCAAATGGAATTCATTTGACCATCATTTATGTTCATGTGACTATTAAATTTAAGCTAAAATGATTTACTTTTCTCTATCTAAAACTTGACATATGTGTGAATGTCTTATGTTTTTTAACCAACTTTAAAGGCTTGGATCTTGAAGCACAAGAATCACAAAGGCACTAATATTTTAGGAGATGTTTTTGATGCCAAAAGGAATCAGCCCATTTGATTAGATGGTCTTGAGAGATTTTTAAGTGAAGATATTAAATGCACAAGTTGGCTAGTTTATTTAATCTTGCGTGACATACTGGTTCATTTGGCTATGTATGGGAAACTTAGAAAAATCTGACTAAGGAGCCAACTTTGAGCCTTCATAACTTCTTTTGTTCTTCAATATATGACCTAAAACTTATCACTTAGCAACTAAGGACTAAGATGAATAAACCCATGTAATTACTTCCTTTTATAACTATCACATGTGTGAGATATGGCCTCATCAATATTCTCATTCGACTCTATTTGAGATTCTTCAAAAATGGCTAAGTATGGAAACTTAGCATATTTTGCTTGAGAGGTCAACTTTGGATCTTCATATATTCTATTAAACTTTGGATAATGACCTAAAAATTGGTGCGTATCTTCTTGGGACCAAACTTAACAAACCCATATGATCAATTCTCCCTAACTCATTTTTACATCATAATGACAATGTTAGTAAAGTGCCTACTAAAAATTTCTACCATTGGACCCAAGTGTCTTAATGAACACAATGAAGAACCAAATGGATCCCATGGATTTCCATACTCATTCTAAGAACTTTGACACCCAATGAGGTTTCTAAAACTCTAGTTTTATCCAAAATCCCTTTTGATTCATTATTTTATCAAACCATGCAAGAGCTTCATATGTGGACCAAAATTGGCCAATAGGTTGAATAAGTAAAGAAGTTGGTTCGATGACTCAACATTTGGTTGAGAGAAGCATTGAAGATGTTTGGATAAGAAGGAAATTATAGATTTTAATTAGTTTTTATATAATTATTTGGGCATAAAGATAAATTAAGATTTATTAATCTATTATTAAAAAAGCATATGGAAATGATATTAGTGGGAATTTAAATTTAGGATGGTGATTAAGTTAGTGTGTCAATTTCAATCAAAGTAAATTACAACACTAAATGTGGTAGAATTCATGTGTCAACATTTCCCCCTCTTTGAAAGGGTGTTTCCACTAGAATAAGTAATGTCTTTTAAAATAATAGATAAAAATTAGAGTGAAAAAATATGTAGAAAGATGATGCCTTATGAGGATTCAAATGACTAAATGATGCCCCCTAGAGTGTCTGTAAGAGTGAATAAAGGAGAATGAATATTTGAAATAAAAGATACATGGCTACATGATGTAATAAATACCACCATTTAATAGAGGTAAGAGTCTAAATAAAATAATTTCATGATGATAATAATATGTAAAAATGATTCTCCCTAAGCAAATACGTGCTAGGAAGCTAATTAGAAAAATATGATTACCCATTTTTTAAGCTACACACTTAAATTATACCCCAAAAAATGATATATTCAAAAGGATGGATGTGATAATGATATATCATGTTGGTAATCTTTGGTACATTAAAGGAAAATTATTTTTTTGAAGGATGATTGATAAAATTTTACAAGATTGATTTGTAAACCAAAGTAAAGAGATTGAGTAATCCAATGAATTGGTTGTATGATGAAGGTGTGACAATGAGGTGAGATATTTTTTGAAATAAGATAAAAGTATTGAATGGATAAGAGGATGATTATGGTATGGATAATATCAACCCATGGGTTTAATTAACCTTCTTAAGCTATGACTTGCACATTTTGATTGGTTTTTATGATGGATTGATTTGTATGGGAGATAATGGGGATGCCATGATGTTTTGGTTCCCAATAGATAGGTGTGGGAGATTAAATGTAAATTTTAGGTAAATTATCAAGTTGATGGATTTATTTATTTTATTGATGTAAAATCATAACCTAATAATTGAATTGACAATATAGATTAATGATGATTGATCACATGATTTGATGATAGTTTATTTTGATAGTATTTGCATGGAGTTTTAACATTATTTTCCAAAATGAATTGAGAAATCTTTATGTTTATGTTCACTAGTGGTATAAATAAAACATGATGTATATTATGTTATACATGTAAGGACTGATAGAGTCATAAGTGTAAGACTTGGTGTATCATGATATGGAAGATCAAAATAACATTGTATGTAGTGCACATAGTGACCTAGAATTAAAGGAAAAATAACAATGAAAGTAAGATAAAAAAGTGTTTGAAATAATGAGACCAATTAAGGAAAACAAATAACTATATAAGTAAGTAAAACAAACAATTTTTACAAACAAGGAATGAAGTAAACTTTCAATGCAAACAAGTAAACAAATGTGTTCTTGCATGTCCTTGGCTAGAGTAAAATCATTTGAGATATGAGATATTTGAAAATGTTAACCAACTAATGGGTAATCGATGTAAAGGAAAACTAGGATAAATATAAATTTTAATGGTTATTTTTTGTTAATTAATAAATATTTCAACTTAGAAATTGGCATCTAGATATTTTATTGGGTGGTTAACAATGTGGATTCATATAAATTATCTAGGTGTAAGTTTTCCAAGTCATATCACCTACTATTTAAAATAAATATAATACATATAAATATAATTTGTCACTTTATCAAAATTCAATATGAGATTATTTACCATTATATGTAATATATAATCATTCAAGGATTGAATTTATGAAGAATATCAACATAGATACCATCTAGAGGAACTTGTGTCACTCATCAACATAATTATATCTTACCTGCAACATCATCACATATTGACAACCCAATGTCATTTGGTAATACATCTATCATTTGATAATGCAATTGTCATAAGATAATTATGGTGTCATGTAATAAATATTTTATCGATAGACACCTATGTTTTTGAGTGACAATAATGATCTTGAGCTAATTTTTATTAAATGATAACAATGTTGTTGAGTGAAAACATTATTATTGCATCGTGATAATGTTGTTGAGTGATAATGATATTATTTAACAATAACACTATCAAGTGATAGTAACACTGTCAAGAAATAAAATAGATATTTAATGATAGTAGACATATTGTTTGATGTTGTGTTTTTTCTACAAAAATATTCTTATCATTCAACAATAAAGGCCTATCATCTAAGAAAACTACTACCATCCATTTATGAGTTTTTCGTATAGTCACACATCAGCATACCTTCTACAGTAAGGTGTGTTTTGAATGACAATTTTCTTACATTCCTCAAAATCATATATTAACTTTCACCAAACTTTTTAAGCACATACTTATAAATTTTTCAAAAAAATTGAAGCTCATTTCTATATAGGCCACTAAATTTACTCTGACTAGGATATGTTAACTAAGGACACTTTTATTTTTAGATTTTTTATATAAGGACTAATAGTAAATGGAAAATATGTTTTAGCACTAGGTAATTAATTTTTATTGGAATGAATATATATATTATGGATGGAGTATGGATGAATAAGAATGGATACAAATTTAGATGTTAACTCTGAGGAACACATTACATATGAACCAAGTGTCTAGTCATCAAAGTAGCAATGTAAAGATACACCAACATGTTTCTAATAACATATCTCAAGATATTCCTAATTTATTATCAAGGCCAAATTTGGAATAAGTATGGTGATGTAATGTCAAATAGTGGATTGATAAGGATGATTTTTTATGGGTTTGGGATTAAATGGATAAAGATGGGTTGGATAGTAAGGATAGGTATAGATGGTTAAGGATGGGTAAGTATGGAAGGATGGTTAAAAATGAATAATATTGAATAGGAATGGGTTTACCACCAATTTTATGGTAATTTAGATAACTAATTATTTTAAACATGATGTTGGATACTGATTTTCATCATGTTATTTCCTAAAGTGCCATATAAATGGTTTTCACTTTTGGATGAATTGTCTTCTCTCTATTTTTTTGACATCTCAATTAATATTAACCCTTATTTGATCTTTCATGTATGTGATCTAAATATGTATTTAATAAATTTATCAACTTCTAATATGGATTCTTCTAAATTTACCAAGATACTATCATAGCCCCTATGATAAAGGGTACAACCAAAAAGGGTGAAGTAGAAGGTGTGTTGGATGAAGGATGTGTATAGAATACATGAAGGATTTTGAGGGATGGTGTGATTATGATTTGAAATGGGATTGGGACCAATAATCTCACATTTTGTGATATTAATAAAAGGCACAAGTTGGATGATTGGGAAAATTTTTACTTTGATGGCATTTTCAACAAATAAAGGAGAGTTTCCTTGTGGTTATCTGAACATAAGAGGGAGCTTGAGTTATTTATTAATTGGTGCCTTAGAAAGGTTTTCACCAAGGGACTCTTATTGATTATTTTTATTATGATTTTGATGTGGATTTTCTATTATTACCCCTGAGAGGTTTTCACTACAGGACGTATATTTTGTTTTCTATATTTTGATGTGGATTTGGATTGCAATTTTTATTTTGATTATTTGATAATGCCTTAAAAATGATTTCTTTATCAGATAATAATTTCATATTTGTTTTTTAGGATTCATTTTGAGTGAGGAATAATTTTTTAATGACTATTATTTTATGCTCTTCTAACCAAATTCTAGTTAGGAATTCTATGATTATTTGATTGTCATGGAAGGAAGGTAATGGTAATAAATATTATTGGTTCCAATCAATAGGTGTGGGAGGTTGACTTGAAATATGAGAGGAAGGATTGGTTATATTATTAAAAGGAATGGTGGTATCATAGTATTCTTTGGGATTATTAATGGATCATTTTTTAATATGGATAAATTTTATTGAGAAACCACAAAAATATCACTAACATCTTTTCATGAATTTGAAAATGGTTTTTAGCTAATGTCATGAGGTCTATTGTTTACTCCAAAATGAATGGGTTATAAAATTCATTGCTCATGGATTTTCTTTGTCTATAAGTACCTCTATCACTTGGGGTGTATGTTATGGGTTGATGGGGGATGTATCATGTGATAAGAGGTTGGGTGATATTTGCTATGGTTTGAGGAGGATTGGTCCAAGATGGTAAATTGGTAAAAAATGGGTTATTGGTCAAAGATAGGCTCTTAGTCAAAGATAGGCTCTTGGTAAAAAATAAGGTCTTGGTTAAATAAATGTTTTTCAAAAATGGGATTTTAGATGAGGGTATTATAAAATATAGATAGATGATAAAAAATAGGCTCATTAAAAATGGAAGGTAGGGCATGGTGATAAAAAATGGGTTGATAAACTATAGATTGGTAGAGAATGAGTGTATCAAAGAGATGATCATCAAAAATAGGTGAAAGATTATAACCTTAACTTGAAATTGGATTTACTTGATGATGATTAGGAAATACATTTTAGAATACCCCCAAGATATTATTTTAAAACATGGATACACTTATCTCTACTTTAATATGCCCATGATCAATCAAATATTGGATATAATGTTTGAGTCTCATACAATGTACCCTTTGATTTTGTGGTAGTCACAATATTCATTATCTTTGTACCACTTGGGTTTGGGAATGCCCTCATAAAATATTATGGTATAGGGGAATATGATCATGTTTTCAACAACCATATTTTGAAAGAATACATCATATGGTTCTCCCAAAAGAGTGAATTTGTGTTTTCTTTTTCTTGTCCAAGTTGACTACTAGGCTTGTAATGTTGTTAATAGTTTGAGTTCTTTGGATTTCTTGTGGTTTTTGGGGTGGAGGTGGAGTGATAATAAATTTTAAATATGATATAATTAGGTTACCTTTGATAGTTTGATGAGGGATGTTAGAACCAAGTGTATAGTTAGGGGATGGGAGAATTGGTTGATTTTGAATAATAGTGTTATAAGTGGTAGTTAATGTAGATGTGGAATGGTTTGGGTTCCTTTATAATGAGGTGGGATAGATAGGTGGATTTTATCTAATCTATTTATTTATTCAACCTTTTTTCATGGTATTTCATAGTAGATACATGGATTTTTTTGGATGTTTCAATTATAGGATCCCTCATCATTAACATTATCATTGATCTAATAATGTTATTAATTTCTAAATCTAAAAGGGTCATTGCCAATTATCTTATTTAAACCTATGACTGCTCAATAAGGCCATTCTTTTGTGATGGTATACATTTATTTGGAAGGTTTACTCAAAAAAATGTGAAATACTAAAACACTTGAAAGTATAGATGTTTGAAAACAAGTTTTAAATTTCTTTGATTGTGGATTTTCATCTTGACTTAAGACTTATGATTTAGCATTTTTGTTTCAAATATTTTAAACCTAGTTTTGAAGCTAAAAAAGCCAAATACATGGTCTTCACAAGGATATTAAAAAAATATAACAAGCAACCTATATTTTAGCTAAAAAAAACATGTAATAAACAAAAAGGATAGAACTAGGCAAAATAACTTGAATGACTTATAGGATCTCATATATACTAACTCATTAATTAAAAATTATCATCCCAATGTTTTACAACACTAAATATTGAGTTAAAACCATACCCATATCCCACTTAACCTATTTTTTAGGGTAAATTGAATAATTTCTTGGAGCTAACTACTTGCTAGTGCACTACAATTCAATTTGTTGAAATGGTTATCCCAGGATTAAGGTTTATACAACTTATCTAAAATGGATTCCTCTATATATCATTTGGTATGTGAGACCCAAAACCATGAAATAATTAAATTTAATGGATACACACAAATGAGTCTAATCCCAATGTGCCTAATCTAATCATAAGATTTTAGTAGGTTGATGTTAGAAAAATAAAATTTCAAGATCCCTATTTAGACCCTAGTTATTGGAGCATAGAATTACATCATGGTGTGCTTAAAACATAACTTATTAAAAAAATTAATAATGGATATTTTATTTATATACCCTTCTGGCACATGGGTTTTAGCCTATTGCAAGTGATGAAATCCAAAGTTGATAGAGCCCCTAGAAAATAAAAATAATTAGGTTGGTAATAATCTTTGATTTATAGGTATCATCACCAATATTATTCCAAGGAAAGAGCATACACACAAGAATAACCTATCTAAAAAATTCATAAATATTCCTTTTATTTATGATTATTGTCACTAATGTGAGACCAAGGAAAGAGCATACACAGCTTTGTCATAGAATTAGGAAGCATTTTTTTTAATAATGAAAATGAAATGGGATCTAGTTACTACAAAACTAAAAGTGATTTATTTACTACTTCCAAGAAGACAAAAACTTGAGATAAGAATAGTTATCAAAATAAAAATAAAATTAGCAAGTAAATAAAATAAAATATTTTTTTTCTTTTGGTTTAAATTTTAGTTTCTTTAGAAAGCATCCTAAACAAAAAAAGTAAGTTGTTTGTAAAATTTTAAGCAATCCGAATATCCTATAATTTAGGCAAACTAAAAGCACAAAATGAAGATAAAGTAAAAAAAACAAATTTATGTTGCAATTATTATTACATATAAAAAATAGAATGGCAAAATTGTTAAAAATTCATAAAAGTATTAAAAAAATAGGCAAAACAAAATAAAGATCAAAATTATTATGACAAAATAAATTATTATGATAGAGAATAAAACTATTATAATAAATAATAAAATGGATGTGACATGGGACAAAATCATTGTGATGGAGGATAAAACTATTGAAAACTTAAGCAAATATACTTCACAATTTTGGTTAAATATTTGATAAATTTGGTGTGATGTTCAATGATTTGGGTGTAATGTTTGACATTTTCACTGCTCTAAAATATGCAAAAATAAAGAAAAATAAAATAGAAAAAAATAAGATAGAAGTCAATAACAACAAGTATCCAACCTGTATGTGAGAAATAAAGGATTATAAATGAACCAAATTATAATATTTGTTCATTTTTGCATGATTCTTTTTTATATCTTCATTTTGGTGTGAATGTGAGGTCAAACAGATGCTTGAATAAAAATTTATGCCCTTTGAATGATGTTAGTCTATGTGGAGGAATGAATTTGCTATTTTATGCTACAAATCCATTACTCTATGCTAAAAATCTACCATTTAATTAGAATAAATTTTCCACTCATAAAACAGTGAGTTCATTCAAAAAAGCAACAAATTTATTTAATAAAATAATGAATTCATTGAATAAGATGATGAAATTATTAGAAACACATGAAATACATATACATAAAGGATAAAATAGAAATAGAAATAGAAAATGATTACCTTCCAAACTAATGTAATGTTAAATAAATCTACTAATATGTTGATCAAGTCCAGTATTCAAAAGGATAGAACCACCATTTTTCACATCTAAACTACTATTAAATAGGTGATTGCACTATAACTAAAAAATTTGGAAGAACGGACCTGCAACTATAACAAATACCCTTTCAAACCAAGACTAAATAGACATTCACTTTGAAATAACTCAAAAACAATAAAAAAACTTATTAATCTAAATTATGATGAATAAGATGTGGGAAACGTCCCATCAGGTATGTCATAATGTGATAGCTAAAATTTAGATTTCTAATGTAAGCTAGGAAATAAAACTATTGTAAACTCCCTATTCTAAACCTAAACTAAAACATCATATTGAGAAATAACAATGAATAAAAGCTAAAAAATTAAGTACTTATAAAACCATGTAGAATACATCACCTTCTCCATTATGAAAACATGTGATTTTCTCTTTATTCTTTAGATGTTAGTGCCTAATTAATTTCTCAAAACAAGGGTGAATTGGATAACATATGCCTATAAATAGCTTGGATTCTCAACAGATGCATATGATAAATATTGTAATAAATTAATAGTGTTAAGGTGGATTATAAAAATGGAGGATGATAGTTCCATTTATATATTTTATGGTGATGAGATGAATGGTTGAGAATAATCCATATTTTTTTATTATGATAATAATCAATGGATATATTCGAGTGCTCATCTCAATGGATGATGAGTAATTCCCATTTTTGTGAGAATAATCTAGAGAGTTAATTGGTAGGTGAAATTTCATTAGGAATGAGTCAAGGTAGTTGGATGACTCACTAAGGTAGTTGAAATGTTTAATTTTGACTCATTATTTAGTTTAATATGTTAAGTAATTGGTTGGTGACTCAACATCTGGTTGAGAGAAGTGTGGATGAGGTGGAAATTTTGGATTTTAATTAGTTTTTGTAAAACTATGTGTATATGATAATTAATTAATATTGATTAATAAATTATTCAAAAAGTGGAGGGAAATGATATTAGTGGTAAATTATAATTTAGGATGGTGGTTCGTTAGTGCATCAATTTTAATCAAAGTAAATAATGACACTAAATGTGGTAAAATTTAAGTGTCTATGGTATCAAATAAAAATAAATGATATAACCTTAATGTATAGTGTGTAATAAAAAATTTATGGAAAAAATATATCTATCATAACCTTTAATTAAAACATATGATCATTTATATAGCTTCATATTGGTAGTAAGGTTGACTTAGGGAGTCTACATAACTTAATTAAGGTATATAATAGACATAGTGGTTAGTATTTGAGAATCATATTTTGAATTATATTAGTATTGTAGATTTTTGGATGTTTCCCATCAAAGTGGATTAGCCATATAATTCATTATTATTCTCTTATTTTAATTATATTTCTCTCAGTTTATGTGATTATACATTAATGGTATATTAATTTAATGAATAATGGTGATAGAGAATTATTTACGTAAACATGTCATTAATCATATATTTTTTACAATCACCTCTCACAAACCATTATGAAGTTTTCTATAATTGTTTTAATAAATTTTTAGAGTTATTCAAGGAAGCTACGGTCTAATTTTTACTTTTTTGATCTTTTTTGGGAAAGTTATTCTCAATTTATGGTTTTTCATAAATTATCTCTATACGCTACTATTTTAGAAATTATTTTGAGTTATTTACATTTTTATAAAGCTCATAAAAATAGATATGTTCCATTTTTTAATTATCAAATTTATTTAAAACTAATTGTAAAGTTGGTTGGTCAAAGTTTGGTGAAATAAAATTTTGAATTTTCAAACATCAACATGACATGGCCATAAAGTAGAGCTTGGAGAAATAATTCATACAAACCATGGAAAATCCTATTAAATATGAGATAGTGTCTAATTTTAGATTATGTGGTACTTATAATATTATTTCCTCATTAGATGAGAAACGTTGAGAACTAGATGTTATTATGCATAACATATAGTCTAAAATTAAAGGAGATATGTATAATGTGTGCAATAAAATGAAAATAGATAAGTATAATATGTGAGGATATATAGATACTATAAATATTCAATTATCTACTCTTGTAGATTCTATCAATATTTTAGTTTCACAACTAACACAAAGTGGATCTAATAGACACATGAATATTGATACAAATGTTTTACAACATAATACCATGACTAGAAATAATTTTAGTCTTAGGTACCTAATACATAATTTGGAAATACACAAGTTTGATGAAAAGGATATTCTCAATTAGATCAAGTGAATGGATATTTTTCTTGATTGACATCAGATCAGATGTGGGAAAATAATTACAATGACATCCTTGTATCTAGAACCTAAAAAACTCATTTGGTCTTGATGGTTGTGTGCTCAAAATAATAAGGGTATCATTTTTAATTGGTTATTTTTTATAGAATAATTTTAAATGCACTATATTAGTAGCATGATATATAATTACTTTATTCATTTGGAAAAGATGTAGCAAACAATGTTAGTCAAGGATTATATTATTCAATGCTATAAACTATCCTTGTTAATGCTTATGACTATACATGAGAAATTGAATGAATGCTTTATTGGTATAATTAAGGACCACATTCAACATGAGGTACATATGTTCAATCTAATTATTATATCTAATTTTATTATCATGGAACACAAGGTAGAGTAAAAAATCATTGCTAATAAAAGGTCAGCATTTTTTAGTATCCAAGATTATAACACTCTAATATTGTAATTACCTTCGCTTACTAAGTTGACATATAAAAAAATAGGGGAGGAGAGAGAGAGGTTACTTTTTAGTTATGTTATAAAATATAGTTGAGGACATAAATATTATGAAAAAAATCATTCTACATTGAGGGTGCAAGTGAAGAAGATGATGAAGAAGCAATATTCATGTATTTTGATGAGCTATAGGAGGATTCATGATATCCCAAACCACCTATCTTTTTCCATGCATTTTCAAGTAATATCACCCAAAAAACCCTCAATATATTGGGTTTATTAAAAAAAGTGACACAATTGGTTGATTGAGAAATTAATCTAAACATGATTACTAATAAGTTGGTTGTGTAGTTGAAAATTTTTTTTTACCTATCTCCATAAACTAAGGTCATAATATTATATGGGGTGCATTCATCTATTCAAGTAAACTTCATACTTTCAAACTCACTGTGAGAGACTAATTACTAGATTTACTTATGTTTCCCACTTGTATGGCTGGAATAAACATTATGTTGGGAGTCTAGTGGTTCATTACCTTGGGAATGTTTAAGATGAATTTCCAAGATTTATTCATATGTTTTCATTCATAGGGTATGAATTTCTAACTACATGGGTTGCATTTAAAGTATCCATAAGTGGTGATATCTCATCAAATGAAAAATATGCTTAACAAAGGTGGAGATGGTTTCATATCACACCTTGTTTCATTCGAATCACAATAGTCAAATGTCCCTACACTGCTAGATCAAAAATAAATTGGAAATTGGATCTACATAGTTTTTTGGGATATGCCAAAAATATTACCTTCATGCCATTAAACTAGTACCATGTATCCAGCCATCCAACATTAAAATTTATTCTTTACCTATATTTAAAATAGAGTGAGATTGATAATATAGTACAAGATCTATTATAAAAAATTATTATTTTTAATATTCAAAGTGATTTATTCATCTATAGTGGTGATGGTGCATAATAGGAATGGCACCTAGTAAATGTGTCTATACTACAAAAAACATAATAATTACACCAAAAATATAAGGTTTCAATCCTAATAATTAATGATTTGATAGATGATTTACATGGTGTTATTTTATTTATAGAACTATATATTCATTGTTGGTATTATCAAATTGGAATAATGGATTAGGATATTCAAAATACAACATTCAAAACACATGAGGGCCACTATGAAAGTTTGGGCATTCTTTTTGACATAAAAAATGCATCGTATACATTTTATTACTTAATTAAATTTATCAATAATCCATTTATATATATTTATTTCTTATTTTTATTCAATGATATCATAATCTATAAAACAACATGGGAGGTATAGTTTTATCATATGAATTTTAGAAACATTGGGAAAACATCATATTTATACTAAGCATTTTAAGTGTAATTTTTTATTCAAATAGGTTAAACACTTGGGTTACATTGTCTCTCATGAAGGCATCAAAGTGTACACCCACAAGATCAATATTATGGTAGAATTTAAATGACCTATAATCATATAGAACCTATGTAGCTTGTTACAGATTATAGGTTACTATCATTTTTTTAGACTATATAAACTTAATAGTAAAACTCATATCTTTATTTAAGGACTCTTTCCAGTGGAATGAGGTAGATATTAGGTAATTTTAGAAGCTAAATTATTCCATGTGCACCACTACAATTCTATCCACTCACTATTTTACAGAATCTTTAACTTTTAATGTGATTATTTTTGGTATGATATAGGTGTACTATGAATTCAAAGTATAAAAACCCTTACATTTGAGAGTCTCCAAATAAAAGGTAAGAAATTTTTGAATCCCATTTATGAGAAGGAAATGATGGGTGTCCTTCATGCAGACAAGTAACGGATACCATATCTAATGGTAAGACACTTAAAAGTGAAGATAGCTAATGAAAATCAATAATACCTATTAGAATAATGGTTATAATAGAAATACAAAAAAAAATAGTTCACAAAGGTGTTTGGATATGAATTTGACATCATCTAAAATAAATTTAATGATATTTTAGTGGATAATGCACTATCAATAAGGGATGAGTCCACAAAGGCACTATTTTTTGTGATTCAATATTACAAGCAAACTAGGTATATGAGGCATGATCAAAATGGGATATTAACATAGATACAAGAAAACTCATTAGAATCTCCAAGAATATTTGAGAGTGTTAGATTTTTTTAGATGGGGGACATTTTATGGCATAAGGGTAGGATGTACCTTTTTAGGAACTCAACCCTTAAATATAAAATTATTCTAGATCTCCATGCTTCTCTAGTAGGTAGATACTTTGGGTTATGAAGTACATATCATAGAATCAAGAGATATTTATTTTAAGGGATAAAAGGGAAATATATAATTTTTTAGAAGAATGTATGGTTTGTTATAAAAACAAGCACGATACAATTAATACCTTAGGTCTTCTTCATCCTC
This sequence comes from Torreya grandis, assembly GCA_037957365.1. Taxonomy (NCBI): domain Eukaryota; kingdom Viridiplantae; phylum Streptophyta; class Pinopsida; order Cupressales; family Taxaceae; genus Torreya; species Torreya grandis. The sequence goes on along the minus strand of JARHVA010007269.1, from coordinate 668,302 downwards.
TATCTATTTTTAGTTAGAGGTGGTGTAACAACCCCATTGGGTTTTACTAGAATAGGGTTTTTTTTAACAATTACACAAATTCAACTAACATATTTCATCACAAAAAAACCTACATAGAGTGATCTTTAAATAAATATATTAGTTTTAGATAACCATAAAAAGGTTTACATATAATATATTTAGCTAATGATCATAATATTAATATCAATATCAAGAATAGGTATAATGTTGAATATAGAAATGAGACTGCATTTATTTTATAAAAGTATTAATACAAATTCAGCCACAACTGATAAAATAATGAATCCAATTGTTGTAATTGTACATATGAATAAAAATTACAATTTAAGAATAATAAATGTCTTAATAATAATAATAATAATAATAATAATATACAATGATAAAAATCTTCATGGAGTATGCGAGTCTCAATGAACTCATAATATATAGAAGTAATCTCAAGTGTAGTATTTAGTGTAGTACTACTAAGGGGAGGGAGAGCATCATCTGAGTGATTTTTCACACAAACCATAGACCATTGATCCCCTACATAATATCCCAAATAGGGAATGGACCTCCCTTCATGGATGGGTAGGTAATGATGATGTGGGAATCTAGACTGACAAACTAGAACCTATGTGTTGTAAGATAACTAATACATGATGTGTATCATAAAAAACTCTATTATAATATAATGTAATACAAAGATGTAAACTAAATCAAATAGATAAAATGATAATGTTTAACTATAAACACTACTATGGCCAAAGTTTTCATATAGTTTTGGATGTCTAGGATTAGTCAATTTCATACACACCACTCAATCGGATTACATCATCTCTGTGTATTAGTGACACTATCTAAGTAAGTGAATTCCATATCACATCCTTATATAGTGTCATTAATATAATATTAGTTTTATATATAATAATAAAAACAATAAATTCATACAAAATATTCCCTAAAAGTAGATAATTATGTGCTAAGCAAGGAAATATTAATTACATAGTAGATAATTATGTGCTAAGTAAGGAAATATTAAATACATTCATTTAGTTTATCAAATGCAATGTAATGAATCTCAAAACATCTAATTTAGTACTGCTTAATAAATTTATTTCTAAATAATCATATATAAAATCAAACTAATCGAGTAAGATTATATTTCAAGACAGTAATTCCAACATAATGTTATTCCTCCGTATAACATTAGTTTCTAGCTTATTTCTTTATTTCCTTAAATCAAAAGTACAATAATAAGCTTATTCTAATAATATCATATGTTTTGTATTTAGTCTTAAATACTATATATATATATATATATATATATATACAACCCTGATTATATGTTAAAGAACCTAGCCGATATACTAATTATATATAGGGGTGCATTTTTTATTTGATTTATCAAGGATAAATTTATGTGTGATTAAATGCTTGAAGATATATATATATATATATATATATATATATATATATATATATATATATATTATTACAATACAAATCTAAAATATTTATAACATGTGTGTGTGTGTTATAAATATTTTAGATTTATATTTTAATAAATAAAATCTAAGTATTTCATATATTTATAAACTTAATCCAACACCTAGTTAAATTCTCAATTTAGCTCTTATAACTCAAATAATCATCTATACTTATAAAAAAATTTGTTGTCTAAATCATATCTTTTTATTTGTACATAGTATACCTTAAATAGACAAGTATTCAATATATGGATTAAGACTGTCATAAGTACTGCATATAAACATATAGAGACATACATCATTGCATTAAATTCCTTTTTCATTTATAAACATATATTAAACTATATGATGGCTCAGGGGCAATGGAGAAATAATTGTAAAAATTACATTTCTAATAAAATATTTGACAATAACATAAAATTATATTATTTTGGATTATTTATTTACAATGTAGGTAAAGGATTTAAATAACTTTTACATGAAGTTATAATAAAACTAACTACCTTACAGGTTTCAACTAACTTGAATAACAAATATTTATTTAATTTAACAAACTAAAAATAAACTAACTTTGGATCATAAAAATAATCAAATAAACCCCCTTGATCCAAAGGGGTATAGATGAAGAAGATATGGAGTTATGACTATGAAGTCATCAATGAATCTATGCTACATATGCAAGCTATCACAATGTACATCATGGTATTGATCAAACTATGGCTGATGAACATGATCATAGCCTACTTATCCCATTTGACCATTGTAATTTACTATAGTAGAACCTGATCAAACCTATCCAGCTAAAATGACCCACATAAGGTCCCACATAATAACTCATCCAAGTGATCCCCTAGTACTCTATATGGTACATCTCTCAGATGCCCAACAATCACCAACATCACATGCATGCCTTTGCTCAACACTCAAAATGCTAGAAAACCTAATGCTAACTTGTACAACCATCGATGATTGATCAAAGGTAACTATGCAATATCTTCTCCCTATCAGGCAAGAGGTGAGAAGCTGTGTAGCATAAAAATAAATTTAAACTACTCTATCTACTCCATGTCATGAATATCAAATATAAAAATCCAAAAATAGAACTGAAAGTAAAAACATAAGCCAAAAAATTGTTATCCTAGTAGTGAACCCATACTTCGAGTGAATATCAAATTGGAGAAGGGAAAATATCCTCTAACCTCTAGTTGGTTTTTTTTTAACATGTTAGATCCTTAGGGACCTGTAAACACCAAAATGTAACACTATTGTCACTAATAACACAAGCATGGGGATACATTATTATAATATTTATCTAATGTATACAACACATTTATACCATTTGAGAAAAAATTGGGGTGTCAAATTCCACTAAAAATGCACCCAATTTTATTACAATGCATAATTTATTCAAAATATGTAAAAAAACATATTTATGCATGTTAAAATCAAAAATTCTTACATTGATGCTCTTATAAATCCATTTCCATGAAAAATGAGTGGTCATATGAATAATTTGGCCATCGTATATAGAATATATGATAGTTTGAAATTTTTCTCCTCTATCAAGTTAAGTAGGCCCTCCCCAATGCTAATTCAAAAAATTTGGCTAGTTTACAGGGATTAAAATATCATAGCAAGACATGATGGACCCCTCCTTGTTTATACTCATTGAAAATCTATCTGAGTTTAGTTTCTAAAAAGGTAACTTTGACCAAAAAAATATGATAGTGTGTTCAAGATATGGCAAAAATGGTCATGATATGTGCAAATTTTCCTAGTTTTCATAATTAATTCAAATGACCCCTTTGAAAAAAAAAATTGGCACTTTTGAGGGTTGAAACCTTGACATTTTATTTCAAGTGACTTAATAAAATATCCTCTAACCAACTTGTCTTTAACAAAGTTGAATACAAATCAACAAGCTTTATTACATAACATTGATTTTTCTGATTTTTGACAAATAAATCATATAGTTGTAAAAATGATTTACCTATGCATGTAAAATAAAACTTGTGAAAAAAAATAGGCTGATTTCTTTAAATTTTGGGCCCACATGGATGAAATACTTCTAAATTGTTTTTTCCAAATGAATGGAATCTTCACGCCATCATATTCTTCAATCAGTTTTCTTTTGGGACACTGCAGTATGGAATTATGCACTTATATAGACCTCAAAGTCATCGTACAAATTCAAGGATCTTACGATATCACTATTTTTTATGTCTATTAGATTATTGCACTTTTTCTTCTCTGCTCTATCTTTAAAAATTATTATGTACTCAGCCACTATCATACAAATCAAATATGCAAGGCTCCTTCAAAACTTATTGTTCACTCAGCTACCATAATGTTCTTATAAAAAAAACCAAGCTCAAACAATAAATTTAGTTCTTTTACTAAAAAATTAGATAATAAAAGCAACATTTGTACTAAAAAATTAAACCAGACTTGACACATTTTAGCATAGGTGCTAAAAGTTATATATGAATTTGAGAACTTCTTCACATTACTCTATCAATCCTTATTTTCAATTTGTAGGCTTTGATAAATTTATTCAAAAAAAACTCTCTCCTTCCATATTCAAAATCATGGCTTCTCCTTCACAAATTTATTGTCATGGCTCAATACCACTGATGGCCCAGGGATAATGGAGAAATAACTATAAAAATTATATTTCTAGTAAAATATTTCATAATAACATAAAATTATATTATATCAAATTATTTATTTACAATGTAGGTGAAGGCTTTAAATAACTTTCATGGGAAGTTATAATAAAACCAACTACCTTACAGGTTTCAACTAACCCAAATAACAAAGATTTATTTAATTTAACAAACTAGAAATAAACTAACTTTGGATCATAAAAATAATGCAACACTATAGTGCTTCACCTTTGTCTACATTATACCCAAATAATCCACCACAAGAATATAAATATGTTCGTAGACTTTAAACAAACTCATTCATCATTATATGCATAAATAGATTTTGATACATGAAAAAATTAATTGCAAAGGCACACAGTCTTATATAGACTCAGTTGACTATTATATGAATGAGGTTAAATATAGCATAAGACTACTGATTAATATAGTTTTATACACCTAACTGTCACTATATATAGTTTTTGTATGGTTCAAAATAATATAGCACAATAAAATATCTGATAAATTAGACATACTACACACACACACACAGATATATATATATATATATATATATATATATATATATATATATATATATATATATATATATTGGTATATGTATACTCATAGGACATCAAATGACTCATTCAATGCCTTTATATTATATGTATATACCCTTTTATATCTATACAATCTGGTTACTTGGTTACAATTTTCCTAAAATCAAAATAAACTAGACCTCATATTTATACCAAAATCCTTAGCCTTTATTGTATTTATACATAATGAAACACACATTTAAAACTATAATGATATAACCATTCACCTTCAATCACTATTAAGGCTCATTTCAAGACACAAAATATGTAAATGGAATGATGGAAAACTAGATCATAAAATACATGTATATATATTGATATACTCATATAATAAGAACTATATTTTTTTTTAATATACCCATGTATATTTATGTTAATGTAAGAAGTCTTATAAATGAATCAAAACCACTTTTTTTCTACTCTAGCTTCATAAGGAATTTTTTATAGTTGATTTGGCCTATACTAGACATTTATATTTAACTATAGGTTTCTACTGATTGTATTCCTTATAAAATATCTCAACTAAACCCAAACTTAGCCATGTAAATAACTCAACCTATTATATAAGTATATTGAACAAAAAGGTCCAAAATCTTTTTAAAATATTTAATGTTAATCACAGTAGAGTTTTTAAGTGTAGACTCTATTAATCAAAAGTATCCACACTTTTAGTTTTACCTAGGGTTTCTGGCAAACGATGAATACACAAAATTCTTTAATATAATTTCACTAGGTTTATATTTACACAAAAACATAGTAAAAGATAGACATCATTATACTAGGGTTTAAAAGACATAAAAATTACTTAGATGTTTACCTAGGGTTTACTGATTCATATTCCTAGTTCTATGGATGGTTGATCCATCTGTAATACTAGGCATAAAACCCTAATTTTCTTCTAATTATTTCAAATAATGAAAACAAAAACCCTTCCTTTAACTTTTTACTAGGTTCATTGTATAATACACATAATATCTCTTCAAATTGAAATAATAAAACCTACCTAGAATATCAATCAAAACTCTAGCGATTTTTTTACCCTTTTCAAACTTTCTTGAATCTTTTTGTCTTTCCTCTTCTTTTCTTTCTTTATCTTCCTTCTACCATCAATTACCATGTCCTTCCTGACCTCCCTTCCTTCCATTTTATTCTCTTACATATTACCTAAACCCCCTTTTTCCAAAAATTCATTTCCATCATAATGAACTCAATTAATAGGTCTATGCATGAAAAGCAACTGTAGAAAACTAAGAGTGATTTTGAGTGTTCTTGATTTAAATTTTTGGGAATAATAGAGTCTTATTCATATTTTAGTTAAGGGTCTAGATTAATAAATCAGTGTAGAATATAAAAATAATTACAGTCCTAATTTTTATAATTTATTTATCTTTTTTACCTTTCTTAAAATAGTAATAAATAAGGAGAAATATAACTTAGCTTGAAACTAGACTAAGATGATTGATAACAAAGTTGAAACTAGTTGTCTAGGATTGGGAGACTATCACAAAATTGGATCTAGATTTTCTTTGCTGAAAGGATAGGAGTGCCAAAAATAGAACACCTTAGGGTCCATCATTGTTGTCCAATCCTATCATTGTTGTCCAAACTGGTCATAGAGACTTGAAACTTTTTGGGTGTTTGTGTTGTGCCTGTGTGAGTATGCTTATGAAATATTTTGTGGTGGTTATCAACAAAACTTGATATAGAGCTGATTTAATCTTCAAAACCCTAACCCTTCATCATTCTTGATAAAATGATGTTTGAATCACTTGAGAAAGGGGGAGATGGTGTGTAAGATGTACTAAACATGTAATCCACACCCCTTATGTGGGCACACTACCTACATATTAATACTTTGAAGAGGGATCAAGCCATATGTAATTATCCCACCTAATGTAATTTATGTAATAGTGTGATGTAGATGTAAAAATTCCAAATTGAGAGTGATTGAAGTGGTTAGGGATTGGTATGAGGGTTTGAGTATATTTGCAGTTATATCAGGTGACTATATACAAGGAATAAATAAGATTGACATAGTATTTTGTTTTTATTCTTGCTTGCTTTATAAGATTTATCACCTCTTTTGTAAATGAACTTTGAGTGGGCTTTTATAGGGAAAAATTGATCATGGGTCAGATGTATTCATGTTAAGCTGACATGATTAAGGGTAGGGACTAGATGGAAATGACCATTATGGCTCAAATTTAAAATGGATAAGAGCATCAAAAATGGGACACCTTAGGGTCTAGCACTATATTCCAAGTATGACACTCATATCATATAGGCTCAGGACCCAGGGGAATAGGATTGGCTAAGGAAATACAATCTAGCTGAGGTGAAATGATTATTCATAAAGTTTTAGATAACTGGCAATGAGCAAGAAGGTGTTTGGAAGGGTCACAAGAGCATTCAAAAAGGAGCTATAGATAGGGTGTCACAAGCCACACTCAAACTAAAAATTTGGACATTTTATATGACTATATTTGCCCTCCCTTATTATAGTGATGCATCAAATTGAAATACTAAGATAAAGGAAAAGTAAAAAGTGTACCTAAACTTACCTAGAAGGGTGAATCCCATGAAGATGTGTGATGTTGAGTGATGTTGAGTGATGTTGGGTATGTGTTGTACCAAGATTAATAGCATGAATAGATATGATTGTTCAATTATGTGAGGGTGGCTCAAGAATACAAAGGATACCCCTTTGGCTCCATCATCACCCACTAAATGAATCTATATGATCATGCATATGTTAATAAATGTTTGGACTATGTGTCCAATCCCTCTAAGTAGGTGGATCAATAATACAAAGGCTAGCTAGTCCTTTAGATCCATCATTTCCCACTAAGGGTGAAGCTATGAACTAATATCGGTATGAATGTGTGTCATATGAGATGGATTATAAATCCCATGAATGATTAGTAATTTGATAATGTGGTGTGTATAGTGTAGAGAGGATTACAAATCAAGTTAGTTAAACATTATTCCATAAATCATGAAAAATGCATAAAGAACTAACTAACTAAGCCTATCTATTCGTATGGGAATTATAAAGGATAGCAAGAAACAAAATGAAAGAAAGCAACATCATATTACCTTCCCAAATGGACTCACCATACCCATGTGGCTAAAAACATGTTCTCCCTTGATCAAGCATCCTTATCTTTATCAACAAAGGTGGTAAACTCCTCCAATGTCTCAAGAACACTCCATAAAACCTAGGCTCATGATTCTAAATCACTAAACTAGCCTATCAATGAAGCTTGAAAACAAAATCAATGGTCAAATTCAAAGGATTGTGGAAACAATTTAACATTATAACTTGGCATTATTCAAGCTTGAAAATGATGTTCATGGCATCTCTATTTATATATTTTCAAGAATGATCAGAATCAACCTGAACCGTCCATCTTGAGATGAAGATGTGTGGTTGAAGATTAATTCAATATTTAGAATTAAATCCATAATTATATTCATCATGACCTTATAATAAGGGGCATTGAAGAGACATGGGAGGCATTAACTAGGCATGGGTGACCCATAATCCTAATATTTATGGCATTTATAAGCTAGGGATGTCTTCCCAAGAAATGATGTCACCTGATGATGCAGTTAATAGGATTCAATTTTCAAAAAGAAATATTCAACAAATCTCATGTAAAATCCACTTAATATCTTGATTTGGATTAATATCCTTAAACAAGGTTAATCAACATTTTATAATTATTTGAAAATTGGTACATAATTAACAAAATGGTCAAAAAGTCATATTACTAGGTCATAATTTGACTAGAAAGGAACTAGAAGGTGATGTTAGATGCATTAGACCTATATTCATATTTAGGATGTTTCCAACACCAAATAATAAAGGTACATGATGTGTATGAGTAAATTAGAATAAAATAGTGATTCGGAGCACTAAATGGCAAATTTGTCATTTTGACTCGAAATGATCTGATCAAAGTTAGTTGGCCCATAAAATGTGTTTCTCTCTTTAGGGATATTTTAACCTAAACTGACACTTTTAAGTTACAAGTTCAAACCTTTTAGGGCATTTTATGAATTTTGACCTAAAATATGCATTTGAGTGCAATTTGAGTAAGATTGACAATTTTAACACAAATGGTGTTAGGAATTGGATGTCTACATTTTGCCCCTATTTGAGAAGGCATAACGAGACATTTAGGTGAAGTGACATCTTTTCAAAGAAAAGAGTTGTCAAGAATAAAGTGGAATAGACCCATGATGCCCCCTCGAGAGGACATACTAGGATGGAAGAAAAGGATGGACTCTCAAAAAGAGAAAAAGTGAGAGATTAACCCATGGAATAGATCACATCCAGATGAGCTAATGCTTACACACGTGATTACCATCAATGATCAAAATATAATTATAGGTATAATAGGCCCTAAAAATAGGGGGAATGGGAAAGATACAATCCATAAATGTAAGGGACACACTTTAAATGTACCCAATTTGAGAGTATAAGCTACATGCTTATGACATTGATCAATCTCGAGACAAGTTGCACACTAAAATATTTCCATCATGGGATTTAATGTGGAGAGCTTGGAATTAGAGGAAAAGAGATAACATTCTACTTTAGGAAGGGAAGCCCACTAGAATGGGGTTTCAAAATAGAATATAATAAGAAGTACTCTAGTAGAGCAGATTTGATCATGATAAAATAGTTTTGCCCCAATAGGGCAAATCTTGATCATTAATAAAGAATAAATAATGATTTTCCCCTATAGATCTGATTTGATTCAGAAATTTTTCAGATGTTATACCCTAGCATGGGCAATTGGCAAATAAAAGAGCTCAAGGATATAACTGAAAAGATAGGTTAAAGCAAGTGGGCATAAATGTACATGCGATGGTGTAATGGCTTAGAAATCCATATAAAACCAAGCATATGAGAATGCACAAAGTGATGAGAGAGATGAAAATAAGAATGGAGATAACCAATCTGACCTCAATAGAATTGAGCACTACCTACATAGTTCCATGGACTTATGTTCCAACATGAACTTCAAGCCAATGTAGTTCACCCAAGTTTGGGAGAGAATGGAATGAGGAATGATGAAAAATGACCAAGAATTGATTAGAATCACAATGTATGCAAAGACATTCACATATAAGCATAGACAAATAATCCTAAAATGCATGTTACCTAAAAGCATAATTCCATATCATGAGCCTAGGTTTTACAAAGTGTTCCTAAGAATCGTTCATCAAAAATAATGTTGACGTTAAGACATTGAGACCTGAGCACAAAGTGATTACTATAGAAAAATAACTTAGGCATCATAAGTATTAATAACTTTGAATGACATAATATTCCAATTTCACTAAGCCAGTTCAAATGTTAATACCTATAACTAAGTATAATGGTAAAACAATGACCAAAACCAGAGTTACAGTGATTTAAATTTAAACAAAAAAGCAAAAATAAATAAAAATATAAACATAAATGAACCTAAATTGAAATAAAGATATGATATTAAGTAGGAAAAAAATGTTTAAAAAAAAATTCAAGAACATCTTAATGACATGAAACCAAGATATGAATAATCAATATCCATGTGGACCATCAAGGCATTCTTGAACACAAAAGAGAAAATAAAAATCAAATAGAAAAATAAGACACCAACAACAATCAAACAAATAAAAAGTTCTAAGAACAATATAATAACATAAGATCAAGATATAAATAATTGAGATTCATGTGAATCATTAAGATGTGTTAAAACACAAAAGAGATAAGCAAAAACAAACAAGGAAACACAAGACCAAGATGAGACAAGAAATAATAAAAAGAGAGGTGTGAAATCATAGCAAAACACAAATAAAACACCAAGAAAACTCAAATAAACACACACAAACAAAAACTAAATTAGTGTAGTTTAAAGACAACTATTCATATATGTGTAGTAGAGGGGTTACTTTCTACCACATCATAACAAAGAATAATGGCATGACAATTGTTCCCTAATTAAAGAGAAATAATGATAGAATAAATGGGGGAAGAGAAGAAAAGAAAGGGGTTGGCTGAGCTGACTTAATATGTATAAGACAAGTGGATGTTGCCTACATAGTTCCATGGATGCATATTCCAACATGAACTTCAGGCCAAATGTAGTTCTCTCAGGAAATGAGATAGAATAAAAATGATGATCAAACTAGCATGATTAATGTTATAGAAGAAATGGAAGATACGACAAACAAACAAGAATGGTTTGGCAAACAAGATGATGAGACAAAACAAAATGATCTTGAAAAATGGCAAGTGCATGGGATAAGATGAAATGAACTGGTGTGTTTGTGCTTGTAAAATAACAAGAGTGTATCATGGTGGAATGGGAATGTATAAATGTATAGAATCATGAGACAATTTTTTTGTTCTTTTTTTAATCTTATTCTGATGTTTTTAGTATTTTCAAAGTATTTCTAATGTTTTTTGGTGTGTTTCGGATAAAATATGCACAAGGTGGGACCATCTAATCAAGGAGATGTACATCCTAAGAGTAGAGGTTCCAATAAAATAGCTAAGCTAACAGTAATGGCCCATGCTTGAAAATTAATAAGAGTGAGGAAAAGGGGTGATCGAGCTGACCTCAATAAAAATTGAGCATTGACTACATAGTCCTAAAGAACCTCAAGTCAATATAGTTCAAATAGCATGGTTTATGGATCTCAATAGTATAATAATTCCTAAAAAGGGTTTATAGGGTTATCTTTATGAGATGAGGCATGGTAATGTAAAATGGGTGAATGGTAGATGAAAAATGGTTTTATTTCTCTTGTTGATAGGGAGATGCACATCCTAGTCAATATGTGAGACAACAAAAATGATCAACTATATAAGTTGTTATCCAACACCCTTTCAGAACAAATACTCTGTTAAGAACTTGTTGTTGATTTGGATCTCAATAATGTGTTCATGATCTTCATAGATTGTTGATTTTTCTTCCTTCAAATGTTGAGACAAGATATCCTTATAACCTCGATAAAGGAAAGTGTTGTCAGTGATGGTAAATAATGGTAGGATAAATGAGATAAGTGGGTAATAAGTAGGTGGGTGATAATGGAATGTATAATTAATGGGAAACAAATGGATATTAGGACTTTTAGTCACATGTAATGTTGTTAATGCTAGATTTAACATAATTTTGGTTATGGTAGGGCTGAAGACCTCTAAAGATGCTCTCGATAGGACCATCAGATTATTCTATCACTTGATCTTGAGAGTAGCTACCATCTGATTATGCTATAGATTGGAATCTATTTTGATTTGATCTTTGATATTATCTTTAGTAAATAATGAACTTTTATTCTTAGCTATTGGTTCCTCGATGAGGTTTTCACCAATGAATTTGTTTTGATCATCCCATAGTGCCTTCGAGAAGGTTTCACAAAGAGATGTTAACATTTGACATAGATTATCTTCTAGTTCCTTTAAAAAGGTGTCACTAAAAGATTTTGATTTTGATCTTTGCTTATCCCCTAGTGCCTCTGAAAAGGTTTCACCAGGAGATTATTCTTATTCTGAATGAATGTGGTCTTAGCCCCCTTGATATTCTACAAATGGTATGTCACCATGGATGCAGTTCAACAAAGTGTGACTCTATCAATCTTAATCAACACTTATGGGAGGTGGAATGTCAATATAATGGCTATGTTGGGTGGTAATAATGGGATGTTGAAAGGTAGCACAATCTTCATAGAAGATACTAGGAGAACTTGTGTTGATGTTGAAGTAATCATCCTCAAAAACTGTGGAAGGATCATAAATATATTCAAATTGATTTTCAAGGCAATTACAGCCAATGTTGTAATAACTAATACTATAATATGTTTCTAACTCTGATTATAAAGCAAGGGACGCTAAATCCAATGTCACAACTAATGTTGATTCTATTTATGATGCTAAATCCAATATTGGTTCAAAAATGGAACTTGACTCTAATATTGATTCTTCATCTGATATGGTTGTTTTGATAATGTTTTATTGAATGTTGAATTTTTGATAAGTAATGGCCTATGATGGCATAATGGGCTCAATAAAAACTAATTCATCTTGGAAGGGTTCAACATAGACTGACTTCTCTAAGTGACTCCCCTGAAAAAGATGGAATTACTCAAGGGATGTCTTGACAAAATCATGTCTATCAAAGCGAGACTCGTCAATGAGTGGGAAAAGATCAAGAGATAACTCTACCAAGATTGGCTTGTCAAGGAGATGAGGATCTTTAAAAATAGGTAACATATGAATAGTTAACTTATCATAGTTTATCTTGTCACAAATAGGTGTTTCAACAATAACACATTGGTTTTGGTTCATAATTGGTTACAAAAGATCAATTTTGAGCACATCTTGATCCTCATAAGATGGCTTTTGAAGAGGTAATGGTTCTTGTTTTGGCTCAAATATTGACACAAAATTGCTAAAGTGGGGAACATTTGGTTTAGCAAGAATAATGGTTTATGGTTCAATAATGGACTCTTCAAAGATTAGACTATTGAAGAAGGGATAAAAATAATTGATTCATCAAATGGAGGTTCTTCAATAATAGGTTGATCAAAAACTAGTGATGGGCCAAGAATGGTAACAATTAGACGTTTCTTAGTTTGGTTGCTTGTGCAAACCAAAGGAGGAGGTCCTAAAATGGTAATGACTGGATGCTTCTTATTTTGGATTCTCATGTAAACCAAAGGAGGATATCCTAAAATGGTGATCTTAGTACATTTTGGAGTTTGATTACTTACACAAGCCAAAGTATCCAAGTCTTCTTGATAACCCCAATCATTCTAATCGAGAGTTGGATCATAAGTTAGATCTTGACTATGTTCCCATGATTGAATTTTGTGAGGAGGATATAAATTTATCTCACAAACCATATTGTCACCATAGGGGTCTTGACTAAAGTTATAAAATTCATGTTGTGTAGCCATTCTATCATAAGTTGGATTATCCATGACTGCACCATAACTGTAGCTAGACATATTTGCATTTAATGAAGAAAGCTCTAAAAATAGAAAGACTTAAAGTTCTACAAAATCTGAAAAGTGATGTTTAAAATAAAAAAGGTTCAACCTTGGTTGAAAGAGTGAAGTTGCATCTCAAAAGTAGTTTATGCTGAGATTTGGCATAAAACAACCTAATGTCAAATGTCTAACATCAAAGGTTTTTGAAGAAAGGTTATTTTTTCACAAACAAAGTCACAAAAAAGATGATGAGGATAGGCACTCAAACAAATAATTAATCAATAGTGTTCAAATTTGGGTAATAATTTAATTGAAGCTATGCAACCCAAAATAAAAATATCTATGTACCAACCCCACAAATTGAGGCCAAAACAAAAATCAATCAATGTTTGGATCTAAACTTGATAAGGTTAATTGAAAATGTAATGTTGAAGACTAGGATTTGACCAAACAAGCTAGACAAGAGTGGACAACATAATGATGCATAAACAAGGTCTAAATGGTATACATTACATGGTTTGAAATAAATGGTTTTTGATACAATTGTAAACAAGTTCTTGAAATAAATTGAGTAGCCTAACAGCATAAGCATGCTTGAATGATGTGGTCAAATGTTATATTTCAAATACTCAAAGGCAAAAATGATTTGACATGATTTGGGCAACATAACGCTACCCTTCTTAACTCAAATACATGATTTTGACATGGCTTATGAATAAACAAACAAGTTTTAGCCTCAAAGCATACCAAGCAAATAATGACTGAAATACACTAAGTATAATCATCCAAATCGTAGCAAGGGTAGTCAAAAATGGGGTTGAGTAAAACTAATTGGTTTTTGATCATTCTAAGGGAATCAATTACACAATGACTTTCACATCAAATGTTGAAAAAAAATCACAAAAATTAGGTAACCACAGCATTGGCTAGTTGTAAAAAGGTCTAGTCCTTTTTACAACCACTACATCCTACTATTCACTCAGTGTAGTGTGATGTCCAAATGCAGATACATCCCATGTGCAACTCCAATTAAGATCCAAATGAAGTCAATGCTAGGAGATGAAACCTTAGATTAAATCTTCCCTAAAAAACTCATGGGAGGTAATGGCGTCCCCCTCACAAGCCAAGTTTGCATGAAAATAAAGAAAGCATAAAATAGAAAGAATTTAGGGTCATTTTCAAAATCTCCCAAACTTTAACGAGTTTTTGGGGAGAACTTTAGATGACATTCTTTTTAAGCCTTGGACTAGGCTACGTATAATAGGAATGGCACTTTTGATTCCAAGGGTTCCCTAAAGGGGACAAATGGAAGAGCATACACACGGCATCCCTCTTTTTTCCAAATAAATATTTAACTTAAAAAACTAAGTAAATACAAAAACTTGGAAAGGTTATTTCATTTTGAAGCCCAAATGGAAAATGAGGTGGTGTTCATTTGACCCCTTGGTCTTAGTTGTAACTTTAAAAATATTTACCACAAATATCTAATTTTTTTTTTTGGTTAAACACCAAAACAAGGTTCCTAATTGATTTTTAAACATGAAAAAGGTGATCTAAAACATGTTTTTTAGCAAATTTCAAGGTTGTTCCTACAAAAAAAATGTTAGGATGTCCTTTATCCTTGAAGCACTTTTGGGTTTGAAACAATGAACTTTAGAAAAAGAGATCTTAGGTCTGTGTTTTAAGAAAAACACAGTGACCAATGTCAGTTATATAATCAATGATGGTTATATTTTCTAAATGATGATGATTATCTAAATGACATCAGTTATACTAATTTTACTGGTGATAGGTATCCAATCGATGTTAGTTTTACTAACTGATGTCAATTAATCTATCTAATTGATGTTAGTTTTACTTATCTAATGTTGGTTACTGTGTAAATCCATGGTAAATAAAAATGGAAAAATAAAGTTAGAAAATCAATTTGTAAGAGTTTTAATGGTCCAAATGAATATTTTTTTAGAATTAAGATCACATATGATTATCTTTGTATAAGCAACTAAACGCGAAATTAAACCAAAAGCAATAAGTAACTAGAAACCATAAACAACATAGAATTTGAGAGACAATACACAATCTTGTATTCAATACTCTTCAGAAGGAAATACAATAAAGAAGTGCCACAGTCTTCTTCCCACACCTCAAAGGCTTCCCACACACTTAGGGCATACAGATATTCTCCCTCAAGAGCTCACTCTCTCTCAATTACGGTCACAACAAACAACTCAAGCACAGAGCTATTGTTCACCTCCAACCAGTCAGTAACAATACTGCCAGTACCAAGCACTCAAAAGTACTTCAAGTAGGTCTCCTTAATCTTTCAACAACCTGCAAATCAACCTGATCTTACTTACCATGTATATCTTCTACCTGATCTTGCACAACCTGTAGATCAACCTGATCTTACAATTGGAAGAAAACTCTTTCTTGCCTTAATTACAATACAGCCCATGAGTCTCTTAAATAGACCTCATGCAAAAAATAATTAGAATTTATTAATTACAATAATTAGACACGCAACTCAAGACTATAATTATCCTTTAAAATGCAAATTAGCCATTCAACAAAATAACTATTCATGTAACTGATAGTTCTGGAATGCATAGGCGACCAACATCAATCCTTATCTGTCTGGGGATGACCGATGTCAGCTGATCCCTGACTAATGTCAGTTGCTCTGCACACTATATATGACTGATGTTGGTTGACCAGATTGACATTGATTGCTCTGCAACTCAGCATCCTCCTCCATTTGCATTAGTGAAGCTTTTAGCTCCACAACCTAACAATCTCCCACTTGGAGATAAACAGTTGCACTTGTACCTGTACCTGTACACCATCTAATTTGTTTCCTGGCTTGTATTCCTCTTCAAGATCAATCTTGAAGACCAACCACCACACATTATGTGGTGCAACACCTATCAACCAAGTAACCTGCCATATCCAATTCTACATATCCATGTAGAGAAGTGTTTGACCCTGCATCACATGTATACCTACTGCTAGTCCCTCTCATATACCTGAGAATCCATTGAACCACTTTCCAGTGCTTCTTTCTTGGATTGACCATAAACTCGCTAAAAACTCCCACTGCTTGGGAAAACTCAGGTCTAGCACACATGTACTTAACCTCATCATGTGATTACAGACATTACTCTGTTAACCATCCATCCATAGGTGTGCTAACCGATTATGTATCCTACATCTTAAACTTTGCCACTACCTTATTCACACAATCATCTTGAGACAACATCAACTTGTGATCTTCCCTGTCTCGAGGAATACTCATGCCAAAGAATCTTGCTACTCCCAGATTCTTCATGACATACCTCTGAACTAACTTTACCTTTAGCTCAAAAACTCCCTAATGTAGCTAATATTATCCAACCTGGTAAAGAAAACACAATGGTTACCATGACATTGACTAAAGCCCCACTTTGTCATCCACCTGTCAAACCTCCATTGTCATGTAGCCTGCTCAAGACCATATACCTTGGCCTTTTGTCTCACATGTCCATTCTCTCTATTCTTTAACCTGGATGGCAACTCTACCAAATCTTCCATTTGGTTCTCTCCTAAGGAATCAACTTCCTCATCCATGCCATGCTCCCACTGTTTCCTACATTATTCCTATTTTGCTTCTTTAAAACTTCCTGGTTCTTGACCATTAGTGAGCAACAAGTAATCTAAAGAAGGGGAATAATGAATTTGAGGCTTACTTACCCTTTCAATCCTCCTCATGGGTGTTTGAGACTCCTTGACAACTTGTTGTCCACCCAAAATCTATTTTGATAGTGACTGATGTCAATCACCTCCCAGTCTACACCCGACCGATGTCAATTCCATGCGATTGACCTAACTGCCGATGTCAGTTCCCTGACTGATGTCAGCGTCCACCTACCTAACACCACTGACTCCTTTGGTCTACACATGACCAACATCAGTGCCTGTCTATTCGATGTCGGTTACCCTTGACCAATGTCAGTGCCTATGTTTACCTATGAGTGATGACTTTTTACCTGCGAGCTTACTTTGAATCATTCCCTTGTTTAAACTGATCTACTCAAAATTATTCAACCCCTATGAGTGATCTTTGTCTATCATCTCCTCCTTAAACACCAAGGCTTTCTTGTTCTTGTCAAAAACATTCGATTTCCTCTTTATGAAATAGACCCGATCCTTTCTTGTAGCTTCAGTCTCAAGAAACCTCACTTTCTTTTATTGCTTATAGAAATCTCGATTTATGCTATCCGGATCTAAACTCTTACCCTTTGACTCAAGAACATGCATCTCCTTCTTATTCATGTGACCAAGCCTACAAAGCCACATCTTCGAATCTACAACTGAAGTAGATAAACCAAAAGGAGAATCAGTAATACAAGTAGATAGATAAAGAGTACCTACTTTCTTACCTCTTGCTAAAACAAGTGCACCCTTGGTAACTTTCCAAGAGTCCACTGTGAGAGTTACTGTGCATCCCTCATCACCCAACTTTCCTACAAAAATCAAATTCTTCTTCAGGACTGGGATATGCATGACCTCCTTCAACACCCATGTGTTGCCTATCTACAATTTCAGCTTCACTTTCCCTTTGCCAACCATTTTACAAGGCTTACCATCCCCTAAATAAATTTCTCCAAAGTCTCCTTGGACATACTCATGAAAAAATTCCCTATTTGGGGATGCATGGAAAGAGGCACTAGAATCTAAAACCCAAGATTCTAATTTATCCAAGGAACATACCAGAGTATCCTATGTAACAATACCTATATCACCTACTTCTTTAGTTCCTTCATGCTGATCTTCAACCAACCAACAATCTTTCTTTACATGCCCTTTCTTTCCACAATTCCAGTAGATTTTCTTGCCAGGCCTAGATCTAGATCTCTTACCTATCTTTTACCTTGATTTTCGTTGCTCGATCTTCTCTCTTTGCCTTCCCCTACTTTCAACACTCAAAGCATTCCCTGATGATTCACCTATGCTTTTCCTATGAATTTCTTCATTCAAGATTACACTAACAACATCATCCACTTTTAAGATATTTGAAGCAGACACAGTATTACTAACTGCCATTACCAAACTATCCCAACTTTTAGGTAATAAGCATAAGATTAAGAGAGCCTTAATTTCATCATCAAAAACAATATTGACTGAAACTAATTGATTTACTAATCCATGGAAATCACTAAGATGACTATGTACCGATCCACCTTCCAACATTTACAAATTAAATAACTGCTTCATAAGAAATACCTTATTCAAAGCTGAGGGTTTTTCATATAAATTTTCCAAAGATCCCATTAACTCTATCATTGTCTGACCCTGTGATAAGTTGGAAATCACAGATGATGCAAGACTCAACCTTATAGTTCCCAGAGCCTTCCGATCAAGAACATTCCATTCCTCATCTTTCATATCCAGGGGCTTGCATGCAACCCCACCCAACAGTAAGTATAGATATTTTTGATATAGATAATCCTCTATCTGCATCCTCCATAATTGATAATTCTTGCCATTGAATTTCTCCATTCTTAGCTTACTTTCTTCTGCCATTGCTATACTCCCACTCAATCAGAAACCCCTGAGAGTGACCTGTAATCAAACACAAACCTGCTCCCTGCAACCTTAGCTCTGATACCACTTGTTAGAATTAAAAGCACATATGATTACCTTTGTATAAGCAACTAAATGTGGAATTAAACCAGAAGCAATAAGTAACTAGAAACCAGAAACAACATAGAATTTGAGAGATAATACATAATCTTGTATTCAATACTCTTCAGGAGGAAATACAATAAAGAAGTGCCACAATCTTCTTCCCACACCTCAAAGGCTTCCCACACACCTAGGTCATATAGATATTCTCCCTCAAGATCTCACTCTCTCTCAATTACGGTCACAACAAACAACTCAAGCACAGAGATGTTGTTCACCTCCAACCACTCAGTAACAATACTACCAGTACCAAGCACTCAAAATCACTTCAAATAGATCTCCTTAATCTTGCAAGAACCTACAAATCAACCTGATCTTACTTATCATGTAGATCTTCTACCTGATCTTGCACAACCTATAGATCAACCTGATCTTATAATTAGAAGAAAACTCTTTCTTGCCTTAATTACAATACAGCCCATGAGTCTCTTAAATAGACCCCATGCAAACAATAATTAGACTTTTTGAATTACAATAATTAGACACGTAACTCAAGACTATAATTAGCCTTTAACATGTAAATTGGCCATTCAACAAAGTAACTATTCATGTAACCGATAGTTCTGGAATGCACAGGCGACCGATGTCAATCCTTGTCTATCTAGGGATAACCAACGTCGGTCGATCCCTAACCGATGTCAGTTGCTCTACACACTATATATAACCGACGTCAGTTGATCAGGCTGATGTTGGTTGCTTTGCAACTTAGCATCCTCCTTCGTTTGCATCAGTGAAGCTTTTAGCTCCATAACCTAACATATTTTAAAGCTACAAAATGATCTTTTTCATGTGTGGGATGCATCTGGTCCCACTAGGTGTGCCAAGATGTATAGAGAATTACAAAGCAAATTAGTCAAACATTATTCCATAAATCATGAAAAATGCATAAAGAACTAACTAACTAAGCCTATTTATTCATATGGGAATTAAAAAGGATAGCAAGAAACAAAATGAAAGAAAGCAACATCATATTACCTTCCCAAGTGGATTCACCATACCCATGTGTCTCAAAAACATGTTCTCCCTTGATCAAGCATCCTTGTCTTTATCAACAAAGGTGGTAAACTCCTCCAATGTCTCAAGAACACTCCATAAAACCTAGGCTCATGATTCCAAATCACTAAAATAACCTATCAATGAAGCTTGCAAACAAAATCAATGATCAAATGCAAAGGATTGTAGAAACAATTTAACATTATAACTTTTCAACATTTAAGCTTGAAAATGATGTTCATGGCCTCTCTATTTATAGATTTTTTAGAATGATCATAATCAACCTGAACCATCCATCTTAAGATAAAGATGTGTGGTTGAGGATTAATTCAATATTTGGAATTAAATCCATAATTATATTCATCATGAGCTTGGAAGAAGGGGCATTGAAGAGGCATGGGAGGTATTAACTAGGCATGGGTGACCCATAATCTTGATATTTGTGGCATTTATGACCTAGCAATGTCTTCCCAAGAAATGATGTCACCTGATGATGTAGTTATTAAGAATCAATTTTTAAAAATAAATATTCAACAATTCTCATGGAAAATCCACTTAAGCTCTTGATTTAGATTGATTAGCCTTAAACAAGGTTAATCAACATTTTATAATTATTTGAAAATTGGTGCACAATTAATCAAAACGGTCAAAAAGTAATAATACTAGGTTGTAATTTGACTAGAGAGGAACTAGAAGATGATGTTAGATGCTTTAGAGTTGTATTCCCATTTAGGATGTTTCTAACACCAAATAACAAAGGTACATGATGTGTACCAATAAATTAGAAGAAAAGAGTGATCCAGAGCACTAAATGACAAATTTGTCATTTTGACTTGACATGATCTGAACAAAGCTAGATGGCCTATAAAATGTGTTTCCCTATTTAGGGATACTTTGACTTAAAGTGACACTTATAAGTGACAAGTTCAAACAATTTAGGTATTTTTATGAATTTTGACCTAAAATGTGCATTTTAGTGCAATTTGAGTAAGATTGATAATTTCAACACAAATGGTGTTAGGAATTTGATGTCTATATATAGCTAAATGTGTGTTGAGAACTAGGCCAATCTTTGCCACTCCAAAAGGTGGATATTAGGCTTGTATGAAAACCACTCCAAAACTGAGAACTAGGATTATATGAAAGCCACTCTAAAATGATGCCAACCACCTATAGATGGAATAAGGCATGAAACTATTAAGAATACTTGGGTAATACATTGTACTTGGAAAGAAAATAATGCATGTGTCACACACATTACCCCCAATCACTGGTGTTTGTAACATAGATTTTGATCTAGAAGTTGTACCAACTACCCAATCTAAAATTGGAAGTGAGAACCATCATGTCACACATTATGCCCCATATATCAAGATACTCTGAGTAAAATTTTACTAAAACTACCCAATCTGAACTATATTATAGCTAATAAAATTGTAACTAACCTTACCTTTCTATCTATTTCTTTAAATTTTATGTTTTTGGCTATTTAGATAGGAGCACCAAAAATAGGACACTTTGTTGCCTGATGTTGTAGTCCAAATATGGTGCTCTTGTTATTTACTATTTTTGGTGACTATTATGTATTCATCTTTGTCTTTCTAGTCTACTCTATATGTTTTGGGTTTTGAATGTTGTTCTGAGTGTTTTGTAAAACTAATTTTTGATGGGTAGAGGGTTGTATCTTTGTGACAAAACCCTTATTTTTTCCCCCTCTTTTGAGGGTAGGGATTAAGACAATATAATGACTTCCCTCAGAATAAATAGCCTTACAAGTGTGTTATGCTATGAAATACATGGTATAACAATGATAATTGAAAATATGTCTCAAGATATGGTATAGTTTGTATTAGAGAATGTTATATAAATAGGGGTATGCCTAGATAGATATAATAATGTAATAGCATGTGTAACATAGTGAAATAAAAGTGTAAATAGGGTTAGTTGTTAATTGATAGTTTTCAAGGAGGAATGGAGCATGATGTCCATCATGGCATCTAAGAAAATAAGATAATGCAGTATGTGGATCATGGCATTACAAATAACTGAGAAGCAAGAAAGAAAAAAACATTCCAGTTAAGAATTAAGAAGGATACAAAAGTGGCCAAGGGGCCAAGCAAATAAGGGACATGGGCACATGTCACTCAAACTAAGAAAGAAAGCATACAAGGCATGTTTAAATACCCCCATACATACAATTTTAAACAAGTAAAGGACATTGGCAAATTTCCTAAGGCACACACATTAGTATAAGCAAAGTTGGCATGAGGGCCACAAGCACATAGAAGAGTATAAGTAAATGATGTTGGTAAATGTTCTAAGGCACACACAAGAGTAAAAAAATAAGAATTGAGAAATGCAATCACATCTAGCTACTCAAAGCAAGAAAGGAAGGCATGTAAATATTGAAAATACTATCACATATAACTAATCAAAGCAAGAAGTGAAAGTATGCAAAAAATGTATTACAAGACTAGGTAGATGCTAAAAAATACACAAGTGCTATATACTAGTGAGTATCTATAGAATAATCTGTATAAGCTAGCAAGTAATGTACATTATCATGATAACTAGAGTGTGTGGTGTAGGAATTACATAACCTAGATGGTGCAGTCATGTAGAAGATTCCCCTTGATGGATAGATATGTCGATGTATGTCTCTAATGTAAGAGTAGGATGCTCCCTCAATGGGTAGAGTGAAGCAATCAAGGATCTAGGTGTCACTGCACATACTCAAAGAAGATCAAGTAAAGCATGGTAATGTAGATAAATTGACAAACAATAGCATATAATAGCAAAAAATTTTAAGTCTATCATGGTAGTAGAAATGTAAAGCATGGATAATGCATATAATTGAAAAAAAATTGGTGTTTTGAGTTATTTGAATTTTTTTATATTTTGACATGTAGCATTTATTATGGTATTTTGAAATATTTCTATGTATAAGTAAGTTGATAAATTATGTACAAGTAAGCAAAAAGAAACTATGTACAACTAAGCTAAGAAAAAATGATACTATCACAGTTTCCTATATCAAACAAAGGAATCGTGCATGATTGTGAAGCATGAGGGAAAGGTTGTGAATATGAATCTAAATATTCAGATTCATTGTTAGTATCTTGGAAATCATAATAACTTGTATTTTTCTATCCATCATTATTATCTTGATTTTAAACCAATAGAATGCTAGTGTTGACTTTTATTATATCTAGATCTTTTCCTTTGATAAATTATGTCTATGAATGATTTGACTTAGGATGTTCAATAAATCCCAAACCTTGGTGATAAACATTATCAATTGTTAGAATAGGAGTAGTGATTCCTTGAGCATGCTTTCCCAACCCTTGACATATCTTAATTTTGAGCATGTGAATATGAATCTAAATATTTAGATTCATTGTTAGTATCTTGGAAATCATAATAACTTGTATTGTTCTATTCATAATTATTATCTTGATTTTGAACCAATGGAAGGCTAGTGTTGACTTTTATTATATCTAGATCTTTTCCTTTGATAAATCATGTCTATGAATGATTTGACTTAGGATGTTCAATAAATCCCAAAAATTGGTGACAAACATTATCAACTATTGGAATAGGAGTAGTGATGCCTTAAGCATGCTTTCCCAACCCTTGACCTTGATAATCAAACTATTGTAAATATTTTTGACCAAATCCATACTACTTTGAAAGTTAAGCCTCATTTTGGAGAGGTATATTTTCATCTTTTTGTGTGTTTTACCTATGATAGTGGTATTGTTTCTTACTATGATTTTTATTTTTGATCCTTGTATTGTTCGGAGTTATGCTTTGGTAACCACTTGTGTATTGTTTCTAAATTTTATCCTTTGTAAATGTGTTCCTATGTCACTATCAATTTCTTGATGGATTTACCTTGTAAAGGGTCCTCATTAGAAACTATCTATTGTATTTTTTTTTAATACCAAACATGAATCTGTGTGATGCCCATGCATTCTATGATATACACAATAATATCTAGATCTTTAGACTAGATATGGAGGATGTAGTTTGATCAACTCAAATTTAATCATTTCCCTTAGTACCTCACTTGAAATCTTATTTTATCTTTGAATTATTTTTGAATCACCAGATGTAGAGTTACTTTATAGTGATTTCTTATTTTGATATGTAACATTGCTTGCAATCGATTGACTAGGTGAAGGTGTATATACATGATTGACACTAAGGTGCCTTTGAAGCTTTTATATTATAATCTAATTTTTTGATGTTGTGATATTTTCATTTAAAATTTTATTTTATGTTTGTAAATATAACATTAACTTGCTCGTACTAGTGATTTGATCCCTTAGAGTCTCACAAGTGTAAACCCTAGTTGTTTTTGAGTGAACATGTAAGCACATATGTCAAAGAGGGTTTGAAGAAGTTATAGGCTGAATGTATGCATTAGGAAAAATAATGTATGCATTAGGAACAATAGTATAGGTTTCCTCACCTTTTTGAGGGGTGATATCATGGACCTAGTTAGAGGGAAAGTAGCTATCACCCTCTTAGGGGAGAGGAGGAGATGGAAATTCTTTCTTGTGCATGAGATAAGACATTGAAACTTAATAGGTGGTTATTAGCTTATGTAATGGATCCTCTAAGTATGTAAGGATTTTATTATTTATTTAATTACACATAATAGAGAGATATCATGTTAAAGAAGTAATGAAATATGACATATATTTGAATTGGTCTTAAAATAACATGTACATATGTATTTATGTCATTTCTGAATTCATGCTAAATGAAAGGAAAAAGCCTGCAAGAGAAAACAAGAAAACTTTGCATAGGTAAATCATGATTAATAAAATTTTAATATTTAGCCCTATGTGCAAAAAATCAAAATTTTAATTTTGAAACCCCAGGCTAGGGTTTGAAAATACCAGGACCTAGTATAGGCAACTAGGGTTTTGAAAAATAATTTTTAAAATTAATATGTTAAATTTTAAAAATTAAATCCAAAATTTTGATTTATATATGTATTAAAAGTCATAAAAATACTACTAAAATCAGCAAGGAATTTTCCCTAGGGTTTTTAAGGTTTTTGTGCACAAACGAAGTAAGTCGGGTTCACCAAATGATTTAACTTTTAAGGAAAAATAGAATATTATTCATTTTTTAGTTAAATTTATGGATTAATAAATCAATGTATAATATATAAATAATTACAGTCCTAATTTGTATAATTTATTTGTCTTTTTTACCTTTCTAAAAGTAATAATAAATAAAGAGAAATATGACTTAGCTTAAAACCAGACCGAGATGACTGATACAGAAGTTGAAATTAGTTGTACAAGATTGGGAAAGTGTCACAAACCTATATCTATATTTCATTCAATAAAAGGATAGGATCACAAAAATATGACACCTTGGGTTTTGGCACTATAGTCTAATCCTACCACTATTATCCAAACTAGTCACAGAGACCTAGAACTTTTTGGTTATTTGCATTGTGCTTGTGTTAGCCTACTTGTGAAATATTTAGTGTTGATTGTTGATGAAACTTTCTATAGAGATGATTTAATCTTGAAAACCCTAACCCTTCATCATGCTTGATAAAATGATGTTTGAATCACTTGAGAAAGGGGGGTTAGTGTGTAATATGTATACTCTAAAGAGGGATCAAGCCATATGTAGTTCTCCCACCTAATGTGATTTATGAAATAGTGTTATGTAGATGTAAAAATGTCAAATTGAGAGTGTTTGAGGTGGTTAGGGACCAGTATGAGGGTTTGAGTATGTTTGTGTTTGTATTGGGTGACTATATGTAGAGAATAGGGAAGACTACCTTAGTACTTTGTTTGTATTCTTGATTGATTTATAAGATTTGTCACCTCTTTTGTAAATTAACTTATTTTATAGGGAATAATTAGTCATGGTTTATATGTATTCATGCTAGGATAACATGATTAAGTGTATTGACTAGATGGAAATGATCATTATGAATTAAAGTATAAATGGATAAGAGTGCCAAAAATGAGACACCTTAGGGTCTGGTGTTATAGTCCAAGTATGGTGCTCATATCTTATAGGCTCAAGACCTAGGGGAATAGGATTGGCTTGGTAAATATAGTTTGGCTAAGGTGAAATGATCATTTATAAGGTTTTAGATGATTGGCAATGAGCAAGAAGGTGCCTGAAGGGGTCATAAGAGCATACAAAAAGAAGATATAGATAGGGTGTCACAAGCCACACTCAAACTACAAATTTAGTAATTTAATATGAGTACAATTCACATACAAACTAGATCAGAAGTGTTAGATTAAAAAAAATGACTAGCTTAACATAGGTCAATACCCTAAAACCAACCCTAATCTCAAACCTTCCAAGCATTAAAATAATCCCTTTTATTTACAATACAAATCAATGAAATCATCAATTACATAATAAACAATATAGCATTGACTTCATAATAGTTAATCATACATGTCATTTTCCATAAAAATATTAAAAATGATAGCACAAAATAATTCACCAATAATCATTATCAACATCATATTGTTAGAAATAATAATGATTTAAATATCATAACATTGTAACTCCAACTAATTCAATATTGACTTAGCACCCAAGTTCATTTAAACATTAACATATGTGATAATCATTATGACCATACATATCAATTTTAAAACTTAATGGAGTAGATCCTGAATAAGTTAAAGAACTATCTAATTTTTGTTAAGGACTTTGGCAATGTCCCCAAAAAGTGGATAAATTTTTCAAAGAAAACTCCTAACATCTAAGCTTTCCAATCAATAAAAAATTATATCTAAAATAGAAAAACAAGATGTGCCTTTAAAAGTTCCTAACCAGCCAATTTTTGGTGTTCTAGTTTCCACTATTATTTCTATTCATATATCAACACCTGCAATTACATTGTGCTTATTTAATCCTAAATTTAGATAAGGTGGTATTTAGGGTTAATAATATAGATTATTCTAAGGAACAAGGGTGATAAACTACCTCTATATCAAGCTGATTAATAGAAATCTTAGACAAATAGTATTCTAAATTTATACAACTAAGATTGTTAAAACTAGTGAAGTATAGCTATTGATAGCTATTGAAATAAATTAGAAACAATAATACTTCACTATTTTATTGAGCACACATGGGTATAAATAGGAAAATTTTAGAATTGGACTATATGATGATCTTAGAATAGTTATTAGAATCTATAAATTGTACTTATGTGCCCTTAGATGCTTACATCAAATCTAAACAATTATGTTGACGTAATTGTCTAACTTTATTGTATGTGTCTTGTTTGGAATATTTATTATATTTAGATTCAACCAACTATATCCTTATGGATTTTATATAACCTTTCAATTGATGCCTAAAAATCATTCACATTAGTTTTTTCTCTTTTTCAAATGATAAAACCCTAGCTCTTCACCGTTGGAGTGATTATGCAAAAAATGAGTTAATGCACTCATGGTTTCAAGATGACCCCAAAGACCCATATGTAAATTGGCATTGCCTACATAGACAATAATCCAAATATGGCATTATAATTATGTATTTTTCCCCTATGTGTTGGACTATGTGTGTACAAGTGTGAAATGTATGATAAGCAAGGACATGCATTGACATAGCTTGTAACATGGAAAATATAGAACATAGGTTACTCTCTGAATGCTTCAAATATATATAAATAATTATCCTATGACTAATATGGAAATAGGGACAAATATGGTATATTTTATCACTTGAATGATTGATTGAGTTCTTCTAGTATATTGCATTGTGAGTTGTATGTGATTGCTAGGTGAAGAATGAATAAGGGTTGATCTTGTGTGTGTGTGTATTATATATATATATATATATATATATATATATATATATCTATATATCTATATATCTTTTAGAAATATCTTGAATTAAATCACTAAGGTTGATGTTTTGGATAATTTATTTTATAATTTGGATGACTTTTGGGGCACTTGAAACTTTTTAGGAAAATGGACACTTGTGTCAATGCATGTGTCCACCTAGAACACAAGTGTCTAAAGAACTAGAAAACATGTACATGTCCAAAACTAGCAATGAAGGATAATAATCAGATTTATATATTTTTTCACAATATATAAGCCCTACTTATCAAAATAACAATGGTTTCAATAAGAGATAATAAATTAGGCACAAAGAGATAGTGAACATGATCCTTTTAGTAGCACGAAGGTTTAAAACTTAAAGATAGATCCATGATAAGTATTTTCAAAGTCTAAAATATTGAGTTAGTATATAAATCATATTTTAGTATCTACATTTTACCCAAATTTAATTTGATAATGAAATTTTTATTTTAAAGGAAATAAATGTGCACCTAGGTGTGTATAACACACCTTATCTTTATGTGAGCCCACCTTAAGTGATTTTTGAGTGACTAGTGACTAAACTATAACCAAAATCATGTTATAGTATATAATTAGTGTATGAAATTGAAATAATTTTAAATGTTTAAAGGTAATAATAATAAGGTTAGGATTACACCTATGTGTTGATGCAACCATCTTGCCTTTCAATAATTTAAAATGAAATGATGCCTCATTATGAAGCATTGAAACTGAGAATAGGACAATTATGAACCTAAAAGTGCATGCATATATATAAATTAGAGGACAAAATTCCCCAATATTGGTGTAAACATGAGTTATAACATGGGCATTGAGCTTGTTTCATCTCAATCGTGCAACCCAAATATGTGGATAATCTAGTGAGTGTGAGTGATTTAATAAACTCACACTATATATCTAGTGAGACTGGATGATTTAATCAAATCCAACCTATAATTTATGTGAATTTAAATGATTTAATCAAATATAACTTATAAATTTGGTAAGATAGAATGAATTAATTAACTCAACCTTCCAAAGGTAAACCAGCTATTGTAGTAGATTGTCCTGATAATAGTCCATAATAGTCTACCCTAGGTATGATAATAGTCCATAATAGTATTTATTAGATTTACATTTAATTTATTAGATTTATTCATTTGGTATTATTTTTTTTTCATTGTGTATACAATCAATAGTGTAGTCTTAGATACTTGCTTTACTGTGTTTGGATCCACTAGAGGTACCTACATACTTTATGCACTTATTCATGCTATCTTTAACCTAGTTTAAAATTTTATCTATAGCTTAGATTAAGCTAGCAAACTGAATATCCAATATAGACCTCTTATATCCCATATAATCTCTAAGCCTTCTAGCCTCTTAGTGGTTTGTTTTAGCACCCTACCAAAAATGGGTGATTCCATTAAGATTCTTATATCTATAGTATCATATCCAATTTCAATAAAATATTAAGACTTTTCTACACTAACTTATATAATACCCAATATTTGTGAGCTTGGCACAAGATGCACCACTCAACATGATAATAGTTTCAATGTCTTTACTTTTATCAATTAAAAGAGCATCTTAATATGCTCTATACTTCTAAATAGGTTGAGTGTAACTCAATTGATTAAAACAAGTATAGATAAAACCTGGAAACACCATATTTCCCCACTAATTTAGGCCCACTGATAAGTATTATTTGTGTAGGATTTAATAGATAACCATAGATTGAGTTATAAAAACCCCACAAACCTTTTTCTCTTTTTTTTCAAACATATTCTAATTTTTACAAAAGGGTAAGCCTTATATGTATCTCAATAACCTTTAGAAGCATGTGGGTGAGAGCGATATCTCATGCCTATGTCTATAAAAGTGAGAAACACTTTCCTAGAATTCATATGAATGAAAGATGAGAGGGAAAACTAATTTTACTTCCATAAAACCAACTAAATCTTAAATTTTAGATCATTTTATAAATATACAATTTTTTTTAAAAATAGGGGTTTTATTGGTGAACTGATGGTGAGAGATAATGGTGATGGTAATGGAAATGATGATGGCATGTGTAGAAATGATGGAAGTAGTTATGGTAGGAATATTCTCAATGAACTCTAATGGCATCTTGATATAGAAACAAGTCATGGGTAGAAAGCCAAAAAGGTTATGTAAGGTGGTATAGATCTAAAATGTATAAATTAGAATGGTAGTGTTGGGAATGAACTTAGGGATGGTGGCAGATTAAAGTTAGGTAGTATCATGGAGGTTGTTGTGAAGATTCCAAGGAACCTAGTTTTTTATAAATGTCAAAATGTTACAGACCCATTTCATTCCTAGAGGGACTTGTATAAATCTACCATCATTTGCTCAAACCCTTATCCTTCATTGTATCTAGTACACAAGAGTTCCCTTCCAAATCCTAGTTGGAGAGGAGTGGAGTGGTAGAGGATGTGACTAATGCTCATCTATAAGAGAGGTTAGAATCTAAATGGAAAGCCTAGCCTGACTTAGATCTAGTTTTTTTGAGATGTACTATTGGTTTTCTCTAATGTTTCTCTTGTTTTAGAGATCAATGATGAGGCTATTTTTACCATGAATAAGGATTTCATGTGAAAAACCCTTATTTTTAGATGTATTGGTAAATTCCCCTCTTTTTAGGATATTTTTTAATGGTCAAAATCAATATGGCTTGATTTTCCTAAAGTCTCCCTTTCAATGCTACCTAATGGTTTTTTGTCATTTTTCAAACTATGGAGGAGCAAGATTTTGTGTGGAATAATGGACCCTAGTTTGTAGGTAATCTTAATGTGTTTGTGTTCCATTGGGATACCTTATTTGACCCAATAGATACTATGATCTCTAAGTCTCTAATCTAGGTCAAATTATATAATATTCCTTTGGCCTTGAGAGACCTAGGGATGCTATAGTAGTTAGTTAAGAAGATAGGGGAATTTATCAAATTTGATGAGGATAAGGTTGTTTAATAGAGTTTCATAAGGGTATGTGCCATGGAATACTTATTGAACCCCTTCCATTACTTTTTTAAGATTATATCATCCCATGGCTCCCAAATGCAATACATCAACTTTGAAGGGATGCCTTATAGATGTTTCAAAGTGCAACCAAATTGGTCATAAAGTGGTGTAGTGTCTAAAAAAACTTAATGTATTTTCTAGCTCACACTTTTTTTGATTGATAAGTACATATATATATATGGTACAATTCTAATCATATAAAAAATGGGTGGAAAAGTCACACCCCATGATCAAAGTCACATTGAGGGTTTAAATACCCTCAAGAAAACTCAAAAAAGTGGTCATAAAATGACCACACCAATAAAATATTACATCACATCAATATTTTCTAGAAAAGTAGAGAAAGAAAGGTATAAATAACAATAATGAGAATAATGAATTAGTATTAGTAAACATGGACATTAGGGGAGGTAGAGGACATGGTAGACCCTAAGGATTATCACCTTATCCTCCCATGGCAGGAGGATCCTTTTTAGTAGGTAAGGGATCCCAACCAATGTTTTGTTGAGCTTGCAAAGTCTTAATTTGATTTATTTCAAGGGAAATAACCAAATATAGGCATGGGAATTTGCATTGGGGAGGTAGACTTCATCCTCTATTATCACCATCTTAGGATGGGGGAAGAGATCCCTAACCCCTACCATCACCTCTAGATATGGATGAACAACTCAGGGTACCATGATGAGGAGAAGGCTAGTGAGGTGGTGAACCTCATGGAGAGTAACTCCTACATCTAGGTCTAGATCACTACCAATGTGGCCCATCTCCTCATCTCTAAGGGAAAAAAGATGTAATGGGGATTCAAAAGGTTCTCATTTGACCATACACAAAGCATTTCCCCTATGATCTAGAAAATATTGGAGGTGGTTAAACTCCAAATGGACCTTGTCTATTTAGCTTTGTATCTAAAGAGTAACATTAGAGAGAACAGTAATTTTTTTATAAACAGAAAAATACATTCCAAATCTTCATGATTAAATCAAACATATTTTCTAGGTTTCCAAATTTAAAACAAAATATCAAGTTAAAAGATCTACCAAAACTGATTATATTTGGTAGGTAATAGATCTGAGTCCCCCAAGAGAGCCATCTTCCACATGAAGAACCCAGGATGAAAAGGTTGAAAAAGGGAGTGAATCTAGTAGCACGTAGATTGTGTGTGCATGCAAAACTATAAAATGTGATTAATAGTCTCTAGTTATTGGCAAGATAGGCAAATGGAGTTAGGCACACCCAAATCCTTAAGTTGGTCTCCCAAAGGTAGACCCTGGTAGAGAAGGCACCATAATAAATGATTTCTTTGGGATCAATAGAAGTAGATCATACCATGTTAAATCTCTAAGCCCATATCCCATATTTATAATGAATATTCCATCTAATATTACACATATCGAGTAGAATGTGTTGTGAATCAAGTAAATGATATCCCAGCCAAAGAGAATATCAGGTGAAGGGAGTGGTTATAGGCTAATTCTAATCCTTCCACCAAGGAACAAGATAATTGACTACAATTTTATGAAAGTATTCATTAGGTATGAAGCCTTGAATTTCTAAAATACCCTTTGCATTTGAGTTTATTAAATTATATTTATTCTAAAGTTACTTCCAAGTGATCTAGACCCTACTCTTTTGTAAAAAATATCATTGATATCCTTTATGCCTTTTCTAAAAAGGCATAACCCTTTAACCCAAGGGACTAAGGTAAATGGGAAGTTGTGAAAATTTAGGCAAGGTGGACACCAAATGGAATGGGAATTAATGGAGAGACTATTCTTTAACCCTTCACCAACCTAGCTGAGGTGAGGCTTAATCTTAATTCAATCCTTACATAAAATTTGAATTACAAAGGAGCCCTAAATTTTGATGAGCACTAGGGTGATAAGTAGGGAATGAAATCCCAGGCCTTACCAAGCCTTGTTGCCACATGGAAGCCCCTGAGAGATATAATGGTAGAGAATTATATTCTAGGATTCATCCCTAGAAAGACCTCTAATAATCCATTTGGCACCCAGAACAAGTCCTTTGATTTTAATATTGAGGAGACCTAGTCTCCCAACTTTCTTGGGATGGCAACAAATGTTTTAGGAAACTCTGTGGAAGCCCTAATGTTCTTCAGAATTAGTCCAAATAAAATATCTTAAATTTTTTTCTAATTTACTATAAGAAGAATTAGAAGGGTCCCAGTAAGAGGAATAATAAACATGCATAACTACCAAAACTTTAAAGCAGATTTGAATCTTGCCAACCAAAGAAAGAGGCTTAGTGATCCAAAATGAGATCTTTTTTAAAACTCTTTGTACCACATAGGACCATAAGTTATATGGATAGGATATAAAGGTAAAATGAATGCCAATAAACTTAAACTACACCATTGGCATAATCCACTACCATGGAAATTCTTCAATCAAATGAGGTTTAGGGATCAAGGACTGTCTGTAACATTGGGTCTTCCTCCATTGAATATAATAGCCTGAAGCTAAAAAAAATATGTGTAGACATTTCATGGCATTTATAATAGATTTTTATTCAAATTAGAGAGTGATAAAATAGTCATTCATGAAATGACCATTTCAAATTTATCTAGTAGACTGACAGAGATTAATACCTTTCACCAAACCCCTGGTAGCATAATTAGCTAAAAGATAGCTAAATCCTTATGATGTAAGCATGTATAGAGAAGGGGATAAAATACATCCTTAATGATTAAAATGATGAATTTCAAACTAATAATATTGGGTGCAATTATTATTTATACAAGCCCTCACATCCTAAAAAATCATATTAACAGCTTGAATAAATTTTAGACCAAACCAAGTGCCTACAGCATGGCCATAATTAATGCCCACTCAATGCAATCATAGGATTTCTAAAAATCAATATTAAAAAATAGAGCATTTTTTTTATAAATTATATCCTATTCCATGCAATGACATTATCCATAATGAATGTGTTTTGTATGAATCCTATTTTCTCACTCCGAACAATTAGAGGGAGAATGTGCTTCACCCTGAGAGCTAGAGATTTATCTATTATATTATAGGAGAAATTAATTAGATTAATATGCATCTATTTTTTCATAATTTCAACTTTATTGGCCTTGGGATGAACTTGATGATACCCTAATTAATAAGGGTTCCCAATTAATTGGTTAGAATAGCTTTAGAATACACATGGTGAAGATCAAGACCAATAATGTCCCATAGAGTTTGATAAAACTCACATGGGAAACCATCAATTCTTGTATCTTTGTCCACTACCATATTCTTAATAGCCTCATAAAGGTTACTAAGAGATAAGGGCCTATCACAAGCAACTCTTTTAGAATTAGAGACTTTGTAGGGTACAACCTAGAGACATTGAATGAGATATGCCTCCCTTTCTAGAGAAGAATCTTGTATTGAGAATACACCATGATAATGATGAATAAAGGCTTGAAATTTTTTAGTAAGTTTGGTAAGTCTTGTGTTTCCTTAATATATTTGATTCTATCAGTAGTTCTCCTACAGTGGAGGAGGGGAAAAAAATCCTTATATACCTTGTCACCTATTTTTATCCAATGCATATGAGCTCTCAGCTAAACTCCTTTAGATTTATGTGCTTCTTCAATTTGGAGCTTGTGTCTACATTGTGCATCTTGAGTTTGAAGGTGGATATTAAATGGTGCATTTTCCAATTCCTATGAGGTTTAGATAAACTCATGATTTATAGCATGATATAGGTGCCTTCTAAAAATGGATGTTTATTTTCCATAGATCCAAAGGAAGGTGGAAGTGTGAGCAAGAGCATTAGACCACCATTTGATCTATCTAGTGTTTCCCTCTAGACAAGGTACCAAGTTCTAAATTTTGATAATATGCCCCACCATTATTTCATTTTTGAGGTGGGAAGTATTGAGATATAATTTCATGGAAGTAGGCTTAACTTGTAGATAAGTTCATTAAAATTTAAATAAAATAGGGTGATGATATGAGAGAAAGGTATCAAGAATGACTGATATTGGTCTATCTTAAACTATAATGAAATATAAAATATCTTGATCAGCTAGAAGAGATTTATTCAGGTGTTGAAACACCCTAATTATTTGTCATGTAAATTGGACCAAGTAAACTAGGGGGAGTCTGAATCCTTCCTCTAGTGATGATTGGAATCAAAAACCCTGGCCTTATTACACATATAAAACTATGCTTCATGCTCACTTGCACACCACCATATTATAAGGCATCCTTATTTATCCTCTACTAAATCCACCATGTTGAAGTCACCATAGAGGATCTAATGTACATCTAGGAGAGATTCATCCAACCAACACCACAAGGTAGTCCATTCCATAGCATAATTAGATGTGTATAAATTGACCAACCCAAAAATATAGTTATTAATATCAAAAAGGGTCCACACCACTTAGTGGGTGGGTTTTGAACCCTAAGAAATAATATTCTGAGTGAGCTTTAGAGCTAGAAAAGTGATGGCCCCACCATGCCTAGTGTCATACCCAGTGGCTTACATATGACCCCAGGTTAGATCATCTATGTTGCATTATGTAGTAAAAAGATATAAATCTTAACCTTTTACAAACAAATAATTTTTAGGTTGAAAAAAATTGGAAACTATTCCTGATCGCATACTTACATAGTGGATTAGTAAGACCTCAAACATTCTAAGAATACACAATCATTGGACAAGATCAAGGTGCATATCATTCTCCTTTGTGAGACCTTCTAATGCATCAAACTTTTTATACATGAAATTTTTGGGCATGAAATTTGGAATTCTAAATGGTTTTCACTTATGTGCCATATATTCCTCTTTAGGAAGATGGAGAGGGGCTACATGAGCACTAAAATACTAATTTTTTTGTCCAAAGTGACTAGGCTCCTTTCCTCCTTAGGGACACTCACCCTAAGAGATGTTTGTGATTATGACACTGAATGTGGTGTCTCAATTAGAGAGCACACTACATATAGTGTATGCACAAGAGGAGGACAAGATTTGGTGGGAAAGGTAGATTTATCGATAGATGTCAAAGTAGAATTATTAGCAGTAGGTTGGAATGAAGAATTTTTTGGCCTACCACCACCTTTGGAAGAGTTGTTATTTTTCTTATTGGTGATGGTAGTCCAACCATCATTATTTCCATTCTAAGATTTGGATTTAGATCCACCTTTTTCTGACGGGTAGGGGGTGTGTGACCCATAAAAGGGAACTCCCATATCTTGTGTTTTGAGGATTGGCACTAAAATTAGATATTCAAGAGTTTAAAATATAATACACATTGAGAAAATTGGTTAGAGCCAATTTGTATATCAATAGAATATTTCAAATCATAGGATAGATCCACTTCCACATAAACCCTCTTCTGAGGATGAGCCATAAATAATTTAGTCTGCTTGTGGTAAATGAAACACCCTATGGGCTTTATGAGTTGGTCTATAAAACCCCATAGGGGGAGAGGTAAGCCAGTAAATTCAACCCAGATGGGGATTTTTAATTTTACTTACTTTGAGACTTAAAAATCTTGAGTCTAGTGAGAAAACACAACCAAAGTGTTGTGAATGAACTAAGGCCCATGATTGACAATAGATTTGTAATGATCTAGGTTTAAAAAGAAAAATAAAAAAAATCCCTTTATAAGATCTTGGACTCCTTCAAGTTTCACACCATATACTTGCCAATGGTTGTGAAATCATTATTTTAAAAGGCTATCTAAGGGGACTTAGATGGTAAAATAAGGACTTAAATTAAAATTCTTAAATAAATGATAGTATTTGTCAACTTTGTGTACATCCAAAATAACATCAAGTAATGGATAGTTCTATCATCAGCATTACCTCATAGAAGACCTTTGGACAAATTTCCTCACTTATTTTGGGGCCATGGTTGTGCCCGCTCACTCTAGCTTTCTCTACATCCACAAATACAACTATGGAGGTGATGGTCATTAAATAAAGGGTACCCCCTTACCACCTATAGAGTGAGTCACTGATCAAAATAAATAATTAATTAAAATAAATTAATATCCTGCTTAGATCCATAGCGATTAACAGTGTGGTAGAGACCTAAAATCTCATCAATGTAGATCTAACATCTTATGGTTTTAGCAATGTCATTCTACCTCCCCCTTTTTGAATAAATGGGTGAAAAAAGTTGGATATCATAAATCAAATTTGGTGAACAAACTTTAAAAATGCATTGCCTCTTGTATTCATTCCCTCAAGCATAGTAAAGATATTTTGATTGGATTTTCAAACTTGGTCAAGGATTATTCAATTAAACAGCATTATTATTCACTAGTAATTAGGAAGAATCCTCCTTTGGTTTGGATTTTGGATAATAACCCTATTTATTATACACTAGCAGATGGTTTGGATTCTTTTTTAGTTGATCCTTTGGCCATTAAGGGCCTTTTTAGAGGAATTTGGTCACTAATACTTAATCCAATTTTCAAGAGATCAATGTTGAGAAGTTTATTCCCTTTAATAGGAGTGAGGTAATCGATATATAGAGTTTGGAAGGTTTTTCCTCTTTGAACAAGCTATCTTCAAGTTGTAAAAGAGGGGAAATAAAGCTTTAGAGTTAGGAGGCTATGATTTTAAAGGAGGAAGGATCTTTGCAGGTAAGTGGTCAAGAAGAGGTTTATGTTTATTTTTAGGCTAATGAAAAAGAGAAATTAGGATCCAAAAAGGTGTTGTCTCTTGGTTAGCATAATTTTTTGATCTCAAAATTTAATTCTAGCATGCAAAGTAGAAGAATAAATTTAACTATATAATAGTTACATCTAGATACTCTTAACTCCATCAATGGTGGTACATAATGGACAATGAAATCTATTCTTTCTACCAAGGGAAGGAGAATGTTTGTGGCTCACTATTGAGAGTCCATGTAGCTGGGGGTTTATCCTTTTAATGGTTGGGATGTCAATATGTGTATCTCTTATTTTTCACCCTTATTAATTTTTTAGTAGTCTCTTTTCCTTATTGGCATTGTGTGTGGTTTCTCTTGGTCATGTATAACACTCTGCTCTGGGTCATGATTTCTATCTCTATCCTCTTATTAGGTTTTTGGATTAGTTTTTTGTTTTCATGTAATGGCTTAACCCTAACTTGGTTTCTTGTCCACTTTTTTCTAGGGATTAGGCCCATGGTTGTGCCCCAGAGTTGGTTTTAGCATTGGCTAAAACTTATTATCTATAAAAAAAATAGGGGTTTCATTTAAATGCATAAGCCTTCATAGGTAACCTGTATATTCCCAAAATAACATATAAAAACTCTGTTCTAGTAAATATTGATAGTACCCAACATTAGGTTGAGAAATATGTGTTATGATAGGTAATAAAGACCTATGTTTTAATAAAAAATTTATATATACAAGTAAAAAATTTGTGTTTTCATTAAAAAATGAAATGGCATGCCATAAATCCCTATATCAAGACCTAAAAGAGGGTTTTTATTATTCATGTTTTTACTTATGAAATCATTTACCTAGAATTTCTATCACATCTAAGGTTCTAACCCTTTTTTAATCTACTTCATAAACAAATATCAAGAAATTCATTCATTATGAAGGATTTGAGGTTTCATTATTTTACTTATATATTTTTAAATGAAGATATTCTTGGCTTGCAAATATCCCAATTTCCTTCAATTTTCTCTCTTTCCAAAATACTCTTCTATTGTGCCTTGTCATCCTATCCATTTCCTACCTCTCTTTCCTCTCTTAATGTTTTCTTCTCCATTTAGAGCTCAGTATAACTCTTACACTACTTCCCTCTTCTCATCAACATTTGTGAATGTGTTATCTACTAGTCTTGTTCCTAGTTGACTAATTCATACAAACTATTATTTAGGGTTTCCACTCTCAGTGATGACCAATGAAATCCAAGCCTTTGAATTTGAACTTGTTCTATTAACTTTACATGGGAATATTATCATTCCTTCATCAAAGTTAAAAATGATAATAGTTCAACTTTTTGACTTACCCCCAATTTATCCCATACTACCAAAATGACTGTGTTATGTTACAAAGGCTATACATAGTCAATAATGACCACATTATGTAAAAGTACTTCCAATCTTAAAAAAATTACCATGTTATATATACCACCCATGGTGGTGTTTAATCCTAATTTATACGAGGATCCTACTTGGTTAGATAGTGTTAAGGATATATAAATGATAGGGCACAAGGATGAATATCATATCTACAATAGTCTAATTAATGTGTTAAACTTAGATGTACCATATGATAAATTTATAAAACTAAGATAATAAATAAATGGAAAGTAAAACTATGTTAGATATATAAATGAATAAATAGTGAGTATTTAGTTGGTTTTAATGTTAATGTAGATTTGGATCTGGTAAAAGATGAAATTAGATAGGAAGATAGTTCTAAAAAAAATGTCAGATTCTATAATTGAAGCCTCTAGCTCTCTAGATAGTTGTGTCAGCCTTGAATAGTTGTGTTGATACTAATTTTTAGATTTAATGTTATTGATGCACTTTTGATGCATAGCAAAAATTTAACAAGGTAATTTTTAACTAATTTAATGCCCTGGTTAAATAATTCAACCCCCTACTAGTTAAAACTTCCTATAGGTTCTTGATAAGTCATAACATGGTCATAAAGGTCACTTAATGTGTTTTAAACCTTGGTCATTTGTGTCATGTCTTAATATTTCCCTTATGTCAACTTTTTGGTCACTCTAGGTGACTTGTATGGTTTCCATAAGAATCCACATGTGTTAAATTTTTCTCTAACATCCAAGGTGTTAGTTTGGTTTAAATTATTAATTTCAAAACTAAATGTTGCAGGTTCAATGTTTAAAATAAGAATATCAACAAGTTTCAAGCAATTTTGAGCTATTGTATAGATATGGATAACCCCTTGGCATGTGGGGAGGATTTAGGAGGATCTATATAGGCCCCACTAGTCTTTTTCACACTTAAAAATCTTTGACATGTCCAAAAATGGTGAAAACTAGTTTGTCTCCTTCATCACTTCCTTGGACAAGGTCAAAAAGGTCGCCAATTTTATGTTAGTATGGACAAAGGGAGAGGAGCTAGTCTAAATGCATTTGATGGTTATTATTACTCCTAATGAGCTCTCATTACATGGTCATAGTTTTCATATTGGTGGATTGAGCTTCATGAACAAATTTTAAGACTGCTAATGTCTTCAAACTACCAGTATAACCCTTGCACCTTTGGTTTTCCTATCTGATTGTAGTTGTATAATGCTTACAAGAGTTATACATGTACTTAAAAATAATTTCCTTCCTCTCTATATTGTTTCAAATTAGTTTTTCATGTGTGAATATGTATTTGTTGGTAAGATCACCCTTACTATGCTAGAAGTGTGAACACAATGGTCTTTAGAACATGTTTTGGTAGTTGTAGAGCTCATTTGCTCATTTTCATGGGAGTGGATTCAAGTAAATAATGGTACAAGTTTGTTTTCAACCCTTAAAAATATATTTGGATAGATTCCCTAATGAAATATCTAAAGATTGGTTGAGATAGGCTTGAGAGAGAAATGTTTACCTTAGATAATGGTATCTAATGGTGAATAAAGGTTATAAGGCATTGATGAATTATTCTAGAATCTAAACATTAAACATGAAAATAGGAGCTTGTAATATTTGAAGGTCTAAAATCCCAAAGCATAATTAATTGTCTAGAAGGAGCATCTACAGTCAGCTATAAATATGTTTTAAATAATCATATTGATAGAACAATGGTTTCCAAGGTATGAGTAGTTATTCAAGATGACCAAAATAAGATTGAGTCACTAAAATATATTTAAGACTCATTATGATATCCCTCAAGCAATGTCCATGGTGCAAAAGTGAGAAAGTTGAAAATGGGATGAGTTACCTTAGTTTCTCTAAAATTGGTTTTGCTCATATAATGAGGTATCTATTGGTAAGTGTCGATGAGGTTTGTGTGAGACTAACACTTATATTTTTGTAGCTTATGCCTAGGAGTAATGCATTGACACAAGAAATAAGTTTCTAGGTCAGGAGAATGATGATGGAGTAGAGTTTCTCTCAGTCAATTTCCATTGTTTATATTTAGTAAATATAGTGCCTTTTTAGGCCAAATGAACTTATGGCAACATAACTTGCAAGTAACAACTGGTCCATTGATGGTAATGGTATGAGGGCATGATGTGAGAGCATAAATGAGTCTATTCAATAAATATGGATCCAATGGTTGGAAGAGAAACAATCATGTAATAAAATTTATTCCTATGACCACCTATAAGTCTCATATTCCCTAAACAATGTCCACAGTCTGACTACATACCTACATTGCATTTGGCGCATGATGACATGATCTGTAGGCATTAATGCTCATTCAAGTATGGAATGGAAAAATAATATCATAATCAATAAAATGGTTTGAGACATAGTGTTTTCATTTGAATCATCACCTACATGAGCCTTTTAAACTTCTACCTAATAGGCAACAATAGTCTGACTGAAGAGACAGACTTGTTCAAGCTAATGGAAATGTAGATGTGAAAGGTTGGCAGTAGTTTAAGATGGGTGAATACATTGAAAATATTATTAAACATTACCAATACATTCCTATATGATTCTCATATGGAAATAAATATGGTATAAAGTTGATCAAATAGGGTTTTAAACCCAATATGCTCCTACAGTCAATTAAAATCCTACATAGTCATTAGTCTAAAAGCTAGTCTTAAGGGTTTATAATGTTGAGAGATCTATAAAGGTGACTAGGATTTAATACTTGATACATAGGTTTACTTAGACCTAATATAATTCTTCATAGTCTCATTTATGCTAAAAAATAAGGGAGATCCCCTCTAATTTGTTTTAGATAGAGGGCACTCCACAGGTAGTCTAACCTGAAGGCAAAGTATATGGATGAGCAAAGATGAATGGGAAAAGCTTTGAATACATTGTTATATGACATACAAGTTTGATATTAGGATGAAATAAGTGTTATAACACTCCATAGTCAATGAAAACTCCTACAGGTGGTCACAAGCTCATATACACAATTAGGCTTATTAGGCCTAATATTAGGCCTAAACTCTCAAAGTGCCTAACTCAATCTAGATGACTACATGACCTTGTTAATTAGTTTGATAACCATTATAGGAGAGTGGAGGACTAGTAAAATCTATTAGGTTATAGAAAACAACCCTAGATTGGTCATATTTGGCCTAAATTCCTATCAATCTTACTCAAAATGCAAAGGAGTTCAAAGGTCACTTTCATCTTCTCATATTAGTATGGACACTATGCATTATGCCCCAAGGAGTTGGGAATAGTTTAATTAGGTCTCTAACTTGATTTCAATGGAAATTTTTGGGAAGTTAGATGTCTAGTTTTGATGAATCATCACTAACAAGCAAAACCTCCTAAAACCCTATTAATAACTTGATGGAGAAAATATCATTAGAGATACATCTAGGAGGTGTCAAATGGCCATGAAACTATTTTTAACATGTCTAGAACTTCCTCAAGATCATCGCCACCTAATTGATCCATACCATCATCTGTATGGACAAGTCTAATATTATGTTTCTTGTAGGATTTGATGTGTTTAATAGGTATAGAGGAGAATAGACAAGTGAAAACCATTGAGGTAGGTTTGTATATACTTTCCTAACTCCTAAGACTCATTTCTAACCTTTGTGATGCATGAAATTTTATTCGATACATAGTTCACTACAAACAATCTTGGATAGATAGTAAGAAGGAAAAGTGACTGCCTAGTGTTGATAGTGAGAAGCTTTGTTTAACTTCTATTGAGGTCTATTTAATAGAATAGAAGACAAAGGGAGTATAATTTAGTTGTCTAACACCTATTCAATGATATTTCTTTGAGAAACTACAGGATACCTAAGTAATAGATGTGAATATTCCATCCTAGAGGGCTAGTAAATGACTATAGCCAGTGAATGACATGTGACAAAGGAAAATCCATCAGTTGAAGGGCATAGATAGATGTTAAAAATA
Organism: Torreya grandis; assembly: GCA_037957365.1. Taxonomy (NCBI): domain Eukaryota; kingdom Viridiplantae; phylum Streptophyta; class Pinopsida; order Cupressales; family Taxaceae; genus Torreya; species Torreya grandis. Next base: position 624,962 of record JARHVA010007269.1, on the reverse strand, counting down.
TTGTTTCCAACCTCCCATTTTAGTACATATGTATTAATGCTTCATATGGTATTTTATACATTCAAGTGGACTCATCACCAAAGGGTAGTTTCAAAGAAGAACATGAAGAGCCTCTACACTAATTTGAAGTAGAATGATGCATTTATGATGGAAACTTATCCAAGATCACTTCATGGTCTATTTTCCACCTCATTATATCTAATTGTAATTTGTTCTCATAGTTTAAAACTTGGTATTGTGAATCTTCCACTTCCCTTCTTCTCTCTCTTCTCTTATGCTCTATAAATTCAAGCCATTTTAGCATTTGTATCTAGTATACACCTAGTATGGTGAATCCCTACTAGTTTGGCACATTGTTTTTCCTTTGAATAAGAATTATAAAGTTGATTTGATCTCTACAATAAATTTCTTAAGTGTGTTAAGTGGTGTACCTAGATTTTAATTGATGAATATGTTCTCCTTACTTCCATGCTTCCCTTGTATTTTTTATGTGATGGATAACTCTTCTAATAGGTTTCATAAAGTGTATGAATTTGTTAATTTTATCTTGAAGTATGAGAAGGAATAGTAGTGTCTAGTATTAAAAATTATTTTCACCCACATATATATATGCATAGCAATATGCTTATATGGGAAATACTTTTGCTAAAAGGACAATGAGTTAAGGTCAATTTTGTTAGTCTTCTCTCTTATTTTATATTAAAGTGTGGCTATGGACTAATATTTAGTGTATCACCTCCATTATTATAGGTTACATTCTATTTCATTCTTCCCTTTTCACCCCTAAGTGACTAGCATACTATATTTTGAGAGATTAAAAGACAAATTAAGGGAGTTATCCCTTCAACCTAGAGGTTTACCTCTTCTATAGGTAACCCAAAGGCCTAGAGGTATTCCCATGTCTAAATATGGGAGATTATTGAACACTCTCTCCTAGGGTGTAATAATTTGCTACAATAGTTCTAACATGCCTAGTGGGAATAAGGTCCAAAAGAGTAGAAGAATTTTTTTATGTTTTATTAATAATATCATCTCTTTGAATCATTCAATAAAACACAAATGGTGAATCCGAATGCATCATCTAGTTTTGAGCATCTAAGTATATATTATAAAATATTTTGATCAAGTCTTATTTTTTATTTGACTCGTGAAGTTTATATATATGGTTATGTTGATAAATCCTACTATGCACCTCCCTATCAGCCTTGATATGACCCATGTTGTATCCCTCAACAACCCTATCAAAGTGGTTATTAGTCCTATGTGCCATGGCAGCCCTATGATCATCCTATTCCTTCCCCATATGAACATAATGTTCTTAAACATCCCTATGAATAAGCTTATGAAGAATAATATGAAGATGGTTATCAATAATAGAGTTTGAAATATCTAAATTAATAAATCCAAGTTCTTAAGATACAACTCTTAAAGGAGATATCCAAACCCTTAATAGGTAGATTCTTGGAGGAAACCTTCCTCACACTATACCTATCCCTCCTGAATAATCATATTGTATAAAATCATATTGTATTCTATATTAGCTTTCCCATCCTTATCCTCATTAAACCACTTACTATCCTTTATAGATACTACTAGCTTTCAAATTATAACTTGGAACCAAGTAAAAGAGTATTGGGAAAACAAAGGTGAAGGGAGTGAGAACCAAGAGGTGTATGCCATGAATAAAATCATGTTTTTTATCAAAGTCCATTTCCCTCTCCCCAATAACCTTTATTTTTTCCTTCATGTAAGTCTATCCAAGAGGAGTTTCAACATGAAAAAATGCCATAGTGGAAAATGTGAGAGATGAGGTTGCAACTATTGAAGAGCCTCAAAGGGGTTGTGAAAAATGTGAGGTTATTGATGAGTAAAATGGAACACTTATAGTATATTCAAACTTTCTCTCCCTCCAAAATTTATTCCAAGTGTCTCCTTCCATTCTCATACCCATTCATGAGCCCTCAATCACTCCTCCTACTCCCTTTTCAAACCATGAACCAATTCACCACCCTCACACCTTATCGCTTATTGAAGGAGAACCCATCTTATGGGAGGTAATAAAATAAGAGAAAGATAAATTTACAACTGATCAATAATATTACATGAGCATCTATAATGAAGATATCACCATAAGGACTCCCCTTGGTGAATACGAGTGCAATTTAATCTTTTTAAGTGAAGAAAAATATGTTGAAGGTCATGTTTCATCTATCCTCAAAGAGATTACTCAAGACATGAAAGAAGAGGTGCTTGATAAGGACTCCACATCTATTGAGTTACATGATTTTCATGTGTATGAGCAAGATCTTGAACCTCAATATACAAAATAATAAGAAGCTACTACTACTTCTATGGAGGAAGATGACTTGTGGCAAAGGTTCTTTGAGGTATGTAGTGAATTTGAGGCCCTTTAAAGGCCTATACATCCTATTTTCCAAATTGAAGATATTATTGAGAATACTTTTCCCTTTGAAGCACAACATGATACTTCCCAAAGTGTCAAGTTTTTTTAAGTAGTAGTTAATGAGCTTGTAGTTGATAATTAGATTGATATCACTCAAGACACCATGGAGGTCAAAGAGACGTGCCTTGATTAAGTATCATTGGTTCAATTTGAATTTGAGTATTACCATAGGGAGATGTTTGAGTCAAAATAATATATCACCTTCATAGGTGATATGCTTGCACTAGCTATAGTTACATTAAGGATCATGCCAAGGAGATTAGCAAACATCATGAAAGAATTGAAGACATCAATTCCAATACTCAAAATGAAACATGCTTCATGTATTCCTTAAATTCATGGAGTAAGAAATGTTTCAAGCTTCCCCTTTGATCCAAGAGGAAGAGTTCTATCCAGGTTAGTTTGTGCATAAGTTAATTTGTTTGAGTTTGTTTGCACTTTCTTTAAGTGCTCATGAGAAAACAAATGTGTTTGTTTTAAGTTTATTTTTTGTGTCTATTTAATGTTTTTTGGTATGGTTGTTAGGTATTTTTATAGTAATTTTAGTGTCATTGGTTGTGCATAGGTGTCTGCATATCCCAATGGATAGGATAAGGCTACTAGTCCTTAGCATAGCAAACTTACTACCCCTAAGAAATCACTAAAATGTTGACTAATTTGACCCCCTAGTCAAATTATTCAACCCCCATACAATTTAAAAATTCCTATAGGGTATTTTTAAGTCATAAAATGGTCATAAAGGTCACTTAATGTGTTTAAACCTTGGTCATTTGAGTCATGTCTTAATATTTCCCTTATGTCAAATTTTTTGTCACTATAGGTGACTTGTACAGTTTTCATAAGAATCAAAGTGTCTCAAAGTTTTTTCTAATGTCCAAGGTGTTTATTTGGTGTCAATTAATAGTTTTGGAACTAAATGTTGTAGGTTCAACATTAAAAATAAGAAGATCAATTAGTTTTGATTAGTTATATAAACACAAAACCACGTGGCACATGGGGAGGATTTATGAGGATATATATAATCCCAAAAAATCTTTTTAATGCCTAATAAGCTTAGATAGTTCTAAAAATGGTGAAAAATTGTTTATCTCCTTCATCTTACCCTTGGACAAGGTCAAATAGGTCACCGATTCTCTATTAGTATGGACAAAGGGAGAGGAGATGGTCTAAATTAATTTGGTAGCTATTAGTACTCCTAATGAGATCTCATTCCATGGTCATGATTTTCATATTAGTGTAATAAGCTTCATGAACAAATGTTAAGAATGCTAATGTCTTTAAAATGCCTACATAACCCTTACACCTTCAATTTTTTTATCTAATTGTATTTGTATGATGCTTTCAAGAGTTGTACATGTAATTGAAGAGCATTTCCTTCCTCTCTATATTGTTTCAAAATAGTCTTGAACATGTGAACATGGATTTAATGGAAATATCACCCTCACTATGCTATAAGTGCAAACACAATGGTATATAGAACATGTTTTATTAGTTGTAGAACTATTTGCTCATTTTCATGGGAGTGTATTCAATCGAAGAATGGTAAATATCTAAATAATGGTTAAAATAGGCTTGAGAAAGCCATGAAACTCTTTACACACAATCCACTATCTCAACTATGAGAGATAAGTGTTCAACTTATATAGTGGCATATAATGGTGAAAAAAGGTTAGATGGTGTTGATTAATTATTCTAGACTCTAAAAATGAAAATAGTAACTTATATTGTTTGAGTAAATGTGTTTTAAACAATCATATTGATATAACAAGGGTTTCCAAAGTATTAGTAGTTATTCAAGATGACCACAATAAGATTGAGTCAATAAAAGAGATTAAACATTGGTTATGATATCCCTCAAGAAATGTCCATGGTGCAAGAGTGAGAAAGTTGCAGATGGGATGAGTTACCTTAGTTTCTCTGAAATTGGTTTTGCTCATACAATGAGGTATTTATTAGTAAGTTTTGATGAGGTTTATGTGATATTAACTCTTCTATTTTTATAGCTTATGCCTAGGAGTAATGCATTGACACACGAAAGAAGTTTCTAGGTCAAGATAAATGATGATGGAATGGAGTTTCTATAAATCAATTTCCATTGCTGATATTTAGTAAATGAAGTGCCTTTTTAGCCCAAATGAACCTATGGCAACATAACTTGTAAGTAACAACTGGTCCATGGATGGTAATGGTATGAGGGCAGATGTGCAAGCATAAATGAGTCTATTCAAGTATGATGGCTCCAATGGTTGTAATATAAATAAGGATGTAATAAAATTCATACATATGACCACCTATAGGGCTCATATTCCCTAAACAATATCCACAGTCTGACTGTAGACCTACATTGCATTGATAGTGGTGAGTGATGGCATGATCTATAGGCATTTATGCTCATTCAATTATGGAATGGACAAATAATATCATAATCAATAAAATGGTTTGGGACACAGTGATTTCATGTGAATTAACACCTAGATGAGCCTTTTAAACTTCTACTCAATAGGCACCTATAGTTTGACTGAAGAGACAAAATTGCTTAAGCTAATGGAAATTTAGGTGTGAAAGGTTAGCAATGGTTTAATATGGATGAATAATTTAAAAATATTATCAAAATTTACCAATATATTCCAATAAAATTCTAATATGGAATTAAATATGGTATAATTTTCATGAAATAGGGTTTTGAACCCAATAGGCTCCTACAATCAATTCAAATCCTTCACAGTTATTAGTCTAAAATCTAGTCTTGAGTGTTTCTAATCCTGAGATCTAGATAAAGGTGACTATGCTTTAATACTTGATAAAAATGGTTACCTATACCTAAGATAATGATTTTTAGTCTCATTTAGGCTAGGAAAATTGGGGAGATACCCTTTGTTTTGTCTCAGATAAAGGGCATTCCACAAGGCAATCTATCCTGCAGATAGAGTATATGGATGAGAAAAGATGAATGGTCAAAGATTTGAATACATTTTTGGATGACATACAAGGTTTATTTGATGATTAACTAAGTGTTGAAACACCCCAAAATCAATAGAAACTCCTATAAGTGGTCACAAGCTCATATACACATTCAGGCTTATTAGGCCTAAGACTAGGCCTAAACCCTCAAAGAGCCTAGCTCAATCCAGATGACTATATGACCATCCTAATTAATTTTATAACACTTATAGGAGAGTGTATGACTATTAAGATTCATTAGGTTACAGATAACAACCCTAGATTGGTCCATTTTTGGCCTAAATTCTTATCACGCCTACTTGGAATGCATAGGAGTTTGAAGGTCACTTTCATATAATCATATTAGTATAGAAACTATGCATGTTACCCTAAGGAGTTGTTAGTATTTTAAGGGGGCATCTATATTACTTTCAATGGAATTTTTTTTGACATCTGCTTTTTATGAATCATTACTAACAATAAAAACCTCCTAAAACCCTATCAAGAACCCGATGGAGAAAAGATCATTGGAGATGCATCTAGGAGGTTTCATTTACCCATGAAACTATTTTTAAAATTTCCACAACTCCCTCAATATCATTTCTAACTAATTTATATGTACCATCATCTATATGGACAAATCTAATACTATGTTTATTATAGGATTTGATGTGTTTGGTAGGTACATAGGAGAATATACAAGTGATAACCATTGAGGAAGGTATGTATAGAATTATTCCAACTCCTAAGACTCATTTATTAAAAATTTGATGTATGAAATTTTCTTTTATACATAGTTCACTACATGCAATCTTGGACAAATAGTAAGAAGGAGAAGTGACTACCTGGTGTTGATAGTGAGAAGTGTTGTTTGAGTCCTATTAAGGTATATTTGATAGACCAAAAGACAAAGGGGGTATAATTTATTTGAATAAAACCTCTTCAATGACATTTATCTGAGAAACTATAGGATACCTAAGTGATAGATGTGAAGATTCAAGCCTAAAGGTCTAGTAAATGACTACAAGCAATGAATGGTAGGTGACAAAGGGAAAGCCATTAGTTGAATGGAATAGATGGATGTTACAAATATTTTTTATTAGATCTCATGTTAGGAATTATTTTTTAATGCTTCTTATGTTAGTTTTATACATTCAAGTGGACTCATCACCAAAGGTAAGTTTCAAAGAAGAACATGAAGAGTCTCTATGCCAATTTGAAGGAGAATGATGCATTTATGATGGACACTTATCCAAGACCACTTCATGGTCTATTTTTCACCTCATTATCTCCATTTATAACTAGTTACAATAGTTTTAAACTTGGTATTTTGGCTCTTCCACTTCTCTTCTTCTCTCTCTTTTCTTAAGTTATATAAATGCAAGCCATTTTGGCATTTGTATCTAGTACACACCTAGTATGGTGAAACCCTACTAGTTTGTCACCTTGTTTTGCCTTTGAATAAAAATTATGAAGTTGATTTTATCTCTATATTCTCTTGCCTAAATGTGTTAATTTGTGTACTTGTATGTTAAGTGATGAATATTTTCTCCTTGCTTCCATGTTGCCCTTGCATGTTTTTTTGTGATGGATATCTCTTCTAACAAGTTTCATAAATTGTATGTGTTTATTAAGTCTATCTTAAAGTGTGAGAGGGACTAGTAGTATCTAGTTTCAAACCTTATTTTCACCAACCGCTATCTGTGCATATAAATCTACCTCTATGATAAATACTTATGTTAAAAGGATAATGAGTTAATGTCAGTTTTGGTAGTCTTATCTCTTAGTGTAAATGCAACTGTGTTTGTGGACTAATCTTTGGTGTATCACCTCCAATAGTATAGGTTACATTTTTTTTCATTCTTCCCTTTTCACCCCTAAGTAAATATTCTAGTGTAGTGTGTGAGCTTAAGAGACAAATAAAGGGTGTTATCCCTTCAACCTATAGGTTTATATTTATTATAAGAAACCCATAGGTCTAGAGGTAATCTCATGTTGTCCAAATATGGGAGAGACTTGAACACCCTCTCATAAGGTGTAAAATTTGGCTATAATAATAACCTCTAATGTTTTAAGATCTCAATGGAGATAAAATTCATTTCAGGGCATGACTTATAAGTATGGGTTGAAAAACTAAGTGGTGGAATAATAGGTTGAGGATAAAAGTTGTTAATCAAGTGTAAATGGGTGGGTGAAACCTAGTTGAGTTGAATGGATGGAACCTATGCTAAAGTGGTTAGATCTCAAAAAAACTCCAAAATGGGGAAAGGTAGGGAAAAAAGGGTTATGTGAGTTCAAAGGGATTGCTTTCAAGTTGGTCTATTTTTGGACAAGTTTCTTAATACCAATGCTTACATCTAGTAGCTATTTCACACACATGCAACATAAGGAAATATAGAAATAATTTATATAGTAAAATCTAAGGTTTCATCTAAATATTACTTCCATTTATAGTATTTATTGTATACCCTTATTCAAAATATTATAAATTGGACTAGATGGATTATTAAGGTGGTTGTTGCTCACACCTAGAAGGCTATATTAAGTAAAACACTTTTGCACACTTAGACAATTTGAAATAGTCAACCTCATTACATATAATAAATGATATTTACTAACTATCTAATAACTATTGCACATATTCAATTAGCATACATTAATAATAATAATAAGGAACTTTTGTAGCTTTTACACACTTCAAATTACCAAATCAAACAACCAAGAAAGTAAAACCAATTAATTACATAGAATTGGAATAGAAAAACATCAACATAGTTGCATGACAATCAAAAGACTTCTTCCTATATTGATAAATTTCCATTCCCTTGAAAACAAGAGGATTACAAGTATAAATATATTTGGGGAGGTGTTACCTCATCTCTAAATCTAGGTAAAAGTCTAAAATTACATGTTAATATAATTAGAATGAGAATTATAATTAATGTCAGTTATGTATGCATGTCTAAACTTATTCAAAACTAAGGTTTTTTAATTAGACTTGCTCTTTCAAAGACATACAATGTGTACAAGTTTAAAATGTTAATCTATGAACTATTACATGTCCTAGTTACATTGTCAATTTACATGCAAAATACATATTAAAATAATTGAATAAACTAAGTATTACTCATCAATGGAGCCTACATGGTTAACTTACAGTCATTCAAGGGACTATAGTGGAAGGAATGGTTAAACTAGAAGATCTATCCATAGTCTATTTCTTCATTTCCAACTCCTTCTAGTGCTTATATCTAATTTTTTATTGCAACCTTATTGCATCCATGTTCAAAAGGGAAGGTTTATGCACCCTAGTAACATGTGATAATAGACATGTATGCTCTATATTGATGGACCTAAATTCCACTAAAAATATATCCACCTCTATGACCTTCTTTCTGACACAACCTAGTTCTTGTTCAATTTATTATAGTGTATATCCCTAGATACTTTACTTAAAATAGGTTGACTATTATTGTAATAGTTGATCAAAACTAGACTTGATTATTAATTTACCTATAGTATCTTAGGCTTAGTAAAGTTTTAACTCATCCAAAATTTATAGGACTTGATTTTCCTACTCTATCAATTTAGGAATCAAGGCTTGTGTGCTTAATACCCACTCTCTAACTTTTAATGTCCTAATGACCACCATATCTAGAGCATTAGATGTATATAATGGTGTCATGAAATTAAGATGTTTGAAAGCCTTTTTGGTTGTATACAAACAAATAAATTTAGTTTATTTTAATCTTATTTCAAAGAATTAAATAATTTGGCCATTTCAACTATGTGAGGGGATAATTCAGCCTTCATTGAACCAATAGTCTCCAAAATATTATAAAGCTTAATAGCAACATTTTGTACATCAACTTCAATTTCCCTAGGAACATGAATGATTTGGTGTTATTCTCTTACCTACTTAGGTTCTTATTGTAATTATTTCCTAACTTTATTTTTGCCCTCATGAAGTTCTAGTAATACCTCTATATTTTCCTATAGGTAGGCTTTGAAATCCTCATGATAAAAATTCTATCAAAGTCTCTTGGTCTTTATTTTTCATAGGGAGAACACATCTTGCCTTTCCTCTAAGACCAAACCTCTACCAAAATCATCTTCTATGTTCCTCTTCCTGACCCTCTATATTGTAGCCATTGATTTGTCAAAAATGGATCTCACAGTGGGGAGCTTAGTTATTGTCATATTGGGTCTTTGGTTAGCTTGGGATTCTAGGTCCATATCCCACTAAGGAATTACTAGTTTGTGGCATCTAATGATTGAGCATCTTTAGCATTATTATTTTTCAAAACATCTCCTAAGGATTGCATCAATGCCTCTTCATCCAATGGGTTTGTTAATGATGGCCAAATGATTTTAGACCAATATACATTTATGAATTGAGGCATTAGATGAATAACATAAGTAGGATTATTCTTCTTAGATTTGGTAGAGGGAGTAATGAAAATAGCTTGGGTAGTGGTGGATGAAGGTATAGGCAATCCTAATTAAGTATAAGATACATGTAATGGGGTGATATCAAGGGATCCCCTAGTTTTATTAAGATGTACCTTCTTATAATTAAGTGTGGTAAGGGAAACTATGATTGAATTAATAGAATGGGAGGCAAAAATAATGGGAGCAGTAAACACCATAGGAATAGAAGAGATAATCCCAATATTATAATCTATAGGACTAGTAAGAACAATAGGGACACTAATATAAATAGGGAGCACATAATCCAAAGTATCACTAGAAATAATAGGATAAAATAAAACAAAAGAAATAGGACTAGTAGTAAAAAACACATGGATTAAAGAAATAATAAGGATTGAGTGAGTTACATGGATAATGGCCTGACCTAAGTTTTATATCTTTATTGGTGTTTTCCTTTTTATTCCTTGAAGACTTAATATTTTGGCCTTTAAATCTTCTCAATCTCATCTTCAGGCTCAAGGTCTTCTTATATAATTTCTCATCAATGGTTTCCATAGGGTCCTTAAAAACTCTAGGCTTCCTTTTGTAACAAATTGTGGAGTTTTTAACAAAGGGAAGAGCCTGCTGAGTGAAAGTGGGTGTGATACCCACACTTGTAGTAGTTAAAGATAAGGATGCATTAAAGAGGCTAGAATATTTATAATCATAAGAATAAATGTAAATTAGTTATTTATCTCTCCCAAGGGAACTCGTAGTAGTAATAATTTCCTCTACCTCTTGATCTAACTTAATATTTGTCATTAAAATTGGTGGTGGTTGAGATTGACCTTCTTATCAGCACCTTGACACTATAGGGGCCTCATTCACACCTTGATTTTTATTGATAGATGTCATCACCATGGGTGATAGCCTAGAGGAGTTCCCTTAGTCTTATGGCTATTGGGAATGTTGATAAGTTTAGTAATCTGTAGTTAACCATCCACTAAGAGGTGGGAGCCTAGTATGTGCCTTTGTAATTATTATAGAGGGATCTACTTGGATAATTCTAAAAAGCTTCTATATTATTCCATATTTTTTTTCTCCTTATATAAACTTAACATTATCTTTTACATTTAAAAATATCAAACCATGTTTGTATGGTTTGTTTTGGTAGGGGATTCCAAAACCTTAAAAGTGTAATTAGATTAGGCTATGAGGATCCTAATCCCTTTGAGGCAAAGTAACAAATGAATAGTAATCTCTAATTTTACCAAATTCTCTAAAATATTTTTTATATTATAAAACATCTATCCAATCATCAAAGAGGAGCCATGAAATAAACTCTTCTTCTTATACAAATCCTTATTAATGCTCGACCATAGTTGGTAAGTAATCTCCTATTTTGATAGTTTATTAGGGACATACTTTGGGAGATGCAAATTGGAAACCTTGTTTCTCATCACCATGATTACTATATATTCAAGATACATATATTAGTCCCTTCTTAGCCCTAATGTTTTGCTAGTGTTGATATTTTGAATAAGAGTTCTTTATGAATATCCCTCCAGAATTGAAGGTAAACATTCTCATCAATTATGACTATATTCATTGTATATACATAAATGTTTAAGAAGGGAAAGTAGTCATATACCCAATTTTTAATACAATATAGGGATAAGCTATAGGGATATCCATTATTCATGTAAATGGTGCCCATTATAGCATCAAATAAATAGGACATCATTTACAAATAGTCATGCATGGGCCTCTTGTCCTTATTAAAAATTTACTCCTATAGTTTTATGTTGATTATCTCTCTTAGAGCAAAGGTTAGCTCTGATGTTATAAATAAATAAAATAATGGCATCCATTCTAGGTGAAAGAAGTTTACATTTATGTGAATGTATATCCTATTCAATAAGGCCATCCCAATTTGGACTTCTATCCTAAATTTGGTGATAGGCACTGCATCCTTGGCTTTGAGGGTAACTACTTCAGGAATGATCCATTTCTTTATTGTGTTTTCAATGGTGGTCATCTTCTTCCATAGTTTAACTAGGTGTCCATCAAATGTGGCATTTACAATGGGAATCTAAAGTTACCTCTAGAAATCATCCCCTAAAATACAAGTGGTGACTATCTTGTGGCTTATGTGGTGTAAGAAACCACCACTAGTCACCTTTCCATCAAAGAATAATTCCCTCTACATGTTGATGTAGGGCATCACCTTAGGCTTATCTATTGTAAAATATAACTATTGACACTTTTATGGTATCAAGTCCACTACCAAATACCATTTTGGGGTGGTCAAATTCTCTTCATGTGAATGGGCATCCATATCCTTGATCACATCCTAAAGAGCTAAATAGTTGGAATATTCATCATTGAACATAGTAGAATCAATATATTATCTGTATATTCTATGGACCCCTTGATAGAAAATTTAGAAGGTGGTATAACTCCCTTAAATACCTTGAATCAATAATCCATTGTTACATGGTTTAATTGCATATTCCTAGTCTTTAATACAACTATTTACTTATTTTATGGAAGTGATTCATATAGGAACATAGATAGCTAGAAATTAAAATTCTTTTGTGAATGCAAATTTTCTTAAGGTATTCAATATTAAATAGGCATGATGTTTTTTTATAATTCACTCATATATCATTGAGTATTGGACTTTAATTCTAATTCATGTGCCATTAATATATAATATCTCCAATCTTGTTTTACTAATTTAATTCAAAATTTGCCACTTTGTTTTAAATGGTATGCCACATAGGATTTCTATATATTCTAATAAATACCGTGTTATAGTATTATACAAGTGTCACATTGTCACTGATTTCATTTAAAATCAATCATGCCATGTAGCATGCCTTCAAAATTGAGTGTTAGGATTTGTGTTGAGATTGAGCTAGACAATTATTGTGACACTCTAAATATGAAAAATATGAAGGTGAATGATGTGATGGACAAAAATTTTGAACAAAATCTCTGAAAACTAAATATTATGAAGAACACTTTTTATGAACACAACCTTTAAACAAGTAATTCGAAGACTAAATTATGAATGTAACTTGAAAAATACAAATTCTAAACAAAAATTAAAAAATGTGAAATATGAAAAGCCAAATTCATGACAAAATATGTGAACAAAAGTTTTGAAAACTAAAAAATGAGACAACACAAATGTCAAAAACCAACTTCTTGAACAAAATTTTTGAATAAAATGTGCGAAGAACAAAATACTGAAGTTCATGATTAGTGAAAACTAATATTTTTGAAAAAATCATATGAAGTGTAAAATATGTGAAGCAAAATTAAGTTTCACATGTGTGAGGACTTGGGAATTTATATATATCAAAGTACATGATAAATTTTATGATGAATAAAACCTATGATATAAATTTTGAAGACCCAAAACATGAAATGCATAACTTGCAAAGTGCAAAATATGTGAGGTTTGAATATGAAGACCTATATATATGTAAAAATCCTAATGACTATTAATAGGTTAGTCTGAATAAATCACATAGTGAAAACCCAGATAACAAATAAATGCCATTTACATTTATATTAAATCAACAATCATCCACATAAAGAATAAGAAATTCTAAAGATTGAGCATGCTAAAAACACATATAAATTTTAATGTAAAGGATTTTTAAAATATAACTAAACCTTTAAAAAATTTAATGGATCCATACTCAAAAAAAATGAGAGTGGGGGTGTGTTGAATACAACAAATGGAAACTTGTCAAGGCAATACTCCTGAGTATTCAAGAACCCATAATTTTTGGTTAGCAATCCCAAATCAAACATGAATCATACCCAAAGAGAATAATTGAAATATAAATATGAATCAGGCTTCTAATTTCTCCATATAACATACTAACCCTACCCATACCTTGGATCTTTATGTGATGAAGTGATTTTATTTTACCCTTATCTTGAGGATTTTAACAAGGACTTGGAGTAAATTATAGGTTTCATTATGATTTATTTAAAGCACATTGAAATTAATGGATCTCAAGCATTGTTATACTTCCATCCATGCATCCATAACACTGATAGAGATACATTTGGTTCCTCCTTTTCTTCCCTCATATTTTTGAATGATACAATGATCTTATTCATTATGTGAGTCTTTGATCACCTTTATGTTTTGTTTGGAATTATTGATCACTCATTAGGATACATTGGTCCTCTTTTTTTATGCAAGTATAATAAAGAAGGAAGGAACCATTATAATCTTGTGTATGTGAAAATTTGATTTACCAAAATGTCCCTATTAGTTATTCCCATATCAATGGTTATTACCTTAAACAATTATTGACATGAGAAGTGTATTTGATCCAAATAAATGATAAAAATTTCCAAATTTGTACAGAGTAATGAGATAAAATTTTACATACCTAATATAAGTTTTCAATTATGATTTAACCATGGTTAATTTTTTATTGCATACCTAAATTTTTAAAATATCAAACATAAGGGTGTAAAACCTATAATCAAATCCAATTTGTGTGTTATGTTTTATATCCTTACCATACTTTTTCTTCTTTTGGGACCCCTCTTATGGATTTAACATTCATTAACTTAAGCATGGATTAAAATCTTAGTGAATTAGATATTAGCTTAGTGATACCAAGAAAAAAATCAATCTGATTGTCACAAAAACATACCTATTCTATAAAATAGGGAACTAAACTAAAGGAAAATGAAATGATGAAAATAGAAAAGGCTAATCTAGAAATCAAGGAACTACTCTAGAGAAAGGAAATAACATGAAATAAGAAAATTAACTATGAAAGTAGTAAATCTAACCTACCCCTATCTCTACCTCAACACTTGTGGTCATTCAAGGACATCTCTAGATGATATAGCAATGAAGTAGTGATTCAAAAATTGCCCATTAATTGGATAGTCAGTCCATTACCTTGGAGCTCATTTAAATAAAAAGCATTATTACCCAAACTATCTAATATCTAGTAAGGTGTGATCTATAAGAGGGTAAAATTTTCATGTTGTCCTTTATTTTTATGGGTTTTATCCCATAGAAAGACAAAATTAGATATTCTAAATGCTTTAAACTTTGCTCTTCTGTCAAACCACCTTTTGACAAAGTCCTCAGTTTACTAAAATTAATAAAATCTTCATTCTTTGAATCCTCAATCTCTATCATATCCAATAAGTGAGAGCTTTATTTCTCACTTAGTTCCATTTACTCTTGGATAAATTGATAGGTTGGTAATTTGAGCATGATTGGGAATATTGGCTATCATCCATATACTAGTAAGTATGGTGAAGCTTTAAGGTCCTACTTGAATCTAGTTTATCCTACCCATAGGGCATATTTTATTAAATGATTCCATTATCTAGGTTTATCTACATCTTATTTTTTAATGGCATCAATCAAGGTTTTATTTGTTGATTCAACCAATCCATTTCCTTATGGGTAATGAATGGAAGATGAGTTGATGATAATTTGATTGTCATGAGCCAACTCAATGAACTTAGTTAATTGGAATGTTTGAATGTTATCATAAACTAAATAAATGGTGGTACCAAACCTATTTGTGATGTTTTCTTCCATAAAACTATTTGCATCTTGTGCTCTGGAATGTTTTGTAGCCACTAATTCAGTCCACTTGGTGTAGTAATCTATGATTATGAGCACAAACTTGTGGCCACCTAAAGAATTTAGGTTGATGACACTTATGAAATCCAAGCCCCACTAAATGAATGGACTTCTTTAAATTATAGGTTGTAATGGAATTATTGTGTGTGATTCTCTTTTTACCAAAACCTAGCATTCATGGCATGTTCTTACATGGGTGTAT
The DNA here is from genome assembly GCA_037957365.1 of Torreya grandis. Taxonomy (NCBI): domain Eukaryota; kingdom Viridiplantae; phylum Streptophyta; class Pinopsida; order Cupressales; family Taxaceae; genus Torreya; species Torreya grandis. The sequence continues at coordinate 609,299 of JARHVA010007269.1, read as the reverse complement.
GTGTCCTTCAATATTGTTAAACAATAGTATCCAATTCAAAGAATATTATGTATTGTGGTGTTTCTATATGGATGGCCACTACTAATAATTTAGTGTAGGTTCTCTATAATCTTTTGAACTTATCCCCATGATATGCATCTTAGGTAGATGCCTTTATAGTTTATTTTGTAGAAGATTCCTTTTATGAGCATGTAGTGAGTAGCTTTGAGCTTCAAGGCTCTCTTTTGTTCCCTACTGAGTTCTAGGGGATAAATACCTATGATAAAATATTGAATATTATTAGCATACAATCTCCTCTACATACCTAGGTCTGATAGATCTCTTCAATGGTGATGCATAGGTCAAGCTCAGTCATAAGCTAAATGATGTCTTTTCATTTGATAATTTTGGTAGGCTTGATTTCTATGTCAAACTCTTACAATTTTGGCATATATTTTCCCTTGAGATCTCCTAATTCATTTTTTTGTAAAGTGACCTTGATAACAAGGCATAGGACAATAGTGATAGTCTTATTTCTCAAGATGTAATGCCTTAATTTCTTATCATTTTGATGAGAGCAAAAATATAATTGTTTATAATGAAATACTTGAGCTTTGTTTATTTTATGTTTGTGCTCATAAATGAAATAAGATGATCACTTTCATCCTTCTTCTAGGTAAGCACCATAGTAATTGTGTGCTCTAAAGCAAAGGAATATAATAAAAAATCCTTATTGAAGTCCAAGATTATTAACACTAGAGTTTGAGATATGGCATCCTTATTGTCTTGAAAAGACTTTTAGGCCTCTAGTGTCCATTATACTTTAGCATCTTACTTAAGTATTGAATTCATAGGTCTAACAATCTTTACAAAACCAAAGATAAACTTCCTCACAAAATCTATCTTTCTAAAGAAAGAATTGAGCTCTTTCTTGTTGTTTGGGAATGCAATCTTGGAAATTCCTTGAATTTATCTTGGATCAATGGTGAACCCATCCTTAGTGATGATGTGTCCTAGTAATTTTCCTTCAGTAACTATTGTGGCATGGAATTTCACTCTTGTGGGAGAGTTATTCATGCCCTCCCAATCTCAGACATAATATTGCATCAACCTTAGGCTATGGATATCCTATAGTGAGGTTGAACCTTTGGAGAAGGCTAACTTCCTCTTGGTAGATCACCTAAACTACTAATGCTACTTGGAAAAGGGATAGAGAGAGGGTATAGGGTAAATAATAAAGATAAAAGGGTGATTCACCAAATTTATTGACACTCACATAAGTATGAAATAAATACTAATTAATCATAAAATAACTTTTTCTCACACAACCTCAAAAACTAGCTAATTTTCATAAGTATTTCATAAACTAGGCTCACAAAGCAATGAATGAAGCAAATAAAAATTCTAAAATTCATACCAAGTGTCCATTAATGGTATAAAGATATCAATTTTATACCTACAACTAACTTAAAAACACTTAAAAATAGGAAATAATGACAATGGACATGGAACAACACTTCTTCATAAGGCCATCATACACAAGCTTGCTAAACACAATTTAGAGGAAAGAAATAGGTAAAAAATGATCTTATTGCTTCAAGAGTTATTTCATAAAAATTTTGATAGGGTTTTTACTTTCAAACGAGAGTCTCCTTAAAATATGGGAAGAAATATGAGATATATGAGAAAAGGGGAAGAGAGAGAGAAGCGAACAAATAAAAATCAATAAATGAGACCAACCACTTTCATGGAGTCTCAACCACATTTAGATAAATTATCACTAATCCTTCCTCAAAAAATTAACCTTCATCAACTCCAAATAGCCTTCAAGCCTTCTCACTAGCTTAGAAACACACTAGAAGAAATAACCTATTGAGGATGTGGATATCATCATCCACTAAAAGGGAAAAGTTTCCAAAGACTTTAAAACTTCATTAAATGCTCCACTTTCCTTTCTCAACCTCAAAAATCTCCATATTATTAATGATATTATATTACCATACTTCATCTTGATGTGTTCTTTACATTATTAGATAATCACTTGAACTCATTCATTCGGTGTCCCTTTTGACACTCCTTTCATAGTCATAACTATGCCCTTACTCCAAACCCTGAACATAGGTCCACTATAGATGAAAACCAATCCCCTTATTGGTTTTCATGTATTCATAATCTCAATGAATATCCACAAGCTACTTAGTCTCTTGATCATGATTGAGACATAAATTCAAAACCCAAGATAGACTTCATAACCTGACTGAGCATACCTTTACATAAAACTAAGCTCTAATGGTGGTAAAAAAATTTGTAGTGTTTACTCTAGTAACTTAAAATTTCATTTTAATCTTTCATTCATACACCCAATCTTTCATGCACAAAATATTTTGATCTAACATGCCTACCTATGTAGTATCTCATTACCATGATATTTATTTCATTTTAAAACTTGATCATTGTCACTTCAGACACGTGTCTTCACCTTATCCCCTTGAAACTTGATCAAATTTTATACATTGATCTCCTTTGGAGTCTCCTTATCTTTAATTTTAATGTTATCCATTGATCTTTGATCTGCATTCAAGATTGTGACACTTGGCAGCTCTGCATGCCTTCTATGGACCCTGCTTTCGGTCTTCCTTTGATTAATGCTCTTATGCCACATGGAGGCCTTACATGAAATATAGGATCATTGACTTATTTAATTTAATCTACAAAATTTATCTATATATTCATGATTGAATGAAATCCATGGATCTTTTATCTGCATGATCAAATGTGTGCCATTGATCCACTAATTTATCATGATTGTGACACATGGTAGCACCAAATTCAATATCAAGATCTTCTAAATTATTGAATTTGTGTTCATTGTTAGATCTCCATTTACATGATTAAATGGGCATTGTTTATATATCTTAACTTATTGACTTTATTTTTCAACATGGATCATCGATCAAAATTTGTATGAAAGAATAGGCATCATTGATCTTAATCCAAGGAACTTTGACTTATTAACTCGATTGATCACCCACATGCCATTTATCCTTGATCTGATCAAATGAGGTTTGGACACTTGGTATCCCTATGATAAATTTTTACCTTATTGAATGTTTTTGAATCCAAATGACTATTTTTTGTGGCTTTAATTTGACATCCCTTGGCATGTCCCACACTACTAGATCATCTTTGAAGGCTTATATCTTGAGATAGGAAACACACCAAGACACAAAACTTTTAAGGGATATTCATGCCACAAAATTCATCAATTTAATTTAATATTTAAACTTTTTTTAATTTCCCAATTACACTTATTAAATGCATAACCAAACTAAAATGTTCATTCTTGCATGATGTGCTAAGATAGTTTGGTTCCTTTAGACTTGTGTTACTCATCTTCCTCTCTTCAAAAGGACACTAGGATGCATTTTAATTTTACCAAGACACTTATAAACTTAAAAACTATACTTATTACCTTAATAACCTATATGATATGACCTTCACTTGCAAATTTAGACCTACTTCTAGGCTTTTTCTTCAAAATCACCAAATTTACCTTAAAGTTTGCTTAAAGTGTTTCAAAAGCTTGAAAGTGACATGTGGTAGGGTCATGATTTTGTCTCCTCCTCTCACCATTGGATCACTCACTCAAATATAACTCTTCTCAACTTCTCACACCACATCCAAGAAAAAATTTTGTATGTAGGCCAATTTTGGCCAAGAATTCTGGCAACCTCCTAGGGTTGCATACCTACTATGCAATAGATTAGTTACCTTGTTTGATCCATTGGGAATATGGGGTCACAAGCCTTTATTCATAGCTAATATGAAATTGATACAAGTTTATCCCTTTCTTAAAACATCCTCTTTAAGTAATAAGGAAAACAAGAAACAAAACCAACCATGTGATCAAGGCACATAGTGAAGGGAAACACACAACTAAAAAGATGTGCACAAGGCATTTATAGGAAAACATAAAAAATCTACTCTAATATATACAATGCTTACAAAATCTTCTAATATCAAGGATTTAAATTAATCCCATTGATTGGGATGGGTAATACCTCTCCATCTAGTTGAGCAAGCTAAAAAAAAATTTGATATTTGTATCCATGAATCAAGGGCCACTCCACAAGCAATCAAACTTTGTATGGTTTCCTAGATTGGCCTTATTTAAATCCCACTTGAGGAATAGATCCCTTTATTTGAATTCCCTTGATATCTCTCTCTTATAAAAGGCTTTAGTGACTTGAGTTTGATGTGACTCTGGTGTCTTTATTACAAGGTCCCTTATTTCATCAAACTCTATGAGCTCTATCATCCTCATGCTAATAGGTTCACTCTATATCAACTCAAGTTAATGGGCTAACTCCAAGGTAGGTAACTCAAGAGAGATGGTAAATTTATCCTCCCTCCTTTATACAAGGACAAATGGTGAGTTTCCAATGGCATTTTTGGGAGTCACTCTATCAGCCCTTAAGGTTGTCCTTAACTTTGTATGCCACACTCTTTGATTCTCTTCCATAGTCCTCTTGATGATCCTTATCAAGTTTTTTTTTGTTTAATATACCATTCCACTAGCTTAGGGGTAGTAATTTGAGGATGTACCAAGTTAGATGCCTAGTTGAAGTGCCCACTCACTTGTCTTCATGCCAATAAATGTTAAGGCATTTTCTAAAATTATTGTTGCTTTTACACCAAACTGTGTTACTATGCTATCATATAAGTACAACACTATTGTTTCATTAGCTTATTTTATGGAAATTAATTATACCCATCTAGTGAAATATTTATTAGTAGTGATTATCACTTGTGTCTTCTATTGGAAGGTGGATTGATCATTCCTATGAAGTCCAAACCCCACTGCATGAAGGTCTACTCCACCTAAATTGGGTTGAGAGGAAGGGATACCAATCTCTACTTACTTGCAAAGAGAGCACACTTTTGACACTTTATCACCCATGTATATGCATCCTTAAATAGTTTGGGCTAGTAATAACCATATCTCATCACTTTTTTTATTGTAGTCCTTGGAACAAAATGCCCCCCTAAAATCCCATCATGGAATTACTCTAAGAACCTAGTCACTTGGTCATCATCTATGCATTTAAAAAGCATTCCATTGAGATATTTTTTGAATATAATCCCATCAACAAATGTATAAGGCATGGACTAAATTCAAAAATACCTTCTCTTTTCCCTATCCATACCTTGAGGGCACTCACCTATTATTAACAAATGTGTCATATCCTAGATACAACTAGTGTGAAGTGGAGGTACATCAGTTTGTGAGTTATATTGTGTCACCAAAAAAACTTTTTTTTTCATGAAGGTCATCTACCATATGCTCACATAATCCTTTACCTCTCACTAGCTTAGTGACCTTGATCTCTACATCATACTCCATGACCTTGGTAATCTAACCAGCCCTTTTCTCATTCAAGTCTTTGTTAATAATAAATTCCCTCACTCCAGGATGAGACACCATAAGATATATATTTATATTGGAGAGCATTGTTATGAACTATTTGAGGCTTCTTTTAGTGAAATTACTTAGATATTCACATAGAATAATTATATATTGTGTAGAATAATAAAATATGAGTGATAATTGATAGCAAAATAGAATACTGGATAATATAGCAAAGCCACTTCAAGGGGGCAATCTCCACAACAATGCACTAATAGAAAAATAATTAACATGATGATTAAAGACTAACCACTACCTCCTATATATAGTCTACTTAGCCAAGGTTATTCCATAGGTTGACCTATCTAAGAACATAGAGAAATGTAACAAGTAAATAAAAGAGGTATGTAAGCCACAAGTCAGCCACACATATCCTTAGACACACCAATAATTAATGTTGTAATAAGCCCTTCCCCTTCAAAATAATGTTGTGGCAACTCTAGATGCTACTGTTCAAATTATTCATCCTCCCAAGTGGTATATTTACATGGTATATTCTTCTATTTAATTGGGTATTCTATAATTTCTCTAGAATGTAGTTGCTTGGTGTACCTTTGAAGGATTGCCTCAAGATCAAGAATAACTCTACCTTCCTCATCCAATTCTGGTAATTCTATTTGAATGGTAACTATGTGTCCATTGAATTTATTTAGGAATGATACATGAAATACTAGATGTATGCAATTGGATGAAGGAAAATCTAACTTGAAGGCCACACTGCCAATTTTCTGCAATATCTGATAAGGCCCATATTACTTAAGGGATAGTTTGTTATCCTTTTTTGTTGCTTTAATGAAATCTATTTGTATGGTTATAAGTGAACAAAGACCCAATCACCAATGTCAAAATTCTTCTCACTTCTATGTTTATCTACTTATTTATTCATGCAATTCTAGGCTATAGCTAAATTTTCATGCAAACTTGCAAGGACCTCCTATTGATGGTGAATTTGTTCTTCAGCTACATGAACCTTAGGATGGATCTTCAAGGTTGAAGTGATGGATGGAGGGTGGTATCCATATAGTGCCACAAAATTAGATATTTTAGAATAACTATGAATAGAAGTATTATACCACCATTCAACAAGTGGCAGCCAATGAACCCATTTATCCTATTTATCAAAAATAAAATAATAGAGATATCCTTCTAGACATTTATTGACTACCTCAATTTATCCATTAGATTGAGGATGATAGGATGAACTATGATCCAATTGGTTGCCTAAACAGGTAAATAACTTAGTCCAAAAATTATTCATAAAAATGGAATCTCTATCACTGAAAATGATCTTAGGGGTCCCATGAAGTTTTTGAACTATATTGAGAAAAGCAGAAGCTACTGTACTAGTAACAAATGGCTACGATAATGAACAAAAATGAGCATACTTACTGAGATGATCTAAAACAACCATGATAACATTTTGACCATCAGATCTTGGTAACCTTGTAATGAAATCCATAGATACCTCTTCCCAATGTTGGCTAGGGATAGATAAAGGTTGTAAAAGACCTAGAGTTTTGATGGTTTTACCTTTGTTTTATTGACAAATCATACATTCAGCCACATATTTTTAGTCATCCCCCTTGAGACCTTCCCAAAAAAAATACTTCTTGATTCCATGATAGGTTTTCAAAAATCTTGAATGACCCCCAATTAGAGTTTCATGAAGTTCTTGAAGGATTTTTTATTTAAGAAGATAATTCTTACGTAGGTAAAATCTATCTTTATACCATAATGCATTACCTTTCCATGTGAATTTTTCAAATCCACCTAACTTTGTTGAATATTTTGAATCAAATCATGAGAATTACTATCATGTTCCCATTCTAATCATGTTTTCTCTAGCCAATCTACCTGTAAAATGGTTATGGCACATAGTAATGCCTCAACTGAATCATCTTTTCTAGATAGTGCATCTAGCACCACATTATTCTTGCCTTTTTTGTAGACTTTTTAAAAATCATAGCCTAACATCTTAGTTACCCATTTTTGTTATTCTTCAGATGACAACCTTTGTTCTAAAAAATATTTAAGACTATCATGATCAGTCTTTACCTAAAAGTGATGACCCATAAAATTAGGTCTCCATTATTTGATTGCATGCAAAATAGACATCATTTCCTTCTCATAGATGGGCTTGCGCTGATTTTTACCCTTGAGTTGATGATGTTCAAATTATAGTGTTCTACCTTCTTGCATGAGTATATCACCCATACCATACCCAGATGCATCACATTCAACCACAAAAGTCTTAGAAAAATCAAGAGTGGCCAATACTAGAGTAGTGGGCATAGCCAATTTCAATTGTTTAAAAGCCAAATAGCTACATCAGTCCACTAAAAGGAGTCTTTCTTTAATAAAGAGGTAAGTGGGGCTACAATACTACCATAGTTTTTGACAAATCTATGATAGTAACTAGTAAGCCCCAAAAATCCTTGAAGTTACTTGAGTGTCTTAGGAATTGGCCAGTCCACCATTGATTGGATTTTTTTAGGATCCACTTTCACTCCATAAGACACCAAATGACCCAAATATTCAACTTCACTAGCCCTAAAATTATATTTGGAAGGTTTGGCATCCAATTTATTTTGCTCCAAAATGGAGAGTACCTGTTTCACATGTTGCAAATGGTCTGCTGAATTTTTACTATAAATGAGGATATCATCAAAGAATACCAAAACAAATTTCTTCAAAAATGGCTTAAAAATAGTATTCATCAAACTCTAAAAAGTAGATGGTGCATTTTTTAGTCCAAAAGGCATAACCAAAAACTCATAATGGCCCTCATGAGTCCTAAAAATAGTTTTTTGTATGTCTTCATCATGGAACCTGATTTGATGATACCCAAAACATAGATCTAACTTGGTAAAATAAAAAGCACCATTCAATTCATCTATCAAATCATAAATGATAGGAATTGGAAACTTATCTTTGATAGTGTACTTATTGAGTTCTCTATATTCAGGGCACATCCTTTAAGTGTCATCTTTCTTTCTCACCATGACAACCAGTGAAGAGTATTTGCTTTGGCTATGGTGAATGATTCTTGCATCTAATATCTCTTATACCATCTTTTCAATTTCACTTTTTTGGGCATAGGGATACCTATATGGCTTGATGTTGGGTGGTGAACTACCAATAATAAGTGTGATAGCATGATCACACATGCGGTTAGATGGAAGTCCTTTTGGCATGTCTCCAAAAATAATTGAATGAGCATCAATTATTTTTTACAGATCAAGAGGTGGAGATGGTTGAGTTGGTTGTACTTCCATAGAAAACAAGTGAGCTACAAATCCCTTAGCACCCTTATAGATAATCTTTGTCATTTTATGGGAGCTAACAATTTGGGGATATTTAGCCTTTAATATTCTTAGCTTAAATGTCCTTTCTTCAAAATGAAAAATCATGAATAATTATTAAAAATTCATCTCAATAGTGCCCAAAGTGGTGAGCCACTGGACTCCCAGAACAATATCAACTCCACCCATCAAAATAGCAAACATAGGAGAATATAATAAGTAGTCTCCCATGGTCAACTTAATACTATGACATTTTCTTGAACAGCTGATAGTACCACCATCTACAATCATAACTTGAAATTTTGGAGCTAGATAAATGAAATAATTCAAATGAGTAACCAAATTACTATGGATGAAGTTGTGTGTTCTTCCATAATCAATCAATATAGTGACCTTTTGTTTCTTAAGGAAACCCATCACCTTAAGAGTTTGGGGAGTAATAATACCTGATAGGTCATGACATGAAATAGTAGGTTGAGAGTCTTCAAATTCCTCCTCAAGAAATTCTACATCTACATCATATACTTATACATCATCTTCATCATCATTGGCACCTTCAATCTAAAATAACTTATTTTTAGCATAACAATGGTCTTTTCTCCATTTTTTGTCACAACCATAACATAACCCTTTGATTCACTTCTCCTCAATTTGTTATTGTGTTAATCTGGTGGGCTATGGAAATGATTGTGCTAGAAAGTTGCGATTATGACCAGTACTGAAAGTTTTCCTTTTGACAATCTCTTTTTCTTCTATCATGTGTGCCTTAGGGATAGATTTTGATATAGATGTTGGGTTAAACATTCAAACCTCATATTGGATGCTATCTTTGAGGCCACCCAAAAATAGATCCACCAAATTTCTCTTAGTGATATTTTCCACCCATAAAGAGAGATTTTGAAATTGATGAATATAATCCTTCATAATTCCATTTTGTCACATCTTGACTAATTCACTAAAATAGTTCTTAGAGACATTATTATGATAATGAGTTGTCAAATCCTCAGTAAAAATAGCCCATGTAACAAGAGCACCATTTTTTTCTTTTGATCACATAACCAGTGATACCAAATGAATATCTCAAGTTCCATAGACAGGGATGCCACCATCACCCTCTAATAACAAGGGGTTTGATGTATCTCAAATAAATTCTCAATTTGGTTAATCCAAGTGAGAGGATATTTACCATTGAACTTGCACATGTCCACTTTTGGCAACATTAGTTTCACACCAACATGGGAGTTTTTTAGAGAAGGATTTAAATGCTAAAGTGGAGGGTCATTAGGTTGAAACTAAGATGTGAGGTAAGACAATTATGTAATAATATGTTAAAAGTCACTGGGAACCCCATTAATCTCTCTATGCATCCCTGAAACATTATCTTAGACTACAACAAAGTCATCATGCCTCACTAAGTTTTTTATGTCCTCTTGAAGCTAAGAAATCACTGGATCTAAAGTTTTAGATAGGTATAAGGAGTCTTAGGAGATTATGGTCCCCTTTTCTTTCTTGAGTTGAAGGACCTACCTTAAACAAACCCTAGGAGGGTTTTGACCCTAAAAAAAAAGTGTACCAAGAAATGGTACCATTGTGATCACCTTGTCAAGATGAATCCAATGATTACCTTTATGCACTAGAGTAAAATTTTTGGTACCAAAAAGTGTAATGATATAATATACCACTATGATCATCTCACCAAGATGAATCTAATGACTGCAATGTGCAAGGGGAAAAAAAATCTAGACTTTTTTTTTTAAATATTTTTTTTCAAAAAAGTGTTTTGAGTAATACTACGCTGACAGAAAAAATTAATTCTTCCCAGATTGCAAGTTATGTTTTTTCAATTTCACTACTCCCAGAAGTCATGCCTCACTATATCCAAGAAAAATTCTATAGGAAACTTTCCAAAATCAAATCTCTAATACCACTTGTAATGAAATTACTTAGATATTTGCATAGAATGATTTTATATTATGCAAAATAAGAAAATATGAGTGATAATTGACAGCAAAATAGAATACTAGATAATATGGCAAAGCCACTTTGAGGGGGAAACCTCCACAACAATGCACCAATATCAAAATACTTAACATGATAATTGAAGACTAACCACTACCTCCTATATATAGTATACTTAGCCAAGGTTATTCCATAGGTTGACCTATCTAAGAACATAGAGAAATGTAACAAGTAAATAAAAGAGGTATGTAAGCCACAAGTCGGCCACACGTATCCCTAAACACATCAATTGTTAAGGTCATAACACTTCTTAACACTATAAGGACTTGTTTTTCTATAAAATTATACCTTACTTTGTATCTTTCAAGTTGTTGACTAAAAAATGCAATTGGCTACTCAAGTCCTTCACCATTATTTAGCATTAGCATAGCTGATATATTATCAATACTAGAAAAGGTATATAATATGAAATTTCTTGATAAAATAGGATTCATGAGTGTGGGTGCTTGGGTAATGGCTTTCTTGATTGCCTCAAATGCTCCTTTACCTTCATTAGACCAAGTTAACACTTGGTTCTTCTTCAACATGGTAGTGATGGGTTTGACCAAGTTGGAAAAACCAGGTATAAACCTTCTCATGAAGTTTATGCTCCCAAGGAAACTCTGGAGTCCCTTCTTATGCTTGGGTAAGGATAATTCTAAGATGGAACTTATTCTATTAGGATCAATAGCTAATCCCTACTTTGAGATAATATGTCCCAATATTTTTCCTCATAGATATTAAATACACATTTATTTGGATTTAATGAGATCTCATGTTCTCTACACCTTTCAAAGATCGATCTTAGGTGATCTAAGTGTTCACTATCCTTATTGGATAAAACTGTTATGTCATCTAAGTAGACTAGCACCATCTGATTTAACAAGCCTTAGAAATCCATGTCCATGGCTCTTTAAAAAGTTACCCAAACATTTAATAAGCCAAAAGGCATCTTCTAATAAGCATATGTGCCCCACTTTATGGTGAAGGTAGTCTTATATTGATCTTCTCATACCAACACCTGGTTGTATCCCAAGTATCTATCCAAAAGAGAGAAGCACTCCAAACTAGCAACCACTTAAAGGAGTTATTCCATGGATGGTAAGGGGTAATGATCTTTGAAAGAGACCCTATTCAAGTCTTTGAAGTCAAAACACAATTAGATCTCACCATTATTATTCCTCATAGGTACCAATTTGGTTACCCATGAGGAGTGATTGATGGGAAAAATGATATTAGATTCAATCAATTTAGTCAATTCTTTCCTCATTAGCTCTTTAATTTTTGGGTTAATATGCCTTTGCTTCTACTTCATAGGCTTAGCATTGGTGTACAACTCTATAGTGTGTTTGTCTAACTTTGGATTAAAGCCTCTCAGATCACTATATTCCCAAGTAAAGATGTCTACATATTTCTTATGAATTTCAATAAAATCATGCCTTTCAACCTTAGTTCTTACCTTTCCAAGCTTGAGGAACTTGTCTTTCAAGTTAAGGGCTCTTTCATAGTTCTCTTCATTAGTTGACATCACTACCTTATCTTTCCTCATATGATCTCCCTCCTGGAAAAAACTTTCAAGGGTGACCATCCCTTTAGGAAGTTTGTTAGACCTTAGTTGAACAATTTTCTCTTCATACTGATGTTTAAATTTACCTTGGTTTAATGAGGGAAACTCTACCTCCTATTACAAGAAACAAGTAATTTTCTTATCACTATTGAAGACCTACCAATGAGCTTCATTATTTGGCACCGATGGTCTTACCACCACTTTAACATATGTCTACACTTTGGACTTATTCAACTCATTTGGGATGTCAAACTAAGCTCCCACAATTACCAACCTATTAGCATGTTGATTTTGGTTCCTTAACACTGCTTGGATGTTGAAAGCCTCAAATTCCTCAAGTATATCCCAGACTCTATGTTTATATTATTTCATCAAGGGATTCTTTATGATGTTTTAACCTTTAAATTAATGCATTATCATCTCACTATCCCCATATACTTGTAACTACTTGATTCCCCTCTTACTATCTCACTAAAGGTCATGGATAGGGACCTCATACTCAGCTATATTATAAGAGAAACTAAATTGGAACCTATAAAATGAAAATTAATTATCAGTTAAGGGAGATATTATCATTTCACCTACACCTACCCCATGTTTTCTCCTTAAGCCATCAAAGAACAATTTTCACAAACCACTAGTATCTTCCTATGGCCTAATGAGGGATGACATAGACTCATTCTCCTCATGCAAGTAGTAAACTCCCATGTATATTTCCTTAACACCTTTAAAAGGGTTTACTAAATTATTTTAACTCCATAACTCATCTAATAACATATCAAGTATCTCCTCAGGATGAGTGTTTAGTTCTTAACCAACCAGGTGATCATCTCCATCTAAGATGGTACAATTGATGTTTGAGCAATCTGGCTCATAAATATCAATGTGAAATTATGAAATAGGCTCATCTTTGATGGATACCTCAGTCCCATACCTTTTTATAAAATCCATGTAAGACCAATCTACTATTAGATAACCCCCAATTTTAGATGTGAAGTCTCTAGATAAGCATAGAGCAAAATGAGGAGGCACATATAGAATCAATACATCCTAAGCCACTAAAACACTAGGAAAAGCATGTAGGGTCAAGTTGAGACCTTTGATAATACAATATGGTTTGTTTAAATATTCATCAAGCTAAAAAACTCCCATATATTGGAGTTTATACTTCAAATCAAATTGATCTACTATTAACTTTGGCATCATTAAAGTACATATTCCACTATCTACCAAGTAGTTATGTACTAAGTAATCACCAATGATTACATAAATGTATAAGGGAGGAGGTTTTACCACCTTATTATATTTCCCTACATTATGTCCCTTGGTTACATTGGTAAGAACCATGTTTTCCTTTCTTAGTGGCTTCTCAGAAACCTTATTCCTTGACAAAGCTTCTTGAAGGATGTCCAGCTGACTAGGCATAGAAATCACATCCCACATTGGAAAACTCACATTGGATTTATTTATTTGTTCAAAAATATTTATGGGCAAACCACCAACCTTTTTTTTTCTTTGGGATCCATAACCATACTTTGAACTTGTGAGTTTTAGGGTATAAAGGCATTCCCTTGATTCTAATTCTTCAGAGCTATTAGAACCTTTAGATCCATTAAAACCTTTTGAATAGTATTAAGTTCACTTAGATTGATTTTAATGGAGTAATAGCAAGAGGGTCTTTGACTGATTCCTAATTACTATCCATATTCCTTGTTTTGAACCTTATATTAGCTTCTACTAGAATGTATGCTTGGCTAAAACTAGCCTATTGATTGAGTACATAGCATTCTTCTTGTGCATAATTTACCATTGTATAATCTAATTATTTTGGTCCCTCATTAAACCCTTAACCTTATTGAGGCTCTTCCAATTTTTTCATTATAGGTACTTCTATGTTCTGAGCCATAAGAACTTGATTATATCCATAACTAGCAGCCTGCTACCATTGATCATTGAAAGCTTGATTGAACTTAGTGTTTGCGATAATGGATTGACCAAATGAATGATTATAAGGCATGGTACCCTCACCTTCTAAAGCAATGTTATTCTGAATAGGGTTAAAAGTTTTGGGAGTACTTGAATCATTTATATTATAATTGTTTTGCCTAACATAGCTAGGTTGCCCTTATCCTTGGCCTTATACTTAGAAATTTCCTTTGTAAGGTAGCCTATTGGTTTGATAAAATTGTTGTTGAGGCTGATATGAATCTTTATAAGGTCTATTGAACTAGCCTTAATACCTCTTCATAGTCACCAATTTATTTCCAAAGGATTTAAACATTTTCGTAAGCTCTTGGAAGTGCTTAAACTCTTGGGTATCACTAGATTGATTAGTTGAAGGATTTTACAACTTTGGTGTAGGTATGGTAATAAGTGTTGGCATAGGACGAATGGAATAAATGGGAGGAATGGAAACAAGAGGTGTTTTAATCTTAATAAACAAAGTCATTAGTGTCCTAAGTGTAATCTTGTCAGCTTGTTCTAGACTATTCTCTACTCTGATTACCACTTCATAAGCATCTAACAATGTGTTTCCTCTCGTAGACTGAATCAATACTACAATATCACTATTGAGGGATTTTATATAGTAAAGGAAAGCATAATTTGGAGTAGGCTTGATAGATATTATAATCTTATTCTATGTCTTCTAAAACCTGGTATTGAAATCCTTCATAACCTCATGAGGAGCCCTCTTGATTATGGTTAACTATTCTACAAGTGACAAATTGTCACTTTTTCCTTCAAAACTTTTACACATAGCATCTCCTAACTAATCCCATGATGTTATTGAGTTATAATTAAGGTTTATATACTAATCCAGGGCCTTGCCTTTGAATGAGATGGCTAATAACCTAATAGCCACATTCTCTTTAGTGATATCATGAATATTGTAAAAGTTGGATATATATTTGAGGTGTTTAGAAGGGGTTGTATATTAGTCTCCTATGAAGTAAAGAACACTTTTAAGATTTTTCACTAGAATGGGATCATACTATTAGAGATTTAAAGGACTCTAACCATTTAAATCCATAAAAGGAAAAGCTCTTAGGTTTATCATAGCAATGAAAGGACCTAACAAAGATCTCTAGAATGGGATCATACTATTAGAGATTTAAAGGACTCTAACCATTTAAATCCATAAAAGGAAAAGCTCTTAGGTTTATCATAGCAATGAAAGGACCTAACAAAGATCTCTAGACGCTGATCTTGTAGTCAGTTTTGGCATGAAATATAGATACTACTCTACCACCAAAATTTTGAGTGTTCTTTAGAGTCACCAAATACTAAAATATGAAAGATATAACCACTATAAATTGATCAAACCAACATCAAACTTGACCAATATTCTTTGAAAGTAGTCCCACTGGGTGTGCCAAAAACTATTGTGGTATGAAATTTCACCCTTGTGGGAGATTTCTTCAGGCCCTCCCACTCCCATCCATAATATTGGATAAACATTAGGCTATGGGTATCCTATAGTGAGGTTGAACCTCTGAAGAAAGTTGGCTTCCTCTTGGTAGATCACCTAAACTACTACGTTTACTTGGAAAAGGGATGGAGAGAGGGTATAGGGTAACTAAGAGATATAAAAGGGTGATGAACCAAATTTATTAACACTCACATAAGCATAAAATAAACACTAATTTATCATAACATAAAAAAATTCTCACACAACCTCAAAAACTAGCTAATTTGTATAAGTATTTCATATACTAGGCTCATGAAGCAATGAATGAAGCAAAGAATAATTCTACAATTCACACCAAGCATCTATTAATGGTATAAAGAGCTCAAGCTCATTCTTGAAACTAACTTTAGAACACCTAAAAATAGGTAGGAAAGAAGGACAATGGACATGGAATAACACTTCTTCACAAAGCCATCATGCACAAGCTTGATAAACATAATTTAGAGGCAAGAGATAGGTAAAAAATGATCTTATTGCTTCAAGAGATCTTTCATATAAATTTTGACAAGGTCTTTCCTTATCAAATGAGATTCTCATTAAAATATGGGAAGAAATGGGAGATATATGATAAAAGGGGAAGAGAGAGAGAAGAGAGACAAAAAAAATCAATAAATAAGACCAACAACTTCTATGGAGTCTCAACCACCTTTAGATCAATTAGCACTAATCCTTAATAAATTAACCTTCATCATCTCCAAATAACATTCAAGCCTTCTCATTGGCTTATAAACACACTAGAAGACAAGAACTTATTGAAGATGTGGATGTCATCATCCACTAAAAGGGAAAAGTTTCCAATGACTTTGAAATTTCATTGAATGTTGAACTTGCCTTTCTCAACCTCAAAACTCTCCATATTCCTAATGAGCTTATATAAATATGCTTCATCTTTATGTGTTCTTTACATTATTAGACAATCACTTAATCTCATTCATCTGGTGTCCCTTCTACAATCCTTTCATAGTCATAACTCTACCCTTACTCCAAACCCTAAATATAGGTCCACTGTAGATGAAAACCAATCCCCTTATTGGTTTTCATGTAGTCATAGTCTCAATGAAGATCCATAGGCTACTTAGTCTCTTGATCATGATTGAGACATAAATTCAAAACTCAAGACAATCTTCATAACCTGACTGAGCAGATATTTGCATAGAATTGAGCTTTAATGGTGGCATACAAATATTTAGTGTTTTCTCTAGTAACCCAAAATTTTATTTTGATCCCACATTCATACACACAAGCTTGGGTCCATAAAATATTTTGATCTAATGTGTTTGCCTATGTGGCATCTCCTTGTCATATTGTTTATTTCATTTTAAAACCTGATCATTGTCACTTTGAAGGTGTCTTCACCTCATCCCCATAGAACTTGATCACATTTACTTTGTTAATATCCTTAGGAGTCTCATGGGCTTAAATTTTAATATTAGTCATTGATCTTTGATCTGCATTCAATATTATGACACGTGTTAGCCCCACATGCCTTCTATAGACCCTACTATTAGTCTCTTTTTGGTTAATGATCTTATGCCACATGGTGGCCTTGTGTGTAATCTAGGATCATTAACTTATTGAATTTGATTTGTACCATCAATTTGTATCTACATAATTAAATGTGCATTGTTTATCTTTGATCTACATGATCAAATGTGCACCATTGATCCACTAATTCACTATGATCATGAAACATGGTAGCCCCACATTCAATCTCAGGGTCTTCTGACTTATTAACTTCATGCTCACCATTAGATCTCCATTTTCATTATTGAATGTGTACCATTGATCTATCTTAACTTATTGACTTTAATATTTAATGCAAATTATCAATTAAAATTTGTATATAATAATATGCATTGTCAATCTTGATTTGACGGACTTTGACTTATTGAATCGATTAATCGCTTGCATAACATTGATCCTTGATATAATTGAGTAAGGTTTAGACACTTGGCAATCCTATGATCAATTCCCACCTTGTTTAAGATTTTTAAATCTAAATGGTTATTTCTTATGGCTTCAATTTGACATCCCTTGACACTTCTCACACTGTTAGATCATCTTTGAAGGATTATATATTAAGATAGGAAAAACACCAAGACACCAAACTTGTATGGGATATTCATGGCACAAAATACATCATTTTCATGTAATCCTTCAAATTTTATTGATTTCCCAAGTACACTTATTAAATGCACAACCAAACTAACACGTTCATTCTTGCATGAGGCATTAAAATAGTCTGGTTCTTCTAGGCTTGTGTTATTAATCTTCCTCTCTTCAAAAGGACACTAGGAGGCATTGGAACTTTACCAAGACATCTCTAAACTTAAAAACTATCTTTATTACCTTAATAACCTATAGGAGATGACCTTCACTTGTAGCTTTAGACCTGCTTCTAGGCCTTTTCTTCAAAATCACCAAATTCACCTTAAATCTTTCTTAAAGTGTTTCAAAATATTACAAGTGACATGTGGTAGGGTCATGAGGTTTGTCTCCTTCTCTCACCATTAGATCACTCACTCAAATAAACTCTACTCAACTTCTCACACCACATATAGGCAAAATTTTCATATGTAGGCCAATTTTGGCTAATAGTAACACCAAATATGATATTTTTTGGGTTTAACAAGATACCAAATCTTTTGTATATTTCAAATATTGATTGTAGGTGGCCTGCATGATCATTTCTATTCTTTGAGAATATAATGAGGTTGTCCATGTAGATGATTATGCATTTACCTATTATCCCTTTAAATATGTGGTTTATGCCTATCTAAAAGGTATATCCTACATTCATTGGCCAAAATTCATCCTCTTGTATGCAAAAGTACCCCACTTTATGGTAAATTCAATCTTTATCTTGTCTTCAAATTCTACCAGCACCTAGTTATATCCTAAAAATTTTTCTAAAAAGGACATCATTTCAAAACCACTTATTATCTGGATCACCTCATAAAAGGAAGGAAAAAGGTAGTTATCTATCTCAAAATCCTTATTCATGTTCCTAAAGTCAACACTCAATCTGATTTCCCCACTCTTTTTCTAAATGGAACCAAGTTGGCAACCCAAGTTGAGTGTCTAATAGGGAACACTATCCTAGCATTCAATAGCTTCTCTACTTCCTTTTTAATGAAGGGTTCTAATATGGGTTTAATCATTCTTTATCTTTGTCTAAATATCTTATGGTCTAGATTCAAAAATATTGTATGAGTGATGACCCTAGGATTGAAAACCTTCAAGTATTTATAGGTCTATACAAACACATATTTATAATAGATGAGCAAATCTTTCACCCTTTGTCTTTCTTCTGGAGTGTAACTAAGACAAATGCTGACATAGCATGGATAACTTTCAACCCCCAAGTTCTCCTTGTTGAGTTTAAATTCATTGGCTTTGGGTTACCTCAACTACTAAGCTTGGGTATCTTTATTTAATGTTCTCTCTGAAGAAACCATCACTAGCGGGAGATGATTTTCTTTGAGTTGAATAACTCCTCCCAACTCCTTCAAGTATATATAATTGATTTCTATATCAACAATTATTTGAGATTCAAATTGCCATAAATTATTCAATAATTAGAAAATTTACTAATCATCATCAAACATATAAAAAATTTCTATATTGTCAAGAACTGATGAGAAAGAAATGAGTTTAATATAAAGCCTTTGTATCTTTTACTCCTTTAATGGTGCTAAGTTGGTAGATGAATTAGCTAGTGAATCATTATCTTGGTTTTGTTCCCTAGGAATAGATACTATGTTGAAATCCCTAAATGACTCAATCAAATCCTAGGCCCAGTGTTTGTATCTCTTAAGATATGAAAATTTACACTAGTATTTATTTCTAACTTGATTAATCACCAGTTCTAAATCTCCATATATCATCAATTGTTGGACATTATTTTTTATAGAAAATTATAATCAAATAATTAGTGCTTTGTATTCTTCTCTATTATTGGTGAATGGAAATTACAACCTATAAGTTGTTAGGTACTTGTTACCTCGTGGGTTAATTAGTTCAACACCAACTCCTAATCCTTGCTTGGATTTTTCACCATCATAATGAAGAGTCCATAATTGAAAAGGTGCTTGGATTTTTGGAATTTTCACATCATTCTTTATGGTAAAGGTATAAATCCAGAGATTAGGATATTTATAACTTACTTCTTTAGTTTTATATGAGGATCCTTCTACATAGATTTAAGAACTATAAAAAATTAATAAAAAATGAAATAAACTTTGGAAAATAACCCAAAATAAGCTTTAGATCTTAGGCCACTTCAAGGGAAAACCTCATTTGAATAAGCACAATAAAATAATATTCATAGATACCTTCATAAGGCCTCAACATTTACTTAAATACTAAATCTATTCTAAAAAATACTACTTCTCATGTATATGGGATAATTTAAATATGCTAAAGTGATGGCTTACAAAACATGTGCATCCATAGCAACTAATACACTAATAATGCAAAGAGAAGGGTAGGACATAGGTTCTTAACATCCCCTCCCCCCTAAAAAAATAATTGACCTCAAAGCTTCAAATGTGTGAATAATTACTAAACTTAGAATAGTGCTTCCCATGTGGCATCTTTTGGTTGCATGTTGTACCACTAGATTAATAATTCCATGATTGAGGGGAGAAAATTTGGTGGGTGTACCTATCTAGGACTATTTTTGGTTTGATAAAGATGGATCCTTCATTATCAATTTATATTAAAATTATTTTAAATTTGATGGTGGTTATAATAACTTTATTCAAATAGGAGACATGAAAGACTGGGTGGGAGGAAGGTGGAAGCTCCATATTCTAAGCAATACACCCAATCTACTAGAGAACCTGATATAGCTTATAAAACTTTGGATAAAGCTTATTACACCCTTTTAGTTTTAGGGATGATTTCTTATATGGTTGTAGATGAAGAAAAACATATTTCCAAGTTGAAAGGTGCACTTAGATTAGTGTTGATCATTCTACTACTTCATTCAATTTTGTCCCAAATGGAGATTGTCTTATAGGGTGTTGAAAACATGATCCTGATGTCAAAGAGTAGTGTCGACCACCTAAATTAGGTAACTATCATGGGTATATGGGAGAAGTGTTGGGGGTGCTTGACCATAAACTACTTCATATGGAGTCATTTTCATAGAAGTGTGGTATAAGGTATTATACCACCATTCTGTGAGGGGAAGCCATGTTTCCAATTGTTGTTGTTTTGAAGCAAATCAATGAAGGATTGTTTCTAATCATTTATTGACAATTTTTGTCTAGCCATATATTTGGGGGTGATACCTAGAACTCATCTTCAGTTATGTGCATGTGCATCAGAATAGCTCCATCCAAAAATGGTTGGTGAAATTTGCATCATGATCAGAGATTATTAAAGAATGGATACCAAGAAGATAGAAGATATGATCTAAGAAAACTTGTGTGATTGTAGAGGATGTACAAGGATGGATGAGGGCATAAAATGACCATATTTGGATAGGCAGTCTACCATAACCAAGATCACTATTTTTCCTCTAGATTTAGGGAGCCCCTCAATGAAATCCATAAAAATATTAGTCTAGATCTTAGTAAGAATGGGTAAGGGCTTGAACAAACTAGAAAGCACTATAGTTTCACCTTTGTTACATTAGAAGGTATCACATTTGGACACAATATATTTAATTTCCCCTTTCATCCCCTTCCAAAATAAGTTTCAACATGCCCACCCTTATGTTTTGAGAAATCCTAAGTGCCCTATTAATGGAGAGGTATGGATTTCATATAATATGCCCTGATGAAAGTCTATGTTATTGGGAAAGATGAGATGACCCTTGTAATGTATAGAATAACCATCCCATGAATAATGTAGTATTGTAGACGGTTATTGGTCAATTGTTGAATGAGATGGTGTAAGGAGGGATCATTTGCATATCGTTGGTGTATAGATTCCAACCAGTTTGGAATGGACATGAAAATGGTAGAAAGGGAAGTTTAGTCCTTGAATGTGCATGAAAAAGCATCTACAATGACATTGTCTTTACCCTTATTCTAAATAATCTCATAATCATATCCCATGAGTTTTTTGACCCATTTCTATTATGTCAGTGATGAGATCTATTGTTGTAGGAAGTATTTAAAACTCTAGTGATTAGTTTTGATACAAAAATGATTCCCAAGTAGGTATGGCCACCATTTTTGTAATGCATGTAGAATTTCCATCATTTCCTTTTCATATGTAGACAAATCCAAATTTCGTCTAGAAAGGGATTTGATAGTTTAATTAATGGGATGACCCTCTTAGATAATAATAGCACTTAGGCCATTGCCATAGGCATCACTATCGATGGTGAAAATTTTAGTGAAGTTTGGCATGGCTAAAACTAGTGTGATACACATCAATTGTTTGAGTGCCATGAATTTATATTCAGTTGTGGCATCCCATGTGAATGTATCCTTATTCAATAAGGAATTCAATGGAGCTATGATTTTTTTGCAATCCTTGAAAAACTTCCAGTAGTATTGTTGACAAAATTTGACTTTTTAGTAAAATTGGGGTACCTATAGGTGAAAAATTGACTTTATAAGTATATAATGGGTCTAATATATTTTTCATGATGTTTATTACATATAATTTTATGTCTTATAATGAAATTTTATCCTTGGTCTTAGCTACATTAGTCAATTTGTTAATTTGGGGTCATTTTATGTGCTTTTGAGGGTCATTAATGCAATTGGCATGTTTTCCAAGGTGCCCAAGTGTCAAATTTTATTTCCAATGTCCAATAAATTATTTTATATTTCATATATGTCATTTTCATTAGAATATTTTAGGTTATCTAACTGAAACTATAGAAATCAATTGAAAAAGAGGGAAAATGGCACATATACAATACATAGGGAAGTGTGTCACATGTGGAAGATCATGGGGGTTATGTACATCATTGTAAAATTAATATCTAAACTTATTTTTATTTTTAAGTTCCATTTTTATTCCAAAACCATTCTACACATTTTTACTTTTCTAGATAGACTGAAGTAACTTCCAGGTTTATTCTTGGTATGAATAGCGAATAAGATTTTAGGTCAAATGATTTTTGGAGGTAATATTAGAATATGATACCTTAATTTTAATATTAATAAGTTTAATAAATATCAAACATTATTTATAAACCATTGCTAACAAGTTGACTATGTAGATTTGCTAGCTATTTGGTTCACCCTATAGGTTTTGCTTAATTTTTGCTAAATCTATACAAACTAGTTGGTGATGTTGGCTCTAGAGGATGTATAATTCATTTTAAAATTATATCCATTAAATTTTTTAGGTTACATGTTGTTTGGATGAGCAAATTGGCCTATGTTTTGAGAGGAGTCAGCATGTGCAGTTTTAGCTGAGATACTTCTTGTTTGTTGAGTGTATTCTCCTATAGGGGTCTCATACAACTAGGAAATGGTTTTCCACAAGTTATTGGGTCATGTGACCACCTCCTTCCATGTTTGGGTTTCACATGTCATCTCTTGGAGTTGTTTGTAATCTTTTTTCTCCCCATTGCTAGCTCTTTGCCCAATTTTCACATGCAGTCACCTATATAAGCTTGTTTAACTTATTCATGGGATGATAATCAAGGTATTCTAGTTTTCCACTTCATATATATTTGAGGATAGCTAATTGAGATGTTTATAAGAGGTGCAAATGTGGTCCCAAACATATTCATCATGCCCAAATAGTTAAGTGATTCTTTTACTTGCCATATTCCATGTGCATAAAGGTGATCTTCAAGTTGAAAAAGGTGTCTTGAGGTTGGTTTCAAGGTGTCAAAGCATACAAGACATGTTTTTAGTGTTGGAAACTTATCTTGAGATTTTTTTAATATTTTCACCATCATGTTCACCTCAATTTCATGCTTTGCTTGCATAATTTGCTCAAAACATTCACCTATAGGCCCTTGATGATGTCATCTAGAGATAAAAGGCTTGGCGGTGATTTCAAGAATTTTAATCATGAAGGATACTCTTGATATTTTTATATATAATTACAACTCCTAAGAGGCTAAAGCAATCCTCACGGCCTATATTAGACCTCATTGCCTGCACCCCTGAGGATCACCCCCTACAGGTGGTCTAAATAGAGAATTTTGAGTCCTTTTTATATGTTTGAAATATGTATTAACATATTCATTAAGGTCTTAATGTAATTAAAATTTAATGATAGACCTCATGAAGTGATGGGTTGTCAATCAAAGTTGAATATCATCTTCAAATAATGTTGATTGAGTTTTAGAGCTTCAGTCCCTAAAATAGGGAAAGAGAGGTCCTTGAAGATTTTAAGATTAGCATATGACAAGGCTAAAAAGACCTTAGAAGCTTTTTGTTGACTTAGAATTATATCCCCTAGAATATATGATATTTACACCAAATATGAGGGTTACAGGGTGAAGAGAGTATGAAGGTTTAAAAATTTAAAGTGACCTTAAAATAAACTGAAGGTATGTATTATTGTCTATAGTTTTAGAAGTTTGAAAGACACTTGCATCCCTAAAATAAAAAAGTGTTCTCTCACAACCAAGTTAGTCTCATGAAATTAGTGGTGAACATAATGGCATGGAAAATATCAGTACATGGTTGATACAATGATTTTCAAGTTTCATGAGTGTCTACAGGTGTCCGTACAGAGGATATGAATAGACACCTACAGCAAAATATGAAACAATGATCAAAGTTAGAGTTTTTGGGAGTGTTGTGACCATTAAAAGTGGATGAAGCTGAAATCAAACAATATGTGTCTTTTATGTTTTATTGAAAGCCTCTAAACATCATATGAAAGGCCTAGATCATACAAATAACCTACAAGGTTTTGCTAAGCCCAATACAACTGACTGTATAGATAGAGAATAGAGGGTTTAAGTTTCTAGATATGAACTCAAGCCAAATGTATATGAAAATTCATATCTCCTATAAAATTAATTTGTAAGATCCAAGGACGTCATAATACATGTTTTTAAGGACTAATTCCCAAATGTTCACCTATAGGCCTTCGAATAAAACTCAGGTTAGACAGGTAAGATGATGCAAATAGTAGATTGGCCTTGAGTTTTGATAGATTTTTATGATATTAAAGGTGTGTAAAAGTATTATAAAAAAAAATTTAACCCTATGGTTTAAAATATGACCTTTTTACACCATGAACAAATCCAAAACAAACTACAAGTAGGGGTAAAAGGCATGTTTCAGTCAACAAGAGCAGTAGAGGGCTTAATTATAGTCAAAAGTGCATGTAGCATGCTTGAGAGATGGATTAAATATATTTAACTATTATATATGACTATTAAATCTTTAATATATATAATATAATATAAATAACCTATAGGTAAGGTCCTTTAGAGAGGTAATTTGAACCTACAGACCTTAGAACAAAATCAATCAACATTGCATTAAACCCTTGCATTTGTAAGGTCCATAAGGAATAAAAAGATAGTTTAGGGAAATATTTGATTATGTAACATCCTAATCATGCCCATAATAACAATAAGTAACCTATATACCATGAAAATATGGGTAGGATAACTCCAAGGTTGGACAACATACAGCCCATTTACCTTGCCTGCACACAGTCAATGCTTCAAACTCTGCCTTGGGATTTTTGATATTTGATAATGCTAGGGATGTAATTTTAATATAAAATTTTATTAATGGGGTCCATATGACCCAAAACACAATAATTAAATTTTTTTTCATGAAAATACAAGGCACATATCCTCTATTTTGTCTCAAAAGAAGGTCACTTTTAAGCCTACATAGAGGTAGAAAAGGGAGAAAATATGACCTAAATGGTTATTGGGTGCCTTGGAAACATCATTTTAAGATTTTTAATGATGTATTGACCTGTTATTAAATGTAAATAACATTAATTTATCCCAATATTAATTAAAAAACACTAGAAAGGGTTGGTTTATAACTATATGCAATTAATCCCCAATGTTCCCAAATAGGCCTGGTTGGTGAGTAAGAGAAGAAGATGATCAAAGGTGATTGGGGAAATATTTATTATATTTTTAATATAAAATATTATATTAACATACATTATACACCATCCTAAACATGAGTACCATTCCAAATATCCAAAGGTAGTTAGATGTAGGTGAAGCCTATTAGGCCTTCAAGAGACCTATAACCATTTCAAAGTCCACCTTCATTTATAAATATTTTAAGGATGTATAGTTGATTGAGACATGATTATAAGGTGTAAATATAAATTTTTTATCTTTTAGAGTGAAAGGAGACCTACAGGAGAGAAAATTCTTGCCTTGACATAGTCCAAGCATGCAGGAAGAGAGGAAAACAAGCTCGATGGGTGTATTCAAATGTTTAGATATTTTTTAGAGTTTTGCATGGGAACCAAAGGGATTGTGAGAATTTATTAGGGTCCCTTAGTACCAATTTTTTGTAATTATTTGGTATTTTCAGTGTCCAAGCTTTATGAACAAAGCTTAAGACCCAAAACTGATCAAAACCCTTGCAAACCCTTAGTAGGAACTAGTTTGTGAAAATGAGGTTATAAATGCATCCAAATGGACTAGTAAGACCATGAAATATTTTTGACCTTGGAAAGGAATCCCTAAATAGCCATCACATGCTTGTTTTTTTATTTATTTATATGAATGGGGGCAAAAACAATCTTTTATTCATTATTTTATGTGTTGTGCAGGGTACATGAGGAGTCTGAGGATGAAATAAAATTTGGGTTTAATATTGGTAATTTTAATAATTCCCTAAATTAATTTTATTCTATAAAAAAATTTATAATTTTTAAAACTAAAGCTCTCCTTTTAGCCATTCAAAACTGGCATAGTTGACACAAGGGCGAGAAGGGTGAAAACTCCAAGTGTGAGCCTTTGTAATATGTACCTAAGTAGTCTAAGTATATGTATAGTATTTAAAAGTTTAATTAACTTCATTCCATGTATTTTAATATTAAATTTAAGCCAATTTTGAGGCCAAGTGTGAAGGGTGACTAAAAAAGGAGTTTTTAGGGACTACAGGTAGTGATTACTTCTTTCTAGGAGTTTTTAAATGATTAGGACCAGAACTAATGCATGAAATGGCATGTCATAAGGACTTACATCTCATTCCAATAATCATACCTATCCCTAATCATTTATGTGATGTTCAAAAAGGTGTAAATTATGAAGGCAATTTTTTGTGCCAAGATTGAGAGTTTTATGCCACTTTTCACAAGTTTTATGACTTCTATAGACATTTGGACCTCCTAATATGGCATGGATCATTCAATATCCCTTTATAATTAAATTTTAACCCCTTTTATCATATCTAAAAATTTCCAAGTGACCTTTGGACTTCCTTTTCCTTGTTTCTCTCTCAAAAGCTATAAATATGGACTCTTTTGGCTCTTTTTAGTAGCCTCCATTGGTTAATGGTGAAACCCTAGCCAATTTTGTACTTCAATAAATATTTAAGAAAAAAAATTAATTTTTCCTAATTACATTCTATTAAATTGAGTTTTAGTGAAATCTTGTTGGTCTTGTCTAGTGGAATATGATCTTCTCTAGCTTGTTATCCTTGATTGTTCACCAAATGTGCAGAAAGAGAGAATGTTGTAGGTCTTTTTTAGTGGTATTTCCTAAGTTATGGGTGTATTATAAGTGGTTAATGACTTTATTGCCTCATGGAATCATCCATTACCCTCATAAGTATCGAATACCTTCTTGAATCTAACATCTGAAACATTGATATGACAATGCATCTTGAGTTGTGAGTTTTGTGTGAGAAAAAGCTTTGTTTAGCTCTAAGTAGTAGAATTTCAGTCAATAGGAGGAAATATAACATTTTTACATCACCTTTTATTTTTTTAAGTTATTTTTCTTGACCATTTTTATCCAAATTTGATAACTTAGAAAGTGTTCTAAAGAATGCATCAAGGGAACTAGCCTTTCTAAAGATTCATGTCTCAAAATTGTCACCCATAGTAAGAGAGATGTTTCCATTTTACCAATTGGATGAGGAGAGTTAAGTATCTCCTCAAGGGGTGAAAATCCAAGTGTCAACAATTATCTTGTAATACCTAATAATCCATGAAGGCTCTTGAGGGTTGTTGACCAAGGACAATGTTGCATGGCAATAATTTTTTATAGATCCACATGAACCCCATCAACTGAAATAATGTGCCCTTGATATTCAACTTCCTCTTGACTAAAGGAACACTTGGACTACATGGAAAATAATTTATTTTATGCTAGAAGCTGTAATTCCCTATTAAGAAACTAGATATGCTTGTCCCATGTGCGGCTATAGATCAAAATATCATCAAAGAAAACCAAAGAAAATTTATGGAGGAAAGTCCAAAAGATTTTATTCATTAGTGCTTGAAATGTTGAAGGGACATTTGTAAGTCCAAATGGCATGATCAATATTCATAGTGACCATCATGAATACAAAATTTTATCTTTGGAATGTCATCAACATGTATGTGGATCTGATGATTGCCTAAATGAAGTTCTAATTTAGAGAAAAACATTCCCCATGGAGCTCATCCAAAAGCTCATCAATGACTATAATTGGGAATTTATCTTTGATATTGAGGTGGTTAAGGGCATGAAAATAAATGCAAAGGCACCATGAACCATCCTTTTTATGTATAATAAGAATTGGGGAAGATTATGGGCTAGTTTTATGTGAATAACTTTGGACTTGAGGAGTTCCCATAATATTTATTCAATCACAATCCTTTGTAGATGGGGATAGTGGTATGGCCAGATGCTGGGTAGAAAGCTTCTTGGAAAGAACATGATGCATTGATCTTTAGGGTATGAATGGGAAAACCCAATGGCTTTATAAAAATGGTTGAATTCTTATTGAGGATGGCTTGTAAATTAGTAGGGTAGTTAGTAGTAGTGGGGAGTTGGATTTGGATGGAGTGCAAGTGGGCAATAACCTTATGTGAGTTTTTATTCAAAAAAAATTCCATGCAATATGAACTAAAAATTTTATTAGATCCAAGTAATAACCCTTTTAAGGTGTGATTTTTTCCACTATATATGAACTACATCCAAATCTCAGAGAAGTCCCATAGAATAGGTTCCAATGTCTGGAGCCAGTATACACCTAAGACCACCTCACATCCCCTAATGGTATGGAAAACATATCTAAGTGAAATTTTTAATTACCTATCATGATATGCACATTATAACACTTCCTTTAGCATTGTAATGCTACCCCATTATCAAACATGACTTTAAATCTAGAATAAGGGTGTATAAATCAGTCTACCTACTTAAAAATATGGAGATTAATGAAATTATGACTGGTACCAAAGTCAATGTAAGAGGTATATTTTTAAATAAAACCTTGACCTTCATGGTTTGATGGGTGTTAATACTTACTAGTGCATGTAGATAGATATCAGGTTGAGTCTCCTAAGCCATTTAGACCTTAGAGGGGATTTGTTTTACTTGAGCATCCTAGAATTCCTAGATATCAAGCTCATTATCCTACTCTGGTGGTGATTCCACATCTAGAAATTAGATCTTTTATCATTTATAATCATAATTATAGTATAATAATTTCTCCTTATAATCCCATATCTCTACCTTAGTAAGTCACTTGATTGATGTGCTTGTGGGTGGTCGTTGGTTTGTTGTGTTCTTTATGGGTGGGAAAGTGGGAGGTCTACATTATGTTGAGATTTTAACTTATACTAACCTAGTCAGACCTAAGGCATCCATCATGTTGTTGTGATAAAAAAAATTCACTATAGATTGGATCTTTCAGGCCACTAATAAAAAAACTCTTAAAGAAGTCATCTAATAACCCTTCAGTGTGATTAGCTAGATTTTCAAATTTAATTTGATAATCATGAATGGTGAATGTCTAGCAAAGTATGGAGATAGCTCTTATAAAGTCCTCAAATGTCAAGGGACCAAACCTGACCAAAAGTAAGGATGTAAAGATTTTCCAATTAGGTTCATCATTTTAATTAATATACCAATGGTACCATTAGAGTGCTTCTTATTCCAAGTGGAAGGAACTAATTAGGACTTTATTGATAGAATAAGTATTGTGAAGGTTGAATAATTACTCAACTTGATATATCCATCATGTAGGATATATACCATTGATTCATGGAAAGTCCAACTTGGGTCTACATATGTGTGGAGACAAGAGAAACTATTCTATGAAGGATATTCCTTTAATTTTTTGATAAAAATGTTATTATGTTTATTTAGTCCATGCATCATATTAGTCAACTCAGTGGACATGGATTTTCAATTTTATGATTTCTTCCTTTGTGATCTTTGTGCTTGTATAGGTGGATACCATAGCCAATGTTTTTTCATTATATTTTTTTTTCAAAAGATATAAAAATGTGTGTTAAGACATAGTAAGTAAAAATTTTAATTTGGACTCAATCGGAAGGGGTAAATGTAGTTTTTCTAGTTTTTTGGCACCTCCTAGTTAGGATTGATGAAGGCAAGGGAAATTTTAGAATCATAATGGAAAAAATGAAAAATTTGTCCAAGAGAGACAAAGGAGGAAAAAAGGGAAAGGAATATTGTGGAAAAATTGTGAAGAGGACAAAAACTAAAGAAGTTATTTTGAAACTTGAAAAAATCAAAAATTGAGACTTTTGGCTAATAGAAGTGGAATTTGGATATGGACCTTCAAGGAAAAAATGTGCATAATGCAATTTTAGGTGTTCCAGTAAATTTTTAGAGTTATCATAACTATAGAGGGAGAGATATTGTGAAAAATGAATTTTTTTAACTCCTAATTGTCGCTTGGTTGCTCCTGCCAAAAGTTTGTTAGCAAGTGTGTAGTTACCAATTATTTTCAACTATGATCACTATGTTGTTGGTATTTTGAAACTATTATGTTGGATATGGGCCCCAATTTTATTCAACTACCTAAGGGTTTTAACTAATTTCTTTAGCCACCAATGTTATCTGAATGAGTACCACTCTCTAGAAAAAATTTGGTCACATATTTACCCCTAAACAATAGCTCTTGGTTTACCTTATAGGTGGAAAATAGTCAATCAGGATGGGACCCTTTCCCTTTTTGTTGGTAGTTCCTTTTAATGGGATAGATACTTTTGGGTTCCTATGGTAATCCTCATAATGATTTTTAGGGATTATGCCCAAGTACTTCCCATAATTATGCAGAGGCATATTTACCCTTATGTAAACTTGTAATGAAGATGTAGAAAATAGAGGCAAGGAAAAATATTTTTTTTAATGATGCAACTCCTAAAACGACACTAATAAAAAAACAAATCTCCAAAATCTACCTATAGGCTAAGAAAGTGCTCTGATACCAAATGTGAGGATCCTTTTGCATAGATTTACAAAATACATAAAATTAATGAATAATAAAATGAACTTGGAAAATAACCCAAAATAACATTTAGATCACAAACTACTTTGAGGGGTAACCTCCTTTAAGCAAGCTTAATGCAATAATATTCGTGGATGCCTTCATTGGGCCTCAACACTTAATTACTAAATATATTCTAACAACTACTACTTCCCATGTATGTGGGATAATTAAAATATGCTAAATGGATGACTTATAAATCATATGCATCTATAGTGACTAATACATTAATAATGCAAAGAGAATGGTAGGACACAAGTTCCTAACATTTTAGCATTATATTCTATGATGGGATTCTTTATTCTCAATACTTGATCAATTAAAATTTGATTTAGAATACCTCTCTAAGGTAGCCAGATGTGAGAGAGATATGTTACTACATACCTATTTAGCATCTTTGGAAAATCTCTACTTAGTATTAGTCCATATCCCTCTGGGATATACACCATAAGTATGTATATAATCATCTACACATACAGCTTAAATGCAACTTGAATGCATACATCATTCATCTCTCCAAGTATAAACACCACTTTTTTTTCTAATTGTAAAACCATCCTCTTGGATGGGCTTCAAATTAATCCCAACTTTTGGCAAATAAAAATTGGCATTATAGTGGTCAAATCTCTAGAATCAACTAAACAATTGTGTATATTCTTACCAAATGCTTTGATAGTTAACAATAAAAGATGAAATTATATCTTAATCTTATATATAACATTGGTATGAGATACTTTTGGCTTCTTTATAGTAGACTCCCCTATAATAGACCTCCATAGGATCTCCTTGCATTCAGTAATTTGATCTAATTCATGAATAATGATGTTTTATTTTATCTTCTTTATCTTCTCAACAATGTTTTATCCCCCTTTGCTCTACTCTTCCTTATTCAGAGGCTAATCATTCCCTTTTTGGGGAGGTGGATTATTATCAGCCTTCAGATTCATGGGAATAGTCATATTGTTTGGAAGAGTTGATGTGGTGAAGGGTTGTTTGTTACTCAAATTATAATTAATTCTTTGGAATAGTTAGAAAGCATGTATCTCATTCAAGTTATCTTTTGGCACATTGACATATATAATTGGGAGAGGAAATGCATGAGTTTCAAAGACCATAGATGTGGTTGAGGAACTAGTATCCTGGGAAATTATGGTGGATTATTCATTAAATCTTGCCTCACCATTTCCCTTTGGAAGATTTTAAATATTGCATAGAACTCAACACAATCAAGATTTGATGTGTTATGAACTATGCACTAATTAGGTAGAACCATTTCCACTATGTTATTCTATGAAAACTTAATGGCTTGTTGTTTTGCATTATTTTCAAGCTTGTTAAAAGGCCTATTATATCTTCACTATCCAATTTTTTTATTATTATTCTAACTAGTAGCATTTCCTATCTTCCTTCACATTCTCAAGAAGTCATTGTTTAGCTTTTAAACCATCCTATGTATAGAATCCAATTTTGATTTGGTAGAATCCACACCCTAGGAAACTATAGTAATGGGTGGGATCAAATGTTGACTCTATATTTGACCATTCATTTATGTAGAGTTGTTTAAAAATCCATAATTCTAATTTGGTGTATGTTACATCATAAGAGGCAGTGCATACAAATGCTTCTTAATGAATGTTAGAACATTTTGATTCACTTGAGGCATTGGATTCAATGCTAGGAAACCAGCATTAAGGATGGGAGTGTCTAGTATCTATGTATTGAGATACCTATAAATGTTGTTTGATTCTTCATAGGTCAATGATAAAGTGTTAGTATTAGTAGCTCTTTCTAGAAAGACTATATTAATTATATCTAGGGCATTCTTGTACATTTTGATTGTTTGTGTTGATGGTGGTTTATATGCAGCACTTAACCAAGTGTACATCTTATAAAACCTTTCATTAAAATCTCATGTTATCTCATTTAGCTCCCTCTTCATACTGGTAAAAATCTAATACACCACACTCCAACTAGTAACTTGTCCAAATTGGGAAAGAAAAGTGCTTTGTCATAAGTTTTATCAAGTAATCAATTTTTATTGTAAATTTAAGAACCAATCATAAGTAGCGTCCTACAATATAAACTAGAAAAGTTTCATGTAGCATATTTATTAGTAACATTCATTAATATTAAAGTATATTTGAAAGACTTTATATGTTCCTCTATCATACTTCCTATTAAATAGAATAAATAAGGTAGATACTTATCTAGATTCCATGGTAAATCATGCACATCTCTTGGGACTACAATGGTGGATCAAACTAACCAAGGCTAAGCCATAGAGTGATCAATGGGTTGGAGGTTTATCACTAGGGAAGATGTCTTGACCTAAGGTATGGTGGGGATAATTGGTGTAGATCTAGGCCTTCTATGGATAGACAAAGGTGAAACTAAAAGACTATTTTGGGCTCTAGACCTGGTTATTCTCCTTAGTGTCTCTAGTACAAATTAGACATAGGGGAAAACCTTGCTTATGAAAAAGCACATAGTTGTTATGGCCCTCCTTCTAGCACTATATTTTTCTTTCCTATTGATGTAATTTTGATGCATAATATAAATTTAATGAGGTAACCTCTAAAATTTTAAGCTCTAAATAGAGATAAAATCCACTTTAGGGCACAAGTTACAAGTATGAGTTAAAAAATTAGGTGGTTTAATAATAGGCTAAACATGCAAGTTATTAATCAAGTGTGAATGGGTGAGTGAAACCTAGAAGAAATTTGAAACTTAGTTGAGTTGGATGGATGGAACCTATGCTAAAGTGGGTAGATCTCAAAAAAAATCTAAAAGAGGGAAAGGTAGGGAAAAAAATAAGGATCCATGAGTTTAAAGGGATTACTTTTAGGATAGTCTCTTTGTGGACAAGTGTCTTAATACCAATGTTTGAAAATAGTAGCTATTACACACACACATGCAAACATAGTAGGGAAGTTTGGGAAGAAATGATATAGTAAACTCTAAGGTCTCAACTAAAGCTTAATTCTATTTATAATAGCTCTTGTACACCCTTATTTAGAATATCATAGCTCAAACTAGAGAGGTATTTAAGGTAGTTATTTCTCACACCTAAAAGGTTGTATCAAGTAAAACACTTATGCACACTTAAAGAATTTCAAACAGTTAGCCTAATTGCATATAATCAATAATATTTGTTAATTATCCAATAGCTATTACACATCTTCAATCAACATACACCAGTTATAATAATAAGGATTTTTTCCTAACTTTTGCACACATTAAATTACTGAATCAAACAACCAAGAAAGTAAAACCAATTAATTACATAGAATTGGAATAGAAAACATCAACATAGTTGTGTGATAATCAAAAGACTTCTTCCTGTATTGATAAATTTATAACCCCTTAAAAATAAGAGGATTACAAGTATAAATAGATTTGGGGAGGGATAACCTCATCCTCTAAATAAATGTATAAGTCTAAAATTACATGTTAATAATAATTAAAATGAGAGTTATAATTAATGCAAGTTATGCATGCATCTTTAAACTTAGTCAAAATAGAGTCTTTTTCATTTAAACACGTTTTTTGAAAGACATGTAACATGTTTAGGTTTACAAAATTGTTTGATCAACTATTACATGTCCTAGTTACATTATCAATTTACATGTAAAATACATATAAAAATAAAATAAACTAAGGATTACCAGTCAATGGAGCCTGCATGGTTGAACTGATAGTCGTTGGAAGAACTATAGTGGAAGGCATGGTTAAAATAGAAGATCTAGTTGTATCCTATTTCTTCACTTCTAACTCCTGATAGTGCTTATATCTAATGATTTATTGTAACTTTATTGCATCCATGTTCAAAAAGGAAGGTCTATGTACCCTAGTAACCTGTGCTAGTAGACATGCCTACTTTGCCTTGGTGTCCCTAAATTTCACCCAAAATATATCCATCTTTGTGACCTTATTTTTAGAAAAGCTTAGATATTGATCAATTTCTCCAAGTGTACATCCCTATAAAATTTGCTTAAAATGGGTTAAATTTTGTTATAGTAGTTGATCAAAAGTGGCCTTTTTATTAATTTACCTATAGGATCTCAGGCCTGGGAAAGTTTTAAATCATCCAAAATTTGTAGGACTTATTTTTCATAATATATAAATTTAGGAATCAAGGTTTGTGCACTTGATACCCACTCTCTGACTTATGATGTCCTCATGACCACCTTATTTATACCTTATTAGAATCATAGTATTCTTAAGATGTACCTTCTTAGAATTAAGGGTGGTAGGGGAAACTTTGATTGAAGTAATAGTAAGGGAGGCAAAAATAATGGGAGAAATAGACACCATATAAATAGTAGAGACAATCCCAATAGTAAAAGCAATAGGACTAGTAGGAACAATAAAGAGACTAGTAATAATAGGGACTAAAGATTCCAAAGTAGCACTAGAAATAATAGGATCAAATGAAACAAAAGTAATAGGGCTGGTAGTAAAAATTAGAGGGACTGAGGAAATAATAGGGACTAAGGGAGTTATAAGAGCAATGTCCTCACCTAAATTTTCTATCTTTATTATTGTTTTCCCTTTTATTCCTTGAAGACTCAATATTTTTACCTTTTTCAACTCCTCATCCTCATCCTCAAGCTTAGGCTCTTCTTGTATTAATTCCTCAACAATAATGTCCATAGGGTCCTTGAGAACTCTAGACTTCCTCTTGTATCAAATTATTGAATTTTCATCCAAGGGAGGACCCTACTGAGTGGAAGTGGGTGTGACACCCAAATTTGTTGTAGTTGAAATTGAGGATGCAACAAGAAGGATCAAATCTTTAAAATTAGAAGAACTAATGCAAAATGGTTTTTCAACTCTCCCAAGGTAACTCATAGTAGTAGGAATTTCATAAACCTTTTGATCTAATTTGACATTTGTCATTACAATTTGTGGTGGTATAGATGAACCTTCTTGTGAGGACCTTGACACTACAAGGTCCTCCTCCACACCCTACTCTTGTTTGATGGTTGTCATCATAATGGGTGGTGGCTTGGAGGAGGTTCCTTAGTCTTGCGATTGTTGGGAACACTAAGAGGTCCAATAATCATTAGTTGACCATCCACTAGGAGGTGTGATCTTAGTATGTGCCTCTATAATTTTTATATAGGACTATACCTAGTTAGCTCTCAAAAGCTCCTCCATCAGTCTAGTTAATTTTTCTCTTTATATAATCTCAACATAATATTTTTTATTTAAAAATATGAAAGCATGCTCATATGGTTCATGATAGTAGGTGATGTTTAAACCTTGGATGTGCTTTAGGTGAGGTTGTGAGGATCTCAATCCCTATGAGGCAAAGTATCCAATAAATAATATTCTATGATTTTTCCAATGTATCCAAAATGTTTTATGATAGTATAAAGCATATGTCTAATCATGAAATTGGATCCATGAAACAAAACCTTCTGTTTATTCAAATCCTCATCAACACTCCACCACAACTGGTAAGTAATCTCATGTTCATCTAGTTTGTCAGGGACATACTTTGGGAGACACAAAGGGGAAATCTTATTCCCCATCACCATAATTACTATATAGTCAGGCTAGAGTCAGTAGTCCCCTCTTAGCCCTAGTGTTTTAATAATGCTTTCTAATACTCTTAGCAAGGATTACTCATGAATATCCCTCCAAACTTGAGGGTAAACATACTCAACAATTTTGACTATATTCCTCATATATGCATAGATGTTGAGGAAGGGAAAGAAGTTACCTACCCTATTTTCATATAATATAGGATTATCCTCTATATATATTGATTATGCATGTAAATAGTTCCCATGACTACATCCAATAAATAGGACATCATATAAAAATGGCTATGCATATGCCTCTTATCCTTCTTGAATAATTACTCATGTAGTTTTGTGCTGATTATCTCTCTTAGAGTGAAGGTTAGATCTAAGGTCATTAATAAATCCAATAATATCACCCATTACAAGTGGAGGAATTAGATATTGGGGTGACCATATACCTTTTTTAATAAGGTCATCCCAATTCAGAATTCCATCCAAAATTTGGTGATAGGCACTAGCTCCTTGGCTTTGAGGGTAACCACTTCTCTAGGAATGATCCATTTCCTTAGTGTGTTCTCACCTATACTCACCTTCTTCCACAATTCAACATTGTGTTCATCAAAGGTGTTATCTTCAATGGGAATCCATAGGCACCTCTATTAATTTTCCACTAGAATGCAAGCGATGATTATCTTATGGCTTATGTGGTATAGGAAACCACTGCAAGTCACCTTCCCAACAAATAATAAGTTCCTCAGTAGGTCAATGCAGGGAATCACCTCAAGATTAACCAATAAAAACTGTAGTTGATGATTTAATGGTATCAAGTATGCTACCAATTGATGCTATTAGGTAGTCAAATTCTCTTCATGTGAACGGGCATATACATCCTCAATCATATCCCAGAGAGTTGAATAATTGGCATATTCATCATTAAACATAGTATAATAAAAAATGGTACCTATGTATTTTGTGTAATTTTTTATAGAAATCTTGGAAGGTGGCAGCACTCCCCTAAATACCCTGGATGAAGATCCATTGTTATCTAGTTAAATTACATAGTCCTAGTCTTCAATTCAACTATTTGCTCATTTTTTGTAAGTAATTCATGTAGGAACATAGATAGCTAGGGCTTTAAATTCTCTTATGAATCCAAGCTTTATTTATCTCTTAAATAATAAATAAGCATTATATCTCTTTATAATTTACCCAAATAACATTGAGTATTGGACTTTAATTCCAGTACATGCACCATCAATGTCCAAAATCTCCAAGCTTGTCTTACTCATTTAATTCAAACTTTGCCACTTTTATTTAGTGGGTATGCCATGTAGGCTTTCTATACATTTGGATAAATACCACATTATAGCCTTAGACAAGTGTCACATTGTCACTACTTACATGCAAAATTAATTATGCCACATATCATGCCTTCATAAGTTAGGTGTTGAGATTTGTGTTGAGACTGAGCTGAACAGTTATTGTGGCACTCTAAATATGTGAATTATGAAGGTGAAGGATATAAAAGACAAAATTTATGAACAAATTATCTAAATACCAAATATTTTTAATAAAACATACAAATAACACTTTTCATGAACACAACTTTTAAATAGTTTATTCGAAGACCAAATTCTAAACACAACTTGTGAAATGCAAATTTTGAATAAAACTTATGAAATGTAGAATATGTTAAGCCAAATTCATGAGAAAAGATGTGAAATAATTTATTCAAATCAAAAAAAAATGATAACATAGATGCCAAAAACCAACTTCATGAACAAAATTTCTAAATAAAATATGTGAAGAATAAAATTGTTGAAGTCCACAACTATCAAAAACCAAGAATTGAGAACACATCTTATGAAGTGTAAAATATGCAAAGGCAAATCAATTTGCATGGGTATGAGGACTCAAGAGTTCATATATTTCAAAGTATGCAACAAATTTTGTGATGAATAAAACCAATGAACATAAATTCTAAATACCCAAAACATGAAATGCACAACCTACGAAGTGTAAAATGCATAAAGTCTAAATGTAAAAACCTATATATATGCAAAATTCTTGAAGACCATTAATAGGTTAGTTTGAATAAATCACATAGCAAAAAATTGAATAACAAATAAATGTCAATTGTGTTTATATTGAATCAACATTCAACTACATAAAGAATAAAAACTTGTAAAGCTTGAGCATGTTGAAAACACATATAAATGCTAATGGAAAGGTTTTTTAAAATATAACTAAAAATTTTCAAAATTTAAATGATTTCTACTCAAAAAAATTGAGAGTGTGGGTGTGTTGAATATAATAGACACTATCCATTATAGAATATCCCCTTAAATAAGATATGACCACATAGATGCTTCTAGGTTTGGCTTTACCTTTGCTCTGGTGTGTTTAGATCTAGATCATAGACTATTGCCCCTGGTGAAATGTCAAAATCCTATATTTCCATCTTCAATGTGACCTTGGGGAAAATAGGTTGATGGTCACATGTGTTAAAGGTAAAATCACTGAGAGGGGGTGAATCAATGATCCTAGATATTTCAAATTTCAATTGTAGTCTTTTAAAACTATTAAATAATAAGCATATATCAACTTTATCAATCAACATTCACAAGATAACTCATTCATTCAATGCATACATAAGATTAAACACATAACACAAAGTTCCTTTGGGAAACCATCATGGGGAATAAAACCCACTCTCAAGTTTGTAACAAAAGGACTACTATCCTATACGAAATTACAAAAAGAAGACTGATCAACTCATTTAGACTAGCAAGCCTTGATCATATCCTCCTAATCAAAAGACTTTAGTGAAACACCTATTTCACAAGGAGTAACTGCCCCTATGAAATATTAAGTCCTTTAGACCCTCCTTTGAACACCTCCACCTTAGAACTGTTGTCTTCAACACTTGATGATGGATCTCTATTTTCTAACCCTTGTATAAACTCTCTCTTTCTATCTCATACAAGCCTCTCACATAGGCATGCCACAATCTCTCTCCTTCTTCACTCATACTATCTTCATATACACACTCAAACTTCTTCACATATCCTCAAACCATAAGATCACTATCTAGAAATTATAAATATGACCTAAAATTCATACACATAATCCCTAATCTTCTTTACTCATTAACTCATCAACTAGGCACTCTACCTCTCCTTCACTCTGTAACTCTCATAAACACCTTGCACTTTTCTCTCAAGTATTCACCCAAAGTATAGAAATCATCATCTTTGATTTAACTATATATAGATATATCATTAATTATTAATAACTTAGTCACAATACATGCCTTAATCCTTAAGTCATCTTACATAGGTCACACTTAAGTACAATCCACTTTTAAATAGGCCTACGTCACTTTTAGGTCCTATAGAGACCCATTCAACTCTTTGACACTTTTCCAAGAAAAATAAGAACATAATAGCAATTTTACAACTCATTAACCCATTACACATGATCTATAGGTCATCCTTAAGTGTTCATATCCATCACAGCACCCTTTTTCTAAAGCACAAATCACATAAATAATATTTTATACACACAGTCATCATGAATAAATACATAGTTGATTTTTAAAACTTTATTCATACTATATATGATTATTAAAACATTTATAATTCACATAAATCATATTTATGGAGTTTAAAACACTCCCCAATATCTAATTCATCATGATATATTGAAATAATATCAAAATAAGCTTGAACAAATTTCTCAGGTCACTTGCAGAATACGCATGAACACATAGTCAACTTTGAACCACAATATCTTTGAATAGACACACTTTTAGATATTCAAATTAATATTTTCAAATTCATCTTGGATTCTTATATAAATTCTCTTTTTAATACATGGTCAAATTCATCTTGGATCAAAATATATGGCTAAAAAACTAGACAATGGTCTTCATTTTATTAAATTCAAATATTTGAATTCAAATGGTCATAGTTAAACTTCAAAAAATATGCTCACATCTTGTGTCCTCTCATCTTAGATCAATCATGCACTATTTATCTTTTTTTATCTTTAATTCTATTAAATGACTACCACTTTGACTCCACTCATGTTGTTAGATCAATCAATTCAAACCATTTGATCCCTATAATTTACCTTTGCTTAGCATTAAACATCATGCACATGTCCTCATCTCACTACTTCCTAACATCTTGGAACAAACGTTCTTCATTGATCTCTTCATGGGTTGCTCTAACTTTAACTTGTGTAAAAATTACTAAGTCTGGTAACCTTCTCTTATCTACCTAGAAGACCAACTTTGCACATCCATATCTTTTGATTCATTCAAGCACATGTTCTAAAATTTGGACCATATGATCTCCTCACATAGAATAATCCAACCATGTGATAACCTACTCCTAAAAATTTCTCACTCATATTTTTTTACCATAGAACCAACAATGTCAAAAACTTGTTTGGAAGGCCAACTTTGAGCATGCATATATTTTGTCGCACTTTGATGCTTGACCTAAAAATTAGCACAAACTAATTAGGCTCAAAACTAAACAAACCCATATGATCATCTTATTCTAAAATTACCACACGTGTGATATATTCCATCACCAAATTTATTACTTGGCTCTTTCTTATCTCATCTAAATTTGGTTATGGGAGAACAATGTCAAACTACCTGGGAACCCAACTTTGCACCCATATATCTCTGGATATGATTAGGCGCATGACCTGATATTTAGTAAATATAAATTAGGAACTAATCTGATCATAACCATATGACCAACACCCCCTAACTCATCAACACATGGGAATGGTGATGTCAGTAAACTACCTATTCCACTTTTCTACCACTAAACCCAAACTATCTAGATAAAAACTATGGACTACCAAATGAATTTCACTCATGAACACAAGATCTCAAATCATCTTTTACCACTAATAGGATCCATTTCACATGCTCAATACTTTATGCTCATCCCTAAACATCTCTAACCATGTCAAAATTGAATATTAACCAAGCCAACATTAAGCACACTAGGAAAAACACATTGCACACTCTGTCATTGTTACTTAGGCTATCAAAACACTTCATCCACTCACCAGGACACCTCCATGACATGATTGAAAAATTTCCAACAACATGGTTTCAATCTAACCCATAATGACCTGATTATCAAAGGGCACTACCTAAATATCCAATATTTTAGAATAGGGCCTCAAACTCATCTAGTTCTCTCCTATGTGTTGGCTTATGTGTCAATCATGCCATGTGTAAAGCAAGTACAATAGTGACCTAACTTGTAACTTAGTAAATATGACCTAATGATTTATATTTTAGTACTTTATACATATAGATGTGTTGTACCTATGAATGGTGTGTAAATAGGGAATATTTGATCAATTGAGTGCTTGATAGAGTGTTTTTTAAATAGTTCCTTGGTATCTTTGGTATTTTATATGTGAGGAATGAATGAGGGTTGATATTGTATTTATACCAATCCTATTAAGAGATAACTCACATTAAAACACTTAGGTAGACTATTGTGATACATTTAATTTTCAAATTGGATGACTTTAGGGTGACACTTACATCAAGTTAGGATAATAATGTTGATGCTCTTGTCTATTCTAGACATTAGTGTCCAGGAAGCAAGAGAGTAGGTAGAGACTTAGAATTTTTATAGGTGTAAGATAAGTACAT
Source organism: Torreya grandis (assembly GCA_037957365.1). Taxonomy (NCBI): domain Eukaryota; kingdom Viridiplantae; phylum Streptophyta; class Pinopsida; order Cupressales; family Taxaceae; genus Torreya; species Torreya grandis. The sequence continues at coordinate 566,911 of JARHVA010007269.1, read as the reverse complement.
TTTAAGAATTCTAAGCAAAATGGGATATATGTGACATCAATATAAGGTTTTCTAGACTAAGAGATAGGCCAAGGGGCATAAGATAGAGCAGATGTAAGGCTTACATAAATAAGGCATGTGTATAAATAAGAAGAATAACCAAGGTCTAAGTTTTCCAAGTGTATAAGACTGAGGTGCTACATGATCATAAAATATCATTTACATTTACTCCCCTTTAATTTATTAATGAAATTGCTAGTTTAAAGGAAAAGAATAAGTACCTGGGTGTGTATGCACACCTTGTCTATACTTGAGTTGGATTTGAGTGCTTAGATAGAGACTAATTTGTGATTTTTTTGTGATTGACCTATAACCAAGATCATGTTACAGTTTAAAATCAATGCATATAATTTGGGTTGAAATTATTTGAAATAAATTGAAATTAAAATAACAAGGTTTAGGAGTACACCTATGTGTCGATGTAATTGCCTTGCCTATTGGGAATATTTTTTGCAAAATATGTATCATTGTAAAGTTATAAATTGAGATTAAGATAAATATAGATAAATATTTAAAGTACATATACCCAAGGATCTAGATAGAGACTGGAAGGTGCATACCCCCAAATTTGGATCAAAAGTGAGTTGCCACCTAGCAGTTGAGCTTAGCTCAATTGTGTAACCCAATGATAATTATAACTTGGTGAGTTGGGATAATAAATTATAAACTAAAAACTTAGAAATATTGAGTGATTTAATCACCTAAACCATACCAAAAGTTTAAACAACTAATGTAGTATATTGGATCTCTAAATTTTATAAAAAATTGCAGGGTATCCATACGTGTAATAGTTTTAAAACCTGAGATTGATTTGGATTTTAAAATAGTAGGCACATGTTGCATAGAATATGTGCCTTATATGTGTATCATGATGAAAAATTGTGTATATAAATGGTATCATTTATATAATTTTTCCACAAATGTTAATTTGAATCACATAACTGTGTTCTTTTGTTAATTTGGATAATTGTGTAAGTGTAGAGGACATGTTTTTAAAGCATGTCCCCACTATATATGGATAAATATGAAATTTATATAAATACCAATATGTAATACATGATTTTAAACATGTCCTCACTATAAACTAGATACTTTGAATACTAAGTAGGTGTGTATAACATGTTTCAAAGCATGCCCCCAATATAAGCTAGATATGTTGAATACTTGGTAGGTGTAGATAATATGTTGTATACACATAATATTTTTAAAATTGATCAATTATTTATGATTTATCCCTTATAATAACCCATCAAGTCTCAATATCACTGAGTTCATGCCTTAAAGGGTGCACTAGGAAAGAGATGGGTAGACCATTGGTGCTTCACAAGATTTTTGTTCCTTATACTACCACTATAACCAACATAAGTCCCTCTTTTAATTTTTTCCCAAGCTATGACACCTCCCTTACACAATCCTCCAATAAATTCACTACCTCAAATATCCCCTACCTAATGCAAGACCTCTTTTTTCCATACTTCAAATATAGTCAAATGGGTTGACCCTATTTTGGGAATTGAGCATGTTACAGGACTAAGTCAGCCTAGCCAACTTAGTCTAGGACCTACTGCTTTATTTCCTAAACAACTAGGTTGATTGGGATAACTATTTTGACTAAATTTTTGGAATGGTTTAGGGTTATATCTAGATATATAAACACATCCTTTACCTCATTTCCAATAGAGATGGATAGAATCATTCATTTTCACATATTTATCTACTTATCCACCATTCTACTTGAGGAGTCATTGCTTAGGGTTTCATACTTCCTTTGGAGATAAGAATCTTGTCTTGTGGGAAAATTATTTTGGGTGTATAGGATAAGTCTTATATCATTATGTTGACCTATATTTTTTAATCCTTAATAACCATAAAAACTTCTTGCAAAGCACCATTGGCCAAAGGAGAGATTGAGGCTCAACATGTTCATCTTCAAGGTAAGTCTTCCTAAATCTAACTCCTCTTTTATTAGTAGATATATTTTCATGTATTGGCTTATGAATGTATTTATCTCTCCATGCTTATTATTACCTCTGCATTAACTTGAGTAGATTTCTTCCTTTCATGTTTATTATCCCTCATTTGTGCCACAAGCTTTAGTGAGCACTAGATTAGATTTACTTTACTTTGTTAAAAACCATAGGACCTAGATAGGGCTATCATGTGGTATTTCTTGAATAGAGGCTTTGGAACCATCTCTAATTATATTGTATGGTAAGAAACCCCTTAGTTGGGTCTAGCAAATCTATATTTGCCATGGCTCTAATTGTCTAAATGTACTAATAAGTATAATAGCTAGTTTGATTTATCTTTTCCAAGCTAAGATTAATTTATAGATCAGCCTCACTTTCCCTTATATACATTATGGTGAAATTAATGTGAATTAACCCTTACAGGTTTTATTTCATGCTTTCATTTATTTTAATTTATTATTTATTTCATTTTTATATCACTCAATTGAATCTATTGACTCAGTATAACATTCTATGTACAAGTTTAACACACGGACGTTCTAATTGATTTTGTCTGGATTTGTGTAGGTAATCCTCAACTACAGGTAAAGAGATCAATTTGATCGACTCAGTTCACTTTTTTGGATATAATTTTTTGGACTTAGTCAACTTTGTTAGCAAGGTAAAAATCTTCATCTAGATGACACATTATAATAATAGAAAATTTAGCATCATCAGGTTCATTCTAACTAACTTAGTCATTTATTTCCATCATTATAGTCTTACTTTTCACAATTTTCAATCTATAAAACTATAACCCTATAGTAAACTAAGTCGATTAAATTGACTTAATTTTGTAGTTGTTTCTTACCCAAGAGACTCAGTGGACTTATTTGACTATGTTTCTTTGGACGTTTATTCAACAAATATAATAGATCAAATCAATTTTGTTTTTTATTATCTACATACTTGGTTGACCCGATCAACCATTTACTCTTCAATAAAAGGAATTAAATCACATTGTTAGTAATTAATTCATCTTTTATTTTGTTACTTGTTTTCTTAGAGTAACACACATAGTCTAATTAATAAGTTTCAATTTATCAATTTAATCACGCTATTTTAATTTTATTCACACACTTCCAAACCATAAAACATCAAAAAATATTAAATAATTCTACCCAAAATATACCTACTTGGATTTCACTAAGGGGAAAGTTGACTTGATTTTCTAGCTGAGTATAAATACATGGTTGATGGTATATATTATCAAAACACCTGACCCTTATCATTATGGGATTATGAAGTGAGGGGGTAGGCCCCAATACCAAGCTAGTACCATCACCAATAAATATCCCTTTCAATCTTAACAACCTGAATCTATATTTAGCTTACATTTCTAGTTCCTTTCTAAAGCCAAATTCCCTATTAAATTTATTTTTAAAAGTTATAATTTAAAATATTCAAGAATGATTGCATAGATTAGCATTTCTATTTTTCATTGTTTCTAGCTCTTTGACAATTGTATTTTGTATTACAAAACAACATTGGTATAAGGTTTGTGCTATGTGTCTTAACTAAATCAATTGGATCAAGCTAGTTGCATATGTGTTTATGTCAAATTCTCTTATAATTAACACTAGATCATCCAAAGTCATAATTGTCCAAACATGTATTTACCCTTAGAAAAAAGTTGGCCCACTCAACTATATCTCATGTAGTTTTCCTTTCTATAGTACATAATCATCCTATTTGACCCAGTCTCTCACAGGCTAGTTAGTTCTCCATTATATAGAAAATAATCATTCTATCTAACCTAGTCTCTCATAGGATGGTCTTTTTTACCTTCTATAGAACACAGTCAACCTATTCAATTATGTCTCTTAAAGCATGTCCTATTCATTATCTTAAAAAATAGTGTCGACTAGTTTGACCTAGTATCATACAAGTTTATCCTCATTTCTCAAAAAAAATTAGCTTCCTTCCCTTATCATGAATTTTTTGTTTGATGAAAATATAGATCTAAATCAAACAAACATTATGAGGTTCACTAATCCAAATAATTTTCCTAAAACACATTTGGTGTCACCTAACATGGATCAAATAAATGTTCATGTTACCACCCACACTACCAACTATAGGACTCTTCCTTTTTCTTCCACGGCCCTTAACCCCTTATTTTCACTACAAGATGAGCATGACCTTGATTACATGGATGAAATGATCCTTTTCATCAATTAAAATCCTCAACATATAGGTAAGGATCCTACAGTAATCTATAACCTCATGATGAGACCCCATATAGGAGATTCCCATTCACCATCACATAGCTTCTCCTAAGGATTTGGGGTAAATCATTTTTTTCATCTACACCTTTCCCCTCTATTATGTCTCCTTATCACACCATGACATCATCATGTATGTCTTCTTCTACCTCCATTCCAAGTATTTCCACAAATATGGTAGGTTAAACCTTTAGTGGGGCTCTTCAAAATACCCACACACATACTCATGTTATTAGTGCATCTAATGCTACTAATGCTTCTTATGATATTAGTGCATCTTATGCTACTAGTGATTTTCATGCCAATAGTGCAGTGCATGCTAGTACCTCATCTCATACTCATAGTGCATATCAATTCATTAATACCTCATATATCACTAATGCATAAAATGTTGCTTCTACTATCCAAAATAGTGCTCAAACTAATCAAATTTTACTATAAACTCTTAACCAAATGCATACATTTCAAAATAATAATGCAAATTAAATGATACAAATGCACAATCACCTATTACATCTCCAAAACCAACCCTACCATGCTCAATGGGGAGTGAAAAATCATAATTCCCCCCTCCCCCCTCCTTAATGATTCATATGGTAACCTCATACTACAACCCCCACTTATCAACAAAACTATCAAACATTTACAAAATAAACTTCTAGTACCTCAAATCGCCAACATTGAAATATGAGGTATCACTCCCATTATCACTTATAATAGATTTAAGGATCCTACCCTACATTTAAAAACATTTGGAGACCTTTATAAAGATTGGGTTAAACTTAATACTTTCACTACCACTAAACTCTTAGCTAAAACACTTTTAGGAAATGATTTAAATTGGTATAATCAACTAAAATCTCACTTTATTACGAGCTTAGAAGACTTAGTAAATTAATTGGTTCAAGAATTGAAAACTAGTGATCTTCCTAAAAATAACTTACCTCATTTCATCAATTATAAACAACTATAAATTTAAATGGCACAACTATTCATAAAATAATGGAAAGCTTTATCTAAAATATCTAAGCATAATATGGTAAAGGAGAACCTCTTCCACTTATTTACTAAATCTCTTCACCCTAAATTATAATATCATGTTAATAATCTTTCCCCAAAAACTTTAGAAGAGGCTCTTAACCAAGCCAAATGCCAAGATTTCCTCATACGTCAATTTAAACCTCCCCAACCTCCAATGGGAACTCACATGCTTGTCAAAGCTAAAAACTACCATGCAAATAATGATGGTGTTATAGACACTTATGACACCATACAATCCATTTCTATAAACAATACAATAGAGCACGTTCCTCCACCTAATAACAATTCTACTCATAATTCCACATTTTCTCAAAATAAGCATACTAATGTGCACAAATTACTATCATTAGTAAAAATTCAAAAGCATCTTCCAATACCTTTACCATAAGATCTTGACCCAACTTATCCTATGAAAATGTGGTATGATCTAAATAATTTTTGTTGGCTTCATGTAAGTTGGGGTCATTCTCATGAAACATTTAGGCAATTAAGAAATCTTTATATATCCTTTCTCCTTAGTCCACACTTTGACCATGAATCCCGCATATGTAAATGTTATCAAGCTTATGACATAGCACTTATAGTTAATGAAATTAAAAATCAAGCTTTAAACTAAGTTAATGTTCATTTAGCTATCTATAAGGAACCCCTTCTTAATCATTAAGACAACACTAATCAACCTACCCCTACTACCAATAACATTGAAAGCCTTATAGACATTAACACCAATGATAAAAATGTGGTTAACATGACTAATATGAGAAGATTAGTTGCTTATATTGATTAAAACCCAACACCTAACCATCACAGCTCTTCAATATTTTACATTATTCAAGACACTTCCCCATCAAATCTGATATAATTGGGGCATGTAGAACCAACACACATACAAGCATCACCTCTAAAAACACAAATTGATCACACTTCTCATACCATAGATATAACTTATACCCTTTCCCCAACTTCCATCCCTTAAACTTCAAATAATATTTCTTCTACTCACCCACAAAAAATACTTCAACAAACAACCACATCACCTAAGATAAATCAACCTAATTTAAACCAACCTAAAATAATAATACCTTATCAATTTAGGTTTCATTGCACATCTAACCACCCTTCACTAGATTTATTACAACACTATGCACCTTTATCAAATAATCCTCTCATGAGATATGATGAATGGGATCCTATACCATAACTTTCCCATCTCCCATCTCAAATTATCTTCTTATAGATTCCAAAAACTTCTCCCCACCATCATAATCACCTAATGCAATTATTATTTGAAATGAACATCCCTCATCCTCCTCCTATAGGGAAATAAGTTACCTTATCCAAATCTAAAGATAAAATTCTTCAACAATGTGAAGAGATGTCCATCCATGTTGATGAAATAGTGGACACTTCTTTCTCACTTATGTTTCCTATATCTTCTATGATTCTCGATGATATATTGCTTCATGTGGATGATCCCCCTTTATTCATTAGCATTCAAATAAGTGATATCCAAGTTAAGAATGCTTTAATTGATGAAGGCTCAGGCACTTGTGTTTCCTCCCTTGACTTAATTAAAACACTTAGATACTTTAAATATGACCTTAAATCCATATGCAATACATGTCAAGGCTATGATAGAAGATAAATGACTCCTTTAGGTTGTGTTTTTCTTCCCATTATTGTTTCTCTCATCACCATTCACGTGAAATTAATGATATTTAACTTACCACTTTCTTACAATATCTTACTTGGTCAACCTTGGACACATTGCATGAGAGCAATTGCTTCATCTGCCTGCCAACATGTCAAATTTCCTTAAAATGGTGCTATATACAAGATTGAAGGGGAAACTAATCCTTGGAATTTTGAAAAATTCTCAGAATTAGGTGTCTTTAAAATATCCATCATTTAAACCTTACCTAGCATTTTATTTCAATAATCCTAATGCTTTAACTATCCTATAAATTCTATTAGAGGTTATAATGGTCATCTATAACTAATTGAAACCATTCCACCTAACCTCTTAGACTATGATGATGATGAACTAGATGAGATAAGCATAAAGATCATAACTTTTGATCTCTCCCCTAATATCATCACTCAACTTCTTCCCTCTCTCCAACCTTGATCTTATCATCAACCTTTTGACAAAATACCAGTCACTTTAACCAAAACTAAACATTCCATTCATTATGCTTCCTCCACTGACAAAATAGTTCATGCATGTACTATCAACTTACACACACCCAAATATGATGATGGTTATTCTTTATATGACCCATTTTTAGTTAGATTAGTTCAAGCTAAAAATTTCAAATTTCTTAGATATCGTTCTTCTTTATTTTATTCTTTTAGTTCTCTTTCTATCATTCCTTCTCTTATAGTACCTAATGTTAGTTTTTCCTCCATTGTTCATAGGTTAGAGATGGAGAACACACATATTATGCCTCCAATAATAGTATAACCCCTCAGGAGTATGCTTATAGATCATGCCATGATATGACCTTACCATTTTTTAGATATCATGATCCTTCTAATTTAATTTCTCCACAGATGTTAGTCACTTTACTTAGACCCACTACATAGCTAGCCATACCTATGGATGAGCCTAGTTTAATTTCCACTCTATCTTCTCCCTTCCTTAGTTATGGTATTCTACCATTACCTAAGCTTGATCCCTTACCCACACAATGAGAAGATGAGATCTATTGTGATATTCATAGATTTGTTGGTCATTAAATGAAGGATTGTCATTGAGAGGATCCTCCTATAATAATTAATAAAAATGCATAAAATAATAGGAATTAGCATCATAAATTATATCTAATAGAACACTTAAAAATACTGAATTGATCAAAGTCCACTTCAAGGGGGGAACCTCCTTTGAGCAAGCTCAATACAATAATTTTGTGGATGCCTTCATTGGCCTCAACACTTATATACAAATTCTAATCTAAGCAACTACTACTTCCCATGAATGTGGGATAAAATAAAATGCTCATAAGATGACTTACAAAGCATATGCATCCATAGCAACTACTATACTAGCAAAGTAAAGAGAAGAGATATCATGGGTTCATAACATCCCCTCCCTCTTAGAAAAAGATTTGTCCTCAAAGCTTTAGAAGTGGGAATTGGTGTTGAATCTAAAATAGCGGTTCTTATGTTACATCCTTTGGTTGTATTATGTGATACTAAATTAAAACCTTGATGATGGAGCAAGAGAAAAGTTGGCATGTGTGCCTATTCAAGATTGCCTCCAGCTCAAGAAGAATGGATCTTTCATCATCAAGTTTTGGTAAAATAGTCTACACTCTGATGTTTGTGCCAAAAAAATTCTTTAGACAAGAGACATGAAATACTGGGTGAACTTAAGAAGAAGGTGGGAGCTCTAACTTATAAGCAACTAACCCAATCTTCTAAAGAACCTTATAGGGCCTATAGAACTTGAGACCTATCTTATGATTCCCTTTGAGTTTTAGGGAGGATTGCTTGTAGGGACGTAGGTGAAAAAAAACCATATCACCTACTTGAAAAGTATGCTTAGAATGGTGTTGATCCACCTATTATTTCATTTGATTTTGTGCCATATGAATATTATCATGTAGGGTACTGAGGATCTGATCTTGGGTTTGGAAAATCATGTCGACTGCTTGAATAAATGAACTATTAGGAGTGTACAGAAGGAGCACTAGTGGTGTTTGACCATAGACTGCTTCATATGGAGTCATTTTCATTGAAGTGTGGTAGGAGGTATTGTACCACCATTTAGTGAAATGGAGCCACTTTTCCCACTAATGTTGTTCTGAGGTGAAGCAATGAAGGAAAGTTTCCAAGCATTTATTGATAATTTCAATCTAGACATCTGTTTGTGGATGATACCTAGAACTCATCTTTAATTGGGTGCCGGTGTGCTGAAATAATTCAATCCAAAAATAGCTGGTGAAGGTTGTATCATGATCTGAGACAATGGATGGAGGAATGCCATGAAGATGAAAAATCTGGTTTAGGAAAATTTGTGTGACTATGGAGGTCGTATAAGGATGGCTAAGGGCACAAAAATGACTATATTTGGAGAGGTGATAAACCACAACCAAGATCACCATTTTACCCTAGACTTAGAGAGCCCATAAATGAAATAAATTTAAATATTTGTCCAAATCCTGGTAGGTATGTGTTAGTAATTTGACCTATCAAGGCCAAATTACTACTCCTATCATACAAAACTTTCCTAAAACTAGTCAAAGCCTTTTAAAGTTTGTCAAACCAATGAATTATGGCCTAAAAATCACTAATTTTGGTCAAAAAAATTTAAAATGGATTTTAAATGTGTCGTTGTCATTTCAAAAGAGCATTGTTAAGTTCAAATATGTAGATAATACATGCATAGGGATCAATTTTGAGTGAAAATTGAACATTTTGAGAACTATAGGAAGTTTCAAGACCTCAAATTTTTTACACAAGGTCATTAAGAGTTTTAGAACCTTTTAAAAAGGTTTCATGGCCATTGGATGAGTGGAGATACTTTTTTTTGTAGCAATCCTCAGCATGTTTGTTGGAGATCACCATTGAAATAGGCATCATTCTAGAGTGATACAAAAGCTTCTAATTCTAGGTAAAAATTTTAAAATAATGGGATGATGTTTTTACATCATAATAATACCTTTAAAGAGTGTCACAACTCCAAATTTTAAGCAAACCATGCTCATATAGGCTTTTCCAAGCAAACAGGCATAAAGGCCAAAAAGGGGTTTTTTGACTTTTCAAACAAAATGTGCTTTCAGAATGTTTTGATAGAATTTTATAGACCCAATTATGATTTTTTTAATCATTTTTAATAATTTAAAGATATATTTTTATGTTGGTGAAATTTTCATTTTTTAGTTCTAGACACCCCTCCTAGCCTCCTGTTCAGATGCTCATATCTTTCACCACGTGTGGATTTTGTATGAATGATATTAGTATGTTTTGATTAATAATATTTAATTATAATTAATGAAAAATTTAAACCATTATATTTGTTTTTATTTATTAACAATTATTAAGAGCGTAGGTAGCTCAGAATGCAGTCAAAACCCCACAAGTAGATTTCTCCACTTGTTAACTTTTTATATATTTTTAATGGGAACCCAATATTATTAGGTATTTTATGGGTTTCAATTTTATACACATAAATGGAAAAAAAAAATGATTTGGAGGTCTATATTTCATGAACCATCATTTTGAAATTTTAGCTTCAAAGCCCACCTAAACACTCAAAAAACCAATTTTTCAAAAATTTGATTTTATTGATATAAAATCATGTTGGATAAACATAAAAACTTTTAAAATTTCAATTAAACTCATAGGATATTCCATAAATATCAATTTTATGCATGGAGATGTATGGATGAGGGTAGAAATCATTTTTTTTGTGGAAAAAAGCATGTAAAATGAAGTACAAGATACTTCAATGAATTATCATTAATGTATATAAAATAATAAGACTTATTATTCATCCTAAAATTTTATTTTGTTCATAAATAATCTCACAAGTGTCCTAAATAGCTCAATCAAAATGGCCAGTCTGTAGGAAAATGGAGCAAAATAGGCCTAGTCAACCCTGTTGACTGAATGACGAGTGTTTTCTCACCAAAATAAAATATTTTGGTGATGAATAATTATTTTTTAGGTGAAACTTATTGTTTTTTTAATTTTCATGTCTTATTATTTTAGGTTTAATGGAATCCAAATTCAAGAAGATAGGCTATTAGGCCTAATTAGCCTAATAGACCTAATTGGTCAATCAAGCAAGTAAAGAATGGCATTGAAAATATATCAAATGACTTAATTTTGGAGTTATCACATATAATATATGTTTTTTAAGTGTATATATCATTCTAAATTCAATACACAAGTTTCAATTCATTCAAGTTGAGCTCAAGTTGAGTTAACTAGTCCTTAAGGGTCAAATCTCTTCGGTTGACTAGTTTGACTAGTTTCATGCATCTCCCATGCTTTTCATACAAGATAAATACTTTTAATAACTTAAAATCACTTTAAATATGGATTTATTTTCTAATTTATGGAATTATTTTCATGCAAGGAAGTTTGAAAAGTCAACATGGGCCCACCACTTCTTAATTCTATGGCAAAAATGAAGAACGTGTAATTTTTGAAGAATTAGAAGATTTTAAAGCCTTTATTTAATTTTTTAAAAGGATTTTAGTCTTTTTTTAACTCAAATAAGACTAATTCTTCTATTTTACACATTAATTTGGATTTATATAATGTTTTAGACTTATATATTGGCTTTTTGAAGCCATTTTTCAAAAATTCTTGAAGTAGAGAAGAGCTTGTAATTGACACCGTTTATCAAATAAAGAAGATTTTTTGCATATGTTTTTTTTTTTGGATCAGAATAGAGTGTATTTTTTTTTTAATATCATAAAATTTTCATCCTCTATAGGTCATTTGAAGAGCTAAGATTTAAATTTGCTTTTCAAGCTTCTTTCAGTTCTTTTGAAACATTGATGTTCAGGATTGAATGCACAGTTTTATTTTAGATTCATATGTGTGTCTTACTCAATTTTATAAATATTTAAAATAACATCAATCATTTAGGTGCATCACCCCATTTAGATAGGATTTCCCATTTCAGTTTCCTTCTCCCTTTTCATCCCAAAAAAATCACAGTAGATCAATTTTAATTGATAAATCTTAAGGGAACCAGACCTATCTGGAGGTTCTTCTCATTATAGATTCACCCACACTTTTATAAGTTCCCATTGTATTATATATAGTGAGGGTGTGCTTTCACATCTTCAAGCAAGGTACATTTCAGAGTGATAACAAATTATGGCATGCCTGATGGGACATTCATTCTATGCACTAGCCTTTGGAGGCATCCAGAAGATTAGTGAAACTTTCAGGCACTCAAGTCAAGTTATGAACATCAGGTATCATTTTAATATTTATTACTTTCAATATTTAGCTTACTAATGATCTCAAATGGCTTGTTTTAATATGGATCCATATTATCCTCACTATGATCAATATGACCAATCACACTATGGTCCTCACCAGGAGTTTGAAGATCTATATCAGGCATATATTCAAGAATACTACCTAGACCCTCCATATGAAAAACTAATCCATCATAATATTTCCCCTTACCATTATTATCATGAGCCATCCTACCTATCTAGCCAACCTAATCATGGCCATTTTGTAGCTACCCAATCCATACCAGCAATTAAACAAACTTTAGTGAGCCTTGAAAATCATGCATTAGAGCTAAAATCATAGAGATATTATGGATAAGATACTCCTACTCACCAGATCCATCATCTAAGAGAGTCATTATAGTAAATAAAAGAGCAATGGACACCTATTGAGAGGGAAAATTGGGGTAATCTCACTAGTGAGATGATGGATGTAGGTGTTTATATTCAAAGTATTGAGGACAAACTGAAAGGCCTCAAGGAACATCAAGTTCAATCACAATCTTCTTATATGCCATCCATTCCTCCTCAAGATACCATTCCAAGAGCCCCTTTGAGTTTTCCAAGTTCTTCATATATTTCTCAGACTTCCCTTTTTGGAGATGAATCCAAGAGAACTGTCAAAGAAATAAAGAGATTATTATAGGAGAACCTAGTGTTAAAATAATTGACCAATTTAAAGAGAAGATACTCCAAAAGAATATTGATAAGTAAATCAGAGAGTTGGAGCTGAAGACAAGGAAAGAGGAGAACTAGAATCAAAAGGTCAAAAAAGAGCCTTTATCTTTCCCATCTTGGAACCAAATCATGGAATTAAGCAAGAAAGAGGAACAATCAAGCATCATTCAGGATGTTGAATTCAAGTAAGAGATGATTCAACCTTCATCCCTTCCTCCTCAAAATCCCAAATACTTTCCTTCATGGAAATCCATTTAAGAAAAAGTGTAGAAAGATGAGGTCAAGGTGATCCAAGAAGATCAGCCTCATGAGCAAAAATCTTTCTCATCTTATTGAGCACTTTCAAGGATCTACCATGCCACTTTTGAAGTAATAACCTCTTCTTTGTGAGGCAAATTAAGAAGATGCAGCCAAAGAGATAAAAAATAAAGGTTATTTGAGTGATCAAGAAGAAGATGATCTTTGGCAATAGTTATACCATGATTTCTTGAATGAAATTGAAGAGCTTAAAATAACAGATTTTGATGATGAGTTAGAATAATAGGTTGATGATTCATTTGAGGATTCCACCAATGTTTTGGGCTTCAAGAAAGCAACGCTATTTTAGAGATCCCAAAACAAGATGAGATGGATCTTGAGTGGATAGATGAGATGCCATTCTCTATATAAGATGAAGATGAAGTGAGTACAATAGATCAAGAACCTTCATATGACTCCATCCAAAAGGTATAAATATGTGATCGACATATTTCAAATGGTAAGATTAAAAATTAATTTCATGTCCTTTTAGTTAATCATGATGAAGAGGCCTTTTGGGATGATTTGGAGTATTTTTATACAAAGTTTGATAGTCCATTTCCACCCCAAGTAGAGATTGATGAATGTCTTGTAAAGAGTATTATTGTAGTTATTTATCAAGAAAAAACTAAAGTCATATTATAACCATGTTTGGATGCTTATCAAGCATCTAAAGACTTTGACAAAGTACCACTTCAAATGGAGTCAAATGAAGACATCAATCTAGGTATACTAGCTGAATTGTCAATACAATCATTGAATGAGAATGTGTCAAATCATAATCAACCTATGAATGAGGTAGAGATAGCACTTTTAAATAAAAAAATAAGAATATGGGAGGAGGATGATTGGATCTTAGATCCATATCTTCAATCCATACAGATAAGAATGGAATTTGGAGGCCTAATTGCCTCATCCAAAACATATGAACATATAAGTGATCCCATTTGTAGAAAAGAGCTATCAAAAGGAAGTAAATATGTTTCAAAGTTCCATAGTGCATCAAATAGCTTTCCATTTGATCCAGGAGGACCAGTAAGGTAGACATTAGTTTATACATAATAGACTACATTTTTTTTCTCTAAGTGCATATCCACACATGCTTTTAGTGTTGTTTTTCCCTTTCTAAGTTGTTATTGTCCATTCCTCTAAGTGCATACATGCACATGTTTGTTTTTGTTTGTGTTAGTTGTCTTGTTGTGTCTTTTTCTATAAAAGATCTTTCAATATTTAGTGTATATCTGAGTTTGTTAGTTTTAGCTAAATTTTTTGAGTTTTTTAACCAGCAGGCTGGTCAACCCCATAAAGTCACCAAAATTGTTATTAATTTGACCTATCAAGGCCAAATTACTACTCTTATCATACAAAACTTTTGTAAAATCGGTCATATACTTTTAAATTTGGTCAAACCAAGGAATTGGGGCTTAAAATTCACTAATTTTAGTCAAAAATAGATTGTAAATGGGTTGTTATCATTTCAAAAGAGCATTGTCAAGTTTAAATATGCAGACAATCCATGAATAAAGATCAATTTTGAAAGAAAATTGAACATTCTAGAGCTTAAAAGTGATTTCAAGACCTCAAATTTTTTACACATGGTCATCAAGAGTTGGAGAACATTTTGAAAAAGTTTTGTGGCCATTGGATGAGTGGAGATACTCATGTTTTGTACCAATCCTCAGCATGTTCATTGGAGATCACCATTGGAGCAAGCATCATTCTGGAGTGCTACAAAAGCTTCTAAGTCTAGGTAAAAGTTTGACAAGAATGGGATGATGTTTTTACATCATAATCAGACCTTTAAAGAGCGTCACAACTCCAAATTTTAAGTAAACAATGCTCATATAGAGGCTTTTGTAAGCAAATAGGCATAAAGGCCGAAAGGGGATTTTTTGAATTTTCAAGAAAAATGTGATTTTAGAGTGTTTTTATATCATGGTACAGACCCAATTATGATTTTTTTAAGTATTGGGAAGAATATGAAGAGTTATTTTAATTTTGGTGAAATTTTCATTTTTTCAATTCTAGACACCCTTCCTAGCCTCCTGTTTGGATACTCATATATTTTACCACATGTGGAGTTTGGATGAAATATCTTATTATGTTTTTATTAGTCCTATTTAATTATAATTAATGAAAAATTTAAACCATTTTAGTGGCTTTTCTTTATTAACAATCATTAAGAGTGTAGGTAGCTCAGAATGTAGGCAAATTTCTCCATGTGGTAAATTTTATATATTTTGAATGGAAATCCAATATATTTAGGGATTTTAGGGCAGAAAATTTTATACACATAAATGTAAAAAAAATTATTTGTATGTTTGTACTTCATGAACCATCATTTTGAAAATTTAGCTTCAAAGCCCGCCTAAACCTTCAAAAAACTAGTTTTGTAAAAAGTTGATTTTATTGATATAAAATCATATTTGATCAACATGAAAAATTTTAAAATTTAAATTAAACTCATATAGGATTCCATAAATTTAAATTTTATGCATGGAGATGTATGGATGAGGGAAAAAATCATGTTTTTTATGGAAAAAAGCATGTAAAATAAAGTAAAAGATGCTTCAATGAAATATAATTAAATGGAGATAAAATCCTAATAATTTTTATTCATCATAAAATTTTATTCTATTCATAAATAATCTCATAAGTGTCCCAAACAGCTCAATCAAAATGGCAGTTTGTAGGAAAATAGAGCAAAATAGGCCTAGTCAACCTTGTTGATTGTATGGTGAGTGTTTTCTCATCAAAATCAAATATTTTGATGATGAATAATTATTTTTAAAGTGAATTTTTTTTTTTTAATTTTTCATGGTTTATTATTTTATTTTTAATGGATTTCAAATGCAATAAGATAGGGTATTAGGCCTAATTGGCCTAATAGGTCTAATTGGTCAATCAAGCAAGTAAAGAATGGTGTTGAAAATTCATCAAATAAATTAATTTTTGAGTTACCACATGGAATATATGTTTTTTAACTATATATATCATTTTCAATTCAATCCACAAGTTTCAATTCATTCAAGTTGAGCTCAAGTTGAGTTAACTACTCCTTAAGGGTCAAATCTCTTTGGTTGACTAGTTTGACTAGTTTCATGCATCTCCCATGCTTTTCATGCAAGATAAATAGTTTCAAGAACTTAAACTCACTTTAAATATGTATTTATCTTCTAATTTATGGAATTATTTTCATGCAGTGAAGGTTGACAAGTCAACATGGGCCCACCACTTCTTAATTCTATGCCAAAAATAAAGAACGTGCAATTTTTGAAGAATTAAAAGATTTTAAAGCCTTTATTAATTTTGTAAGAGAATTTAGTCTTATTTTAACTCAAATAAGACTAATAATTCTATTTTCCATGTGAATTTGTCTTTATTTAAGGTTTTATACTTATATATTGGCTTTTTGAAGCCATTTTTAAAAAATTCTTGAAGTAGAGAAGAAATTATAATTGACACCATTTATCAAATAAAGAAGATTTTTTGCATATGTTTTTTTTTTTTTTGTCAGAAGAGAGTGTAATTTGATTTTGTACCAGCATAAAAGTGGCATATAGTTTCCATTTTTTTATGTCCTTTTCACACCTACTATGAAAATCTCATCCTCTACAGGTCATTTGAAGAGCTAGGATTTGAATTTGCTTTGCAAACTTCTTTCAGGCCTTATTTTGAAACGTTAATGTTCAAGATTGAATGCAAAGTTTTATTTTAGATTTATATGTGTATCTTACTCAATTTTTAAAATATTTCATATAATATCAATCATTTAAGTGCATCATCCCATTTAGACAAGATTTCTTGTTTTAATTTCCTTCTCCCTTTTCATCCCAAAAAAAATCATAGTATATCAGTTTTAATTGATAAATCTTAAGGTAACCATCCCTCTGTATAGGTTCTTCTCATTATAGAGTCACCTACACTCTAATAATTTCCCATTTTATCATCTGGAGTGAGGGTGTGCTTGTACATCTTCAATCATGGTGCACTCCAGAGTGATAACAGGATGGGTAAGGGTTTGAGCAACTTAGGGATGAGTGTTGTTTCGCCCTTGTTATATTAGTAGGTATCACATTCAGCCACCATCTACTGAATTACCTTTTTCATTCCCTTCAAATATTTTTTTCATCAATCCCACTCATAATTTTTGATAAACCCTAAGTTCCCTATAAATGGAGAAGCATGAAGTTCATAGAATACATCCTATTGAAGATATGTGTGTTGGGGAAGCACCAAATGACCCTTGTATCATAGAGAAGCACCATCCTAGGAATAATAGAGTATAGTTGAGAGTCTATTGGCCAACTATTGAATGATTTTAGATAATGAGGATTCATTGACATACCCCTATTATATAGTGTCTAACCAATTTGGAATAGGTATGGAAATATATGAAAGGGAAGCTTGGTCTGCAAATGTGTGAGAAAGAGCATCAACCACAATATTGTCCTTACCCTTCTTGTAAGTGATCTCATAGTCATAACCCATGAGTTTGTTGACCCATTTATATTGTGATGGGGTGTAAACCCATTGTTTCAAGAAATATTTGACTCTGATGATCAGTTTTGATGCAAAAATTATTCCCCAATAGGTATGGCAACCACCTATATATTGCATGCAAAATGGCCATCATTTCCTTCTCATAAGTAGAGAGCACTATATTTCTGATAGAAAGGGATTTTCTAGTGAATGCAATGGGGCATCCTTCTTGGATGATAATAGTACCAAGTCCATTGTTACAAG
The DNA here is from genome assembly GCA_037957365.1 of Torreya grandis. Lineage (NCBI taxonomy): Eukaryota > Viridiplantae > Streptophyta > Pinopsida > Cupressales > Taxaceae > Torreya > Torreya grandis. The sequence continues at coordinate 548,893 of JARHVA010007269.1, read as the reverse complement.
CATCACTCTCAATAGTGAAGGTCTTAGTAAAATTTGGCATAGCTAGAATAGGTGTAGTACACATAGCTTACTTAAATTTTTTAAATGCACACTCAGTAGCTTGTGTCTAAGTAAAAGCATCCTTTTTCAACATAGCTATCAATAGAGCTAATATCTTCCTGTAATCCTTGACAAACTTACGATAGTATCCAATCAACCCCAAAAAACCATGGAGGCTCTTGATTATCTAAGGATGAGGCCAATTTGTCATGGTAGCTATTTTTTAGGATCCACCTAAACCCCTTAAGATGAAACAATAGGCCCTAGATACTCTAATTCATCCTAGCCAAAATTACATTTGGATTGTTTTGCACAAAAATGATGGTCAAAGAGAAGTTGCAGTGTGAGCTCCAGATGTTGGAGATGCTCAAACCATGTTTTACTATAAATGAAGATATCATCAAAGAAGACCAAAATGAAATTTTATAGGTAGGGCCAAAATATTTTATTCATCAATGCCTATAATGTTGAAAGAGTATTAGTGAGGCCAAAGGGCATGACCAAAAACTCATAGTGGACATCATGCATGTGAAATGTTGTCTTAAGGATATCATCCTCATGAAGCTAGATCTGGTGATATCTAGAGTGAAGATCCAACTTGGAGAAAAAATGAGCACCATGAAGCTAATTGATAATATGGATTGGGAACTTATCCTTGATTTTGAGGTGATTAAGTTCAAAAAAATCAATGTAAAGGCACCATGACCCATCTTTTTTATATACAAAGAGAACTAAGGAAGAATATGGGCTAGTACTAGGGCAAATAATGCCTTTCTTCCATAAGTCTCAAATGAGCATCTCAAACTCAATCTTTTACTAAAATGAGTAGTGATAAATATTTATGTTGGGAGGAATGCTTCAAAGAATAAATTTAATATGGCGGTCCTCTAGCCATGAAGGTGATAATCCCATTGGTTTTATAAAGATACATGCATACCTCGATAGAATGGTTTGTAAATCAGAAAGAATAGTGGAGATTATTGATGGTTTCATTTAAATGGAATGAATTTAGGTAATGATGTCATGTGAATTATTCTTAATAATATTTTTCATATGATGTGAACTTATGATGATGAGAAATCCATGTTGTAAATCTTTCAATGTGTGTTTTTTCCCATTGTCTAAAAACTGCATATAAAGTTTATCAAAATCCCATAAGATGGGTCCAAGTGTGCATAACCACTGGGCTCCCAAAATAACATCACATCCACCTAAGGGTAAGGTAAACATGTTGGAACATAATTTATAATCTCTAATAGATATATGCACATTATGACACTTCCCTTTGCAAGGTAATGCTCCCCCATTGGCAATAATGACTTTAAAGTTGGAGCAAGAATGGATAAAACAATCAGCTTGTTTGGCAATCTAAGGGTTAATGAAGTTATGAATGTTACCCAAATCAATGAGTATTATGAGAGGGAGCTTATTGAAGTAACCCTTAACATATATGTCTTGTGGGGTAATGACTCTTATTAATACATAGAGACAGATCTCTGGTTGGTCTTCCTGAGAAGCAGGTTCCACAATCGGTTGAGCTTCTTCTAGATCATCTATTATATCTTGAATCTCTTCCTAATATTTTTTTTGTGTGAAGAGTCCACATCCAATAGGTAGATTTTTTTCTCAACACATCAATGTCCTTGAGTTAATTTATCATCATAATTATAACATAGTCCTTTTTCTCTATGGGCTTGCATCTCTACTTTAGTCAAATGCTTGATAGGAGTGGTTCTAGGGGCTGGCATTATTTATGAGTTTTGAGGAGTAATATTTTTGAATGGAGAAAAATTGGATTTAAATCATTATTTAGCTATGATCTTGTCCTCTTCTAACTTATCCAACCCTAAGGCTTCCATCATCATGTTGGGCCAAAACATTTTGACCTCAGATTGAATTGCATCCTTTAATCCACTGACAAAGCAACTCCTAAAGAATTCATCAAAAAATCCCTCTATGTGATTGGCTAGTTTTTTAAATTATGTTTGATATTCTCTCATAGTTCCTATTTGGAAAAGTTTAGTAAGTGCTCTAGTGAATTCATCAAAAGTAGTAGGGCCAAACCATTACAAAATGAGGGTGCAAAAATTGGTCCATATGGGTTCATCATGAGCCTTGGTATACCAAAAATACCATTGAAGGGCTTCAAGTTCCAGTGAAAGGATGAAAGTGGGACCTTGTTGGGATTAAAAGTATTATGTAGACTAAAATATTATTTTTCCTGATAGATCCATTTAGTTGGATTTGCACTATTAAATTAAGGAAAATTAAGCTTCGATCCATGATAATTGTTGGAAGATGAAAACCCAATGTTTGAAGAAGACTTTAGATGTCATCTATTATTTATGGTGGTATGTTGAAGACTGAGGCTGATAATTTTTTCATCAAGATCTTTGATGTGGGTCTTGAGGGTGGCAATTTCATCATCCATGTTTTTTTCTCCTATTTGAGTTACTACCATGACCCAAATAACAATTTTTTTATTTCTCTTTTCTATTTGTTGTTTGGTGTTAAGTCCTCTAAGAGTTTATTGATACTTTGAAATTGGTTTGAGAATTATGATTTATATCAAATATATACCTATAAGTCCTTTGATAGTCTATATATACTCTACTGATTGATTTTTTTGAGCCTGCTAGAAATATTCTACAACTGATAGAAATGGACCCCAAGTTTCAATGGTTACCTAAGAATTTTTAAATTATCACTTTGTATGTCAATGCCATCTAAGTGAGTACCGCTCTCCAAACAAAATTTGGGCATGGATTTATCTCTTAGTGATAGCTCTTGGTTTTCATCATGGATGGTAACTACTCAATTAGGAAGGGGTCATTGCCTATTTCATTGGAAAATCCTCTCAATGGGCCAACTACTTATGGGTTCTTGTAGTACTCCTCATGATGAGTTTTATGGATTTGATCCAAGCACTTCCCATAGTTATGTGATTAGGTTTTTACCTTAATCCAAAATAGATTATATAAAATTACTTAATTGAGTTATGCATCAAAATATAGTTAATATTTTTTGAAAAAATACTAAAATAAAGTACACAACAAAATAGAGTTAAGAATTTTTAAAGAAAAAAATGACCTGAAAAGCACTCTATTACCAAATGAGAGGATCCTCCTACAATAATTAATAAAAATTCATAAAATAGTAAGAATTAGTAGAATGAATTAAATTTGATAGAACACTTGAAAAGATTGAATTGATCACAAGCCACTTCAAGGGGTAAAAATCCTTTGAGAAAGCTCAATACAATAATTTTTTGGATGCCTTTATTGGCCTCAACACTTACTTATATACAAATTCTAATATAAGTAACTACTACTTACCATGAATGTGGGATAAAAAAATGCTCATAGGATGACTTACAAACTATATACGTTCATAGCAACTACTATACTAACAAAGTAAAGAGAAGAGATATCATGGGTTCATAACAGTCATCTACATTAGTAGCCATGGGCTTCTTCCTTTTCCACTTAAACTAGTATACCTCCATCATCTAGATGTATTTGTTGCATCCATAGAACAAATATCCATTCTTCTACTCATTGTTGAAAGCTTAGGTAGTACATTGTATCTAGTCATTGCATAACCCAAAGATAAGACTATCCCACCTCTTAAGCTACTTCTAGAGTATATCTTTAAATATGGGGAAGTCTATTATCTTTGGCATCAGTGTTCTACTCATCATATTGATAGGTTATGAGTGCTTCAATAACATCTCCAATATTTCCCATAGTCTACACTAGCATAGGTTATTCCTCATACAATAGGTTGCCTACAAACAAAGGTTCCTAATTCTCCACAAATTGCACTTCGTCATAGATCCATAGATATCATTCATATTGAGATACATATTCCTCATATTGAGTTTCCACATAAGAGGTACCACATGAGAATCATTCTTCTTCTATCACACAAATTATTTTGATAGAGATGATACGAAAGGAAGTCTTTTCATGAGTTTCCATGAAGATTGATGAGACTTTGAATAACATCATAATTTAGTTGCATAGGGATATCTTAGATGTCAAGGATGTAATTTGTGGTTAGATCTATCATTATTTTTGAACATACAATGGTGTTCTCTCACATTATTTATCATTCTATTACATGATTTAAATCAGATTTATGATTCACTTATATATCTTATATTTTTGACTATTTATCAAACATGATTTCACTTATCTCTTTTACATGAACCATTATATTATGCTTTATGTGTTTTACATGGTTTCATTCTCTTTTGCTTTCTCTTATGGTTTATTATTATCTTTCATGGCTTCAAACTTATGCTTATGGTTTTAATAATTTCACATGGCCTCCTTATTTTTCTCTTTGATGATTGTTTTTTACTTTGAAACTCAAATAAATATAATTATTATTGTGACTTGGTTCTAAAAAACCCTCATTCCCTTAGTATTTTATCTTTACCATATGATCAGTTAGAAAACATGACTTCTCATTATACTACTTATATACACCGATCTCTTTGATCTCCCTTTTTCCCTTATTTATCTTTCACATACTAAGCATACATATGTTTAAAACTTGAGATTATATATTGGTTCATAGATAAGCCTACATTGTCTAGTCAATCATATCTCTGGCTACTTAGTCTCTTATAACTAATGTCTAAAACTCATTCGTGTGTATAACTTTTATCACTCATATTGGTTATTCCAAATTTGTATGGAGGGGGAATCATAAAATCCATAAAATGTTTAAAATCCAAATCATTTAAACCAAAAATAATGATCAAAAAGGCAAATATAAAATACAAAAGTTTGATCACACCAAAAGACATGATCTCCAATATTTAGCACGTCTCTTATCCCTAATCAAATATCAAAATCTATATTTAGCCTCATGATAGAGATGAGGTCTATTGGGGTATGGTAGGCTAGTATATTGGGATATGAGAATAAAAAAATCTATAGTTCTACATAATTTCTCTTACAAGTACCCAATCTTCACAGTAGACTGATAATTCTATAAGCGGTCCTGAGGAATAGAGAACATGTTGTGGGAAGGTAGGTCCATTTTAATTTCATTGTTTATATAACCCTCATGATTTTATCTTAGTATTCCTCCTATTTTTCTATATATCTTTTTACTTATTGTGAGAAGGTATCTTTATATTTTGATGGTTACTAGCCTCTTAGTACTTTCCTTCTTAACTAGTATGCCTCATGTTTACTAAGGTTTTCTTACAAATTCCTATGTCATGATTTTTACACTCTATTTAATTATAACAATCCCAATATTTACCCTTGATCAATATTTTTTTTAATTAATCATAACCCTAGGGTTTCCCTTTGTGAGTTGCATTGTAAGACCTTGGATAGGACCAAACATTCCTCACAAAATATTTCCTTATTTTTCCCCTTATTACCATTCACTCCATTGGTGTTCATATTGTGAGTTGCATTATAAGACCTTAGATAGGATCAAGCATTCCTCAAAAATTAATACATTTAATTTAATTAATTTTTCTAACATTTGTATCCACCTTATTAGTGTTCCTTTTGTGAGTTACATTAGAAGACCTTAGATAGGACCAGGCATTCCTCACAAAATATTCCCATAAATTTCATACTATGGCCAAGTCAAAATAATATTGCATACTTTAAATTGGATATAATTTGTGTAACATTATGATTTACACATTATTTACATACTTCCCATCTTGATTTAGTATGTTCTATGCTTACTTCATAAACATTTCACTTTATCTTCTTATTTTCTAACTGCATATATTTTTACAACTATTTTATTAAATTTATCATACTTACCATCTTAGTTTATATTGATTAATTTAATTTATACTTACATTTGTTTTTATTTTCATAGTTCCCATCTTGATTTAGTATGATTTATTAACTTTATTATACATTTATTTTTCTTTTCATACTTCCCATCTTGATTTAGTATGATTGATTAACTTTATTGTGCATTTATTTTCATACCATTTATAATAACATTTTTTTCACTTTATTACAAATTTTCATACTTCCCAACTTGAGGTGTAATTTTACTTATACATCATTTAAAACATTTGTTACTTTTACTTTACCATTTTGGATTTACTATATTTATTCATATTTTTATTTTTACACATTCCCCATCATGATATAGTGTGTATTACATTTTATGATTATTTATATACTTTTATAAATTATATACTTTCTTTTTAACCATGCATGTGTGTCACATAATGCTAGAAAATAAAACATACATCACATATTTCCCATAATACAAATAATAAAATTAAAATACATGTGATAGAAAGGAAATACATCCATCAATAACATCAATACAACTTATACATCAAGAAATTTCCATATCAATATATATAACATGAGTCTAATATAACATAATACAAATATAAAATAAAATATATATAGCTCTAAGGCTATGCTCCATCATATCTATTAGGTGGTTGAGCCACACTACCCATAGATGCCTACAACTGACCCCTCTGAATAATATGTTGTAACACTATAGATTGGCCACCTAGGCTTATACATATCCAATCTCTATCATTGTAGCCATATGGGTAGCTCACTTTTGGTCCAATGCCTTTCAATATCATGCCTCTCCATCTCCAACTCCAAAGGGTAGTTATAGCCCATCCCCTCATTCCTAAATCTCTCGAGCAGCCTCTCTAACCAATTAAAACTATCTAGTATATGATAGGGTAGATGGTACCATAGGGTCCTCTATAGTAGTATTATCAAGATGCCCTAGCACCCTATCCAAAATATTTCTATGGGGACCTTAAAAAATGGCACCCCATATGAACTCCTCCTTGGACATATTTGTAAAACATAAAAATCAAATATACATTAGATCTCCTATATATAGATATATATATCTCAAAACCATCTATCCACATAAAGTACATAAACAATTATGCAACTAGTGATCTATCCAAAAATTTAAATCATTTCTTACCAACACTAGTGTCACCAACCATGGTCTCCCTGTCAACTTGACCAAAAAACACCTCCATTATAGGCTACATCTATGCCAATACAAAACTTGGAGGCACCACTCATGCACATCATGGTCCTCCTCATCTACCTCTCTATAGACTAGCTATGTCTAACCTCCAGTATGGGATCTCCACATGCAATAGATTTCTCCTATGTCCTTTCCCTCTGGTGGTTCATCCATTTTCTATGTGCTCATGGTGGCCATTATCATCCTTATTGTGGCTCTATAGTAGCCTCAATTACAACCTCACCCTTTGCATCCAACACTATCACATCATCTATCTCAGGCCTAGTTACCCCCTACTACTACACCTAACCCACCCATGGTCTCACTCAATGAGGGATAATGATTGGTATCTATGTAGGTACTCATGCACCCCTTTTACCTCTAGGCTATCTAATATGTCATGCCAAATAAGAAGGAACTACTAAGGGAGCTATCAAATGTGTTGATCATGGATATCCAATTACACAAGCTATAAGATGTGGCTCTACCCATGAAGTATAATGTCTAATAATATGCATGTGTGCCAATCTAATAGTCATAGTAGCCTAAGTTGGCCAATTAGCCTGAATATTAGTATAGGGTTACCATACAATATGGCCATGAGTAACTATCTATAAGGTTAGAGTATGAGGCATGGCATATGCTACATGATCCTATCACCACCTTACCACCCAAGGTAGTCTATCATCCACCATATGGGGTAACGCAAATGGTCAATACATAGGAAACCTCTCATATATATAGGCACTCAATAAAATCATGGGGGCCAAAGTCATCTACCCCTGAGTTAGCATACCATACATATCAAGCATGAGTTACATCCAAATGAAATAACCTAAATCATATAGATCACCAGCTCTAAGATCAACTAACATAAGGCTACCACATATAATGGTACCTTCCCATCTGACTTGTAACACATCACACACACTATCATAAGTCCTATCATGGCCTTCTAGATATCTAGAATGGTTAATATATATATCAAACAAACTCACCCATAAACTAAAGTAAATCCTATCTAATCTAGTTTTCTAATGGGCTAGGGCTTGCCTCTCCTCCTCAACCTTTAGTGCATCACAAATCATAGGGGTTATGACTATGAAAGCATGGACATCCTCCAAGATGATGCTCACCTCTATGGTCTCCCCATCTACCTCCCATTGAAAAGTATTGGTTAGTCACTCCCATGTTCCTAGGAAAAATATGATTATATCAACACTAAAATGGATCCTCCACATCTCCATGATTCCTCTAAACCTAGTGAAGATAGTTGTGTTTGGTCTACATTTGATAGTCACTCTAGTACATCTGGTATCCATGATACATCCATTAGGCATCAAAATCTCTATCATCTCTATAAAATATCAAAAAACATAGAATGTATTAAATATAAATATAAAAATGATAAATATACATTCTTAAAAAAATTAAATTACTAAAAATTAACTAATTCAATAATTTGTTACTACTATTTCCTATTTTTAATCTTTTTCCTACATAGTCAGCCCTTTTTATACTAAAGCAGCCCTATTACCTTTCTTAAAAAACTATATCGGGCCATTCCTAGAAACATAATTGGAATTTTTATACTAAATCATCCCTTTCCCATCTTTTTCATACTATGATTATCCTTTTACTATGCATTCAACCCCATTTAACAAACTATATCAACCCCTACTACATACTTAATCAGCTAGCATGCACTAAGTCAACCTTATCAATTTTTTAACTAAGTCAACCCTTTACTATATAGTCAACCATCCCTAGAAATACTAATTTAGCCTTATAATACATATTCAGACACTTTCTTACCTCTTACCCTTTCCAACTAAGTTGGTTGAGTGGACTCTATAAGAAATTAGCGATAACTTTTCAACTATTTACCATAAATGCCTTACGTATTTATTAGTTTGACCCTTTCCTACCTGATATCTTGATTTTTTCCTTCTTTATTTAAAATTTATTAGGGTAATGTTTTCTACCTATATTTTCCCCAATACCCATTTTATGTACCTATCTTAATTTCAATAAAAATTACCAAAAAATGAAATTAAAGTACTACCTACCTAAGTTTCACTAGTTGTGGCCACTAGGCATCCTCCATGTCACATCTATCATCTCCTTACCATGATCCCTCTTCATGCCCAAATTGATCATTTAGATCTCTATTTTCTCATAATATTCAAAATTACAAATGAATTAATTTTTAAATTATTTATATTTACCAAAAAAAATTATTTACCTATCACTTATTTACCACTAGATTCCATTTTTTTGCCCATTACTTTGTTTCTACTAGCTCTTTTTTTGAACTGAAAGACATTCTAAAATCCTAATATTATAGATAATTTTTTTACATATTACATGTATATTTTTCAAAATTTTCACTTATTTTATAGGTTCACCTAATGTTCCCTACATTGGACACCTTTGTATTTCTCTCACTTCATTTCTACTCTACAAAACTAAGGTAAGTAAAGGTATGTATTTTTTTTTGTATTTTCACTTATATTATTCACTTCTTATTGCAATTTCCTTATCTTAGTTTTATGTGTTGTGTTATTTTCCTAAAGCACCATCCTATGTTGCAACTGTATGACACATGATGCGATTTAAATGGTGCATATGTATACAAATAATATTTTTAAGTTTTATCAATTAATAATGCTTTCTCTCTTGTAAGAACCCATTGAGTCTCAATATATCTAAGTTTACACCTTAAATTTACACCAATAAAGGGGTGGGTAGACCATTAGTGATTTGCAATATTGTTGTTCCCTATACTACCACTTACAACCAACACAAGAACCTTTTATATGTTTCCCTAAGCTTTGACACCTCCCTTACATGATATTATAAGAAATTAACATCTTAAATATCCCTTACCTAAGCCAAAACTTCTTTTGACACCTCCCTTACATGCTCTTCTAAGAAATTAACTATCTTAAATATCTTCTTAAGGAGTCATTACTTAGGGTTTCATACTTCCCTTGGAGAGAATAATTTTGTCTTGTGTGAAAATTATTTTGGATACATAAGAGAAGACTTTTAGCATAGATATGACCTATATTTTTTATCCTTATGAACCATAATAACCTGTTGTAAATCACTTCTAGCCAAGGGATATATTGAGGCTTGACGGGTTCATCTTCAAGGTGAGTATTCCTAACTCTTACTCCTCTTTTATTAGTAGATAGATTTGCATGTATTGTCTTATGAATGTATTTATCTCTACAAGATTAGGATTACCTCTACATTAACTTGATAATATATATTATTTTCATGTTTATTATTTATGTTTATTATCCCCTATTTATGCCATAAGCTTTGGTGAGCACTAGATTAGATTTACTTTACTTTATTAGATATTGTTGACCAAATTTTGACCTCAAGTCAAAATGGGTCAACCCCTATAAATTTAAAATTTTCATGGAACTATAAAAACTTATATATGGTCTTTTCATGGTCTTAAATGGTCCTAAAGAGTTTCATATGGTCATATTGGTCCTTGTCTATCATTGTTCAAGTTTTGGTGTTATGAACACTTGTCTAGTCCTAAGGGTTAATTACAAGGTCTTGATGTTGTCAAATATGGTCAAAGGTTGGATATGTTTTAAGGTCATTATAAAATTTAATTTTTGTGTCATTAATATCATAATATCAAGAACTAACTTTTTATTTGGCTCTCATACGCAAAAATGACATTTTTGCCACCTTTTAGCCTATTTGGAGGAATTGCATGTACCATTCCAAGAATAAAATTTTTAAATAAGAATCCAAATGTAATTTATGTCATAATTGGGTTATATAATGTTCATGGATGTTTATATAATGATAGCATCTTCATTTTAACACCTAAACTAAGTAAAAGAACACTTTACAAGCACTTTTAGACACTTGTACAACCTTGAAAGATTAGATTTCCATTGGAAATAGTTTGAGTGTCCCTTAGGATCCCTAAGATCATTTTAAATATTGTTACCAAGTTTCAATTCAAACATATGCTTTATGCACTCTTTATCCTCCATCTCTACCTTCAAAGGCTAAAAAAGACAAATTTGAAGTAAATGGTACGACCACAAGAAAGAGAGTTAGGAGCTAAAAATATGGCCATTTTTAGGGGTCATATTAATATTAAAATTATATTAACTATTTTTCATATTCATGTCCCCTTATTTATGAACAATTTCTAAGAGTGATAGTAGGTCACTATGTCCTATCCATCCAAATAGGGTTTGTTCTTGCATTTTTTTCTCCACTTCAAAATTTTATGGATAATAATTGTTTTAAGGTGTAATTTTATAGTTAAAATGTCTCATTTTCATTCATGAAGTACAAGGTGTTTCAGTCAATCTTGTTACAAGTTTTGGTTTGTCTGATATATTTGTCACTTTTAGGGTTTTATAGTATTCCTTTTCACATATAAAATCCCCTCACTCTTCCACAATTTATATGTTATATCTTTGAATATGTATCCTTATTATTATTCTTCAATACATGTCATATGTCTTACCCTTGAAATGCAAGGTACAATTCATAAATGGTCTTCCACTGGTCTGAGTGCCATGATTGATCTAAATGGTGCTGACAAAATAATGTTTTATATTTTTGAGGATTTTTTAAGAGGTTTAAATTTTTTAAAGTTTCAATCAAACCACTCTCAAACAAGGCTATAAGGTGTTATGGTTATTCACTGTCAAGCAGACCTATAAGTGACAAATTTATAGATCTCAAGTTTCAAGTGAAAGATACCTCATTTATCATGGTGAGACTTGATACATATCCTTACACATTCATATGGCCTTGACTACCCCACTTCCATCATCAAGTGATATAAATGAACTAGATACTCTAATTCTCAATATACAGACCCTATATATAAGATGATTACATATAATTTATACATACTAGTTAGATAGGTAAGTTGAAATAATGAAAAGCTCAATCATGAGCTCTATAATCCATTGAAGTATCAATAAATAAGTGTGATGAAGTTGACAGTGTTGAAAGTTTTATGAACTTAAGAAGTGTCTTTGTATTCCTAAACAAGCAAGTAGAGACCTACATGACCAAAGCCTGTAGGTCTTCCTTTTGGACCAAAATAAACATAAAATCAAAAAATAACAAGAAAAATAGGATATTTAAACTCAATTTATATTAAGATAGTGTCACTACCCATTGGAGAGCACCTAAGTGATTAGACAATTAAGAGATGGTCAAGGAACTGAGTTAAGAAGCCTAAGACAAACCTAGAAGACTATGTACAAAATGAAGAAGGAAAATAGCGTTTGAAAGTGTCATAATAATCCTATTAAATATATTGTATGGTTAATAAAATTCCATGAAGTTTACTATTCAAATACATGGTAGGAGTGAGAATTTTAGATTTCAAATCTAGTACTCATACTCCCATAAAGGGCACTTGGAGGCCTACTTGAAGGATCAACCCAATTTCAAGCTAATGAAAGAGGATATATTATGTATGAAAATAACTCTAAGCCCAATTTGGACTTAAAATAATTTTAATATCCAAAATATTATTAGTGATGTGGGAGTGAGGTTCTAAATATAAAGTACAGTCCTAACCCTAAAATGGCACCTACAGACTATAATGAAGAGCAGACTAGTCTTAAGCTTGAGGAAGGGGCATAGGTGTATGAAAATATGTTGAGAACCTAATTTAAACTTAAAATTTTTAAAAAAAAATTAATAAAGTTATTTTTATGGATATGGAGACCTAAAAAACCCTTAGATGCAGTCAAACCATCCAAACATGCACCTAAATGTTATAAGCTCATGACAGGGTAGTTTCAAGCCTAAAGTGAGAAGTAAAATGCATGTTGGAAAGCTCTAAAACCTATTAAAAGTTGAAAAAAAATTAATAAGGTAATTTTTATACATAAATAAACATTATGAAACTAAAAAATAAGATTGATCAAATGAATTTTAAAACCTCTACATATAGCCAGTACATACCTATAGGTCTACCTAATCTGTATGAGAGTTTTGATTGATTGAGGAAAGGGTGAGGTATGTGGAAATGTATTAAGGGATAAAATAAGTTTATAATGGATTAATAAGTGTCATTAATATCTCATTTAATCCCTTAGACTTGATAGTAAGGGTATAGAGTTCAAAATCTTGTTTAGCCCTGTAAGCCTAATTCTCAAACAAGCCTAAAATGAGACTAGGTGGCAAGGTCATTTCATGGTTATCACACTTATATAGGGTGTAAAAAATTAAAAATTTATATGTATAATTTTTATTATGTCTTTTAATTTAATCACACATTTATTTTGGGTTTCACACGTGTGGTAAGTTTAACTATTTAATTTTTAGTCTCTAGGCAAGGAGGCCTAATTGAGACCTAGTTAGAAGAGAGAAATAGTAGAAAAGTAAAGCTCCACTCACTTTATAATCCTAAAAATTTATCATGGATATGTAAGGACATATTGGGTCCTATAATATGCCTTCATATTTTTATTATATTCCATAAAATTGTTTACACAACGAGGTTTGCATGATTTTAGGGTTATAAGGAATTAGGCCTAATTAGAGCTTTTCGTAGAGAATAAATTCTTGGGGTTAGTTTGAGACCTAAAACTGAAGTTTTTAATATATAATATTATTTTATTATTCCATAAATGAAGACAAGATGAGTTGAATAATATTAATTCAAGTTTTGACACTTGCATGCAAGTTTGGCTTAAGGAGATGAAGAGTCTTTTAGACACCTAACAAGAAAAGGAAGTGATGTGTCAAAAAGAACCTAAATATATCAATTAATAGGTGACATACATGAAGATAGGATGAGATGAATAATATGAATTCAAGTTTTGACACTTGTATGCAAGATTGGCCTAAGGAGATGAAGAGTCTTTTAGACATCTAACAAGAAAAGGAAGTGATGTGTCAAAGAGAACCTGAATATATCAATTAAGAGGTGTCAATAGTAGATAAAATTTGGAAGATAACATGATCTGACCATCAATAAGTCCATTTCACATTGAATAAGCCAAATTAAAGGGTATTTTTTTAAGATAGTAAAGGTGTCAAGCAAGCATTCTAACTCCTATGCCACTTAGAGTAAGGGAGAATCTTTAGAGGAGATACACATTGCATTTACGACCTATTGAGGTAGTTTAATAACTCATATCTTTTTTTAACTCATGAGACACTTGTCAACTCTCTTTTTCCTATGCCCTTCTCTTCTTCTCTCTCATTTTTGATATATATTGAGCCTTAATTAGCTAATTTTGTATCCTCCACCTAGGTATGGAAAATCCCTACCCATTTAAAGCCTTTGATAAATGAATAATAACCTAGTTTTACTTTCTCCATAGATTGGTTTCAATGTGAATGTTTGACTAGTTGATCTTTATAAATGATAGATTTACTTTCTTGGCATGTTGTCCTTATTAGCTTCCTACTCAATTTAAAAGTCTTTTTTAAGGTCTCTTGAACTATTCAAATGAAGTATGTGTGGGTTTAGTGAGTTGTCTTTTTACTAGTGTCATGTCATGACCTCTTGACTAGTCATCCTAGCTTAATCTTGATTCACAAACCTCCATGAGAAATACTAATGTAGAGAGGTAGATTCAGATTAGTGTCATGTGAAGGTTAGGCTCTTGTTTGAAGTGTAGTTACAAATGGTTGGTAGTGATCAATTTATATATTTTTTGCATCACCTCCATTATAGTAAGCTTCTTTACCTTTTCCTATAAAGTGTTAGAGTAGTTTTCAAGCCTAAGTGATTAATCAATGGGATCTAGCCCTTTAACCTAGAAATTCACCTCTCTAATAGGGTACCCACAACCTTGAGGTGTTTCCATGTTACATCAAATTTGGAAGGCTTGAACTACCTTTCAAAGGGTGAAAATTTGATGCATAATAGTTTTGGTACACCCAGTGGGACTAAGGTCTAAAGTTGTGGAATAATTCTTGGTGTGTTATTCTACCTATAAACCTTTGTAGGCATTCAAAAAACACCAATAGTGACTCTAAATGAAATCAACTAGTTCTATCATCCCAAGTACTTATTTTTAAATTTATTTGATAATTATTTTATGTTTTCCTTTGACTCATAAAGTTGGGATGGCTAGGTATAAAGAGAAATTTTATTTTATACCTCCTTATCATCCTTGTCATGACCCCAACTATATACCTCAATATCCATATCAATATTTTTACCCTCCTTATGAGTCATTTCATTCCTATGATTGGCCTATTTTCCCTCTACATGACCATGATGTTGTATATGATAAGTCTTCTCAAGCTCAAGAAGTCTCTAGGTATCCCTCAAACCAATCCATTTCAATTTTGAAGCAAATCCTCTTAGGATATGAGAGATACATATTATACATTCATGCATAAAATGAATATGGTAGATATATCCCTAGTCATCTCATTCATAACATGAGATATTCATTACAGCTATTGAAAGAAGAATGGGCACATATTGAGAGAGCGAATTGGCAAAACCTCTTAAGTGGAATGTTGGATGTAAGAGGTCTCATTCAAAAGATAGAATATATTCTAAAAGTTCAAGAATTACAATAGATCCAATTCCATCATCCCTATATGGCTTCTTACACTCTAGCTCAGCTCTCATATATCCCACCCAATCTTCCCCAGGAAACCTATACAAGTGAGCTTCCAAGTGTTTTAATCCCTTCATGTTTCCTTCAACCTTTTCATTCTTAGAATTACATCCAAAAGAGCATTCAAAATGAGAAGCATATTATTGTAGATAAGCCTATTGATTTAAGCCAAGATCCCACTTCTCTTTCTCAAGAACCCTCGAAGAAGTATTTCAATATTCCAAGCTAGAATCAAGTGGTGAAGTCATGGAGGTGAGCAAGGTGAAACAAGTATAGATTGAGGAGTTGAAGGTAAAGAAGAATCTAAACATATGCAAATATATTTCATCTTTCCTCAAAAGTCCTATTTTACCTCATATCAGCCCTCTTATGTCCCTTATCTTCATGAAGCCACTATCCAACTTCAAGAGAAGCTATTCTAAGAGAGTATAGATAGGTAAATCAAAGAGTTGGACTTGAAGATGCAAGGATTTGAAGAAATACAAAATCAAGAAGTTGAAGACAAAGAGACATTTCTGCCTAATCAATCTCCATTATCCTCTCCCCAAGAACCTATAGCTTTTTTATCTTGGATGTCTATCTAAGAGTGTATTCAAAACAATAATGAGACTCTAATTGAGAAAGTTGAAGATGAATTTGTAGATGTTAAAGAGCCTTAATAAGGATATGAGGAAAATGAAGTTATTTTTGAATATTTCCCAACTCAACTTGTTATCTCTCCAAGATTTCCTTCAAGAATCCACCATTCCAAAGCCTATCCATGATCTATCCACCATAGCTCATACTCCCACTCCAACTCATGAACTTGACCATCACCCTCCCACCACATCCCTTCTTGAAGAGGAACCTATCCTATGGGAGATAAGTGAAGAGAATAAATATATAGTTGAGATAGTGAATATGATTCAAGTGTCTATGATGAAAATTTCACTATTGGTACTCCCCTTAGTGAAGACAAACACAAATTAGTCTTCTTGAGCAAAAAAAGAGGTGATCTAGATCTATTTATAGGTACCAATGAAGAGGTTGATCAAGACATAAAAGAGGAAGATTTTGAGAGGAAAATCATAGTTACTAAGTATTTTGAATCTCTTGATCAAGTTTAGATTTAGATAGAGGTGAAGGACATGTAATAGACCTATTTGCACATGTTCAAGGAGTATGAAAGTCTTGAGAAGATAGCACATATAGAAGATAAAAATCAGATTTTTGATGAAGGATGTAAGACTCCTATTGAGCAAACATGTCTTGAAGGACACTTTCAATAGTTTTAAATATATGATGGGGTAACATATTATGACTATGACACTCATGAGCATGATCAATAGATTGACTTTAAAAAACCAATAGAAGATAAAGTTGTTGTTGCCTTCATGGACTAAGAGGACTTATGGTAGAATTTCAAGGGAATATGTAATAAGTTTGAGTCTCTCCAAGAGCCTACAACCCCTGTTGGGAAGTTTGAAGATGTTTTTTAAGATGCCTTTCTTCTTGAAGAATAATATGATAACCTCCAAAGAACCATGTTTGAGGTTGTTCCTATAAGCCAAAATATGGCCATGTTTTAGATAGACATAAACATCAAGAGAGGGCATGATAAGGTTACTTTGACACAAGATGGATTCACCTTCATAGGTGATTGGTTTTTATCTTCCATTGTTTCATTTGAGATCATGCCAAAAATATTGGAAAGCATGAAGGAGATGAAGACATCAAGAACAAGGCTCAAGAGATAAATTGTTTCATGTCATATTTAATTTGATGCAACAAAAGATTGTACTAGCTTCCTCTTTGATCCAAGTGAAAGAAGTTATTTTCAAGTTAGTTGTATATAGTTAGTTTGTTTATGTTTTTATTTAGTTTCCTAAGTGTTTGATAGCACATGTGTGTGTCTTGTGCTCTGATTTATGTTTTATTGTCTTTGTTTGGTGTGTTTTTAAGGTTAAATGAGTTTGTTATGTCATAATCAAGGTTTGGTTAGGTCTAAAATTGAGTAAAAATGACTCCATTTTCAAATGGAAGGACAAGATTACTAGTCCATTTAGCATTACTGGCATGCTACCCCTATGAATCGATAAATTGTTGACCAAATTTTGACCTCAAGTCAAAATGGTTCAACCCATCTAAATTGAAAATTTTCATGGGACTATAAAAAAATTTGTATGGTATTTTAATGGTTTTAAATGGTCATAAAAAGTTTCATATGGTCATATTGGTCCTTGTCTATCACTATCCAAGTTTTGGTCTTATGAAAACTTGTCTAGTCCTAAGGGTCAATTACAAGGTCCTGATGTGCTTAAACATAGTCAAAATTTGGATATTTTTTAACGTAATTACAAAAGGTTATTGAGGTGTCATTAAGATCATAATATCATGCACTAACCTTTTATTTGGCTCTCATATGCAAAAATGACATTTTGGCTACCTTTTAGCCTATTTGGAGGAGTTGCACATACCAATCCAAGAAGAAAATGTTTTAAGAAGATTATTAATGAACCTAATGTAATAATTTGGTTAAATAATGTTTAATGATGGTTAGAGATGTACAACATCTATAGTTCAATGCTTAAACTAAGCAAAAGGACACTTTACAAGAACTTTTAGGCACTTGTATGGCCTTTCAAGATAATATTTCAATTAGAAATAGTTTTATAGTGTCCTTCAAGATCCCTTAGATCATTTTAAATATTTTTACCAATTTTAAAGTCAAATATATGCTTTAGGCACACTTTTTCCTCCATCACTACCTTCATAAGTTTAGAAAGGCAAATTTGAAGTGAATGTTATAGCCAAGAGATAGAGAGATTTAGGAGCTAAAACATTGTTAATTATTAGGGTTCATAGTAAGATTTAAATTAGTGGCATTATTTTTTAGATTAATGGCCCCTTCTTTATGAAAAATTTCTAAGAGTGATAGTAGGTCACTATCTCTTATCCATCCAAACAAGGTTTGTTCTTGCATCTATTTCTTCACTTTAGAATTTGATGGACAAGAAATATTTTGATAAAAAAATTATAGGTAAAATATCTCATTTTAATGGTGGTTTCATTATCGAAATCATCTTCATGAAGTTTTTTCACTTAGAGGAAAAGTGTCTTGATGTATAAAGTTTTTCACTCAATCCTACTACAATTTTTGGTTTGTCTAAGATATTTATGAATTTTGGGGGTTTCTAGCATTCCCTTTCCCATATAAAATCCCCTCACTCTTCCATAATTCATATTTTATCTCTTTGAAGATGGATCCTTATTGTTAGTCTTCAAGAAATGTCATATGTATTACTCTTGAAATGCATAATACAGCTCATAGATGGCCTTCCACTAGTCTGAGTGTCATGTTTGATCTGAATGGTGGTGAGAAAATAATGTTTGATATATTTGTGGAGTTTTTACATTCAAATTGTGGAAATTTGTAATCAAACCACACTCTAAAATAAGGCTATATGGTGCTATGGTCATTCACTATCAAGCAAACCTATAAGTAACCATTTATAAATCTCAAGTTTCAAGCTATAGATATTTCATTTCTCATGGTGATACCTGATACATCTCTTTATACATTCATATGGCCTTGACTGCCCCACTACCATCATCAAGTGATATAAATGGACTAGATGCTCCAAGTCTCAATACATAGACCCTATATATAAGATGATTGTATACAGTCTATATAGATTAGCCAAATAGGGAAGTTGAAAGAAATGAAATGCTCAATCATGAGCTCTATAAACCATTTAAGGAGTGAAAAATAAGTGTGATGAATTTGACAATGTTTAAAGGTTTAAGAACTCAAGAAGTGGCTTTGTAGCCCTAAACAAGTAAGTAGAGACCTATAAGCCCTAAGCCTATAGTTACTCATTCCAGACTGATATCAACATCAAATAAAAAAAATAAAAAGATAAATATGATAATTAAATACAATGAAAATGAAGATAGTGTCACCACCCATTAGAGAGCACCTAAGTTATTGGATAGTCAAGAGATGGTCAAGGAACTAAGTTAAGAAGACTAAGACAAACCTATAGGATTGTATACCAAATGAATAAGGAAAATAGGGTTTGAAAGTGTCATAATAAGCATATTAATGCCATTAGATGGTGAATAAAATTCCATTAAGTTTACTATTCAAATCCATAGTAGGAGTGAGAAGTTTAGCTTTCAGACCTAGTACTCAGACTCTCCAAAACGGTACCTATAGTCCTACTTGAAGGATCAAGCCAATTTCAAGCTAATGAAAGAGGATAAAATATGTATGATAAGAATTATATCCCAATTGGTACTTTAAACAATTTCAAGGTTCAAAATAGCATTAGTGATGTGGGAGTGAGGTCCTAAATATAAAGTATAGTCCTGACCCTAAAAGGGCACGTATAGACTACAATGAAGAGTAGGCTGGTCGGAAGGTGCATAGGTGTATGAAAATATGATTATAACATAATTGAAACTTAAAAAAAAAAAAATTCCATTGTTAAATTTATTTTTATGTAGATGGAGACCTAAAAACCCCTAGATGCAGTCAAATCATCCAAACAGGCACTTACATGTTACAAGTTTAGGACAAGCTAGTTCTAAGCCTAAATGAGAAGCAAAATACATGTTGGAAAGATATGAAACCTATTCCAAGTTTTAAAACAATTCATAAGTTTATTTTTATATATAAATAAACATGATGAAATTAAAAAATAATATTTTATCAAACTAAGTTTAAAACCTCTACATACAACTAGTAACTACCTACAAGTCTGCCTGATCTCTATGAGAGTTTTGCTTGATTGAGGAAAGGGTCAGGTATATGTAAAGGTCTAAAGGGATGAAATAATTTGATAAATTTATTAATAAATTTTATTAACATATCATTTAAACCCTCAAAATTTATAGTAAGGGTACAAAGTTCAAAACCATGTTTATGCTTGTAGGCCTAATTCTCAAACAAGCCTAAAATGAGACTAGGTGGCAAGGTAAATTCATGGTTATCACACTTCCACAGGGTTTAAAAACCTCAAAATTGACATGGATAATTTTTATTATTTCCTTTAATTTAATCACACATTTATTTTGGGTTTCACATGTGTTTGAAGTTTACGGAGTTAAATTTTAGTTTTAGGCAAGGAGGCCTAATTAAGACTCAGTTACAAGAGAGAAATAATATAAAAGTAAACCTCTACTCACTTTATTATCCTAAAAAAATTAATATATATGTGATTTTATACTTGGTTTTATAATATTCCTTCATATTCTCATTGTCTTCTATACAACTCTCTACACAAGGAGGCTTGCATGATTTTAGGGTTACAAAGAATGAGGCCTAATTAGAGATTTTGATAGAGAATAAATTATTGGGGTTAGTTTGAAACCTAAAAATGAATTATTTTAGGTATAATATTATTTTAATATTCCATACATGAATATAGTATTATTTAATAATATGAATTGAATTTGTGATACTTGTATGCAAGATTGGCCTATGAAGATGAAGAGTCTTCTAGACACCTAACAAGAAAAGGAAGTGATGTGTATAATAAAACCTAAATATATCAGTTGATAGATGTAAATATCAAATAAAATTCATAAAATAACATTATCTTACCATAAATAATTCCACTTGTCATTCAACAAGCCAAAGCAAAGGGTAGTTTTGAAGAGCTAGTCAAGGTGTCAAGTAAGGATTCTAAATCCTACACCACTTGAAGCAAGGGAGAATATTCAAAGGAGATAAACATGGTGTTTAGGACCTATTTAGGTAGTTTTATAACTCATATCTTTTTTTTAACTCATGATACACTTGTCAACTCTCTTTCTCCTATGCCCTTTTCTTCTTCTCTCTCACTTGTATTATATATTGAGATTTAATTGGCTAAGTTTATATCCTCCACCTAGGTATGGTGAATCCCTACCCATTTTCAGCATTTTATGAATGAATAATAACCTAGTTTTACCTTCTCCATAGACTAGTTTCAATGTGCATGTTTGACTAGTTGATCTTGCCAAGTGATAGATTCACTTCCTTGGCATGTTGACCTTGTTATCATTCATATTTGGTTTGAAATTTTTTTTCAAGGTATATTTAAGTGTTAAAATGAAGTGTGTATGGATTTAATGATTTTTATTTTCACTATTTACATGCCATGACCTCTTGACTAGTCCTCCTAGCTCAATCTTGCATCACAAACCTTCAAGAGAAATACTAATGTAGAAAGGCAAATTTGGATTAGTGTCATGTGTAGGTTATGCTCTTGTTTTAAGTATAATTGAAACTAGTTGATAGTAATCTATTCATATTTGGTACATCACCTCCATTAGAGTAGGTTTCTCTCCCTTTTCATAACAAGTATTAGAGTAGTGTTTGAGCTTAATTGATTCATCAAGGGGAGCTATCCTTTTAACCTAGAGATTCACCTCTCCAATAGGGTACCTAAAACCTTGAGGTATTTTCCATGTTACATAAAATTTATAATGATTTAACTACATTATAAAGGACACAAATTTGATGCATAATAGAAACCATAGGACCTATCTAGGCTTATCATGTGTTATTGTTCAACTATAGGCTTTCGAACCCTCTCTAGTAATATTTTATAATAAAAAACCCCTTAGTTAGGTATAGTGGATCCATATTGATCATGACCCTGATTGTCTAAATGTACTAATAAGTGGAATGGCTAGTTTGATTTATCTTCTTTAAGTGAGGATTGATTTATAGATCAGCTTCACTTTCTCTTATATACACATGCTTCTAAATCATGCCCCCACTATAATATATGAATTGATATAAGTATTATATTGAATGAGTGTGGATAACATGATTCCAATGCATTCCCCCACTAAATCTAAAAACTATGAATGTGTGGAATCCATTTCCATATGACATGCACCCACTGACTTTGTAAATTAGTATAAGCACCAAATACTTAATAAATGTGGATAACATGCTTTCAAATAATGCCCCCACTGAATCTAAAAACTTTTAATGTGTGGAATCCATGTCTATATGACCAGCCCTTACTAAATTTGAGAACTATGTAAAGTTTGTAAAATATGCTTCCCAAGCATGCCCCCACTAATATTCCCCACTTTGAGGTGAGGGAAAAATAGTTCCTAGAAGTTAACTGACCTCAAAAGGGTAAGATGACTATAAAATATGTAAATGTAATCATATAACATATAGAAGGAAATATGGCTAAGTAAATGTATCATTGAATCACATAGAACCAATGTGATCACATGTAGGTCTAAGATGCATGATAAAGATCATGGCAATGTCTAGATAATAATAGTAAAAGATCAACAAACAAATAAGTGAACACACACAAGAGCACTCAAAATCAAGTTAAAAGATAATGGTCCCAAGAGACCCTAAAAAAGGGGCATTTTCAAATTCCACAAAATTCAATGGACATGACTTAGTCAAATGTCCACAAAGCAAGAAATTACATATTCATATGTTCATACAACAAGTAATGACATATTTAAATGTGCAAGAAGTTAATGACATATTCAAATGTCCAATAAGGCAAACATAAGCACATGGGTTACATACAACAGAGCATATTCAAATGCTTGAACAAGTAAGACAATATTAAGGAAAAAAATTCAAAGAAGTGTATAAATAAAAATCATAGTTAGCCAGCATAAACATGTCATAGTGTTCTATGGATCAAATGTGTTAGCAAAAAATATCAAGTAAATAGCATATCAAGTACCATGTGTAAATATATAAGTATGGATAAGGCATACGTAAGTAAATATTTAAGTTCAAACATGATAATGTAGAGTGATCATCAAATCATATAGCTTGTATGTATCAATATCATAGAAGATGGATGCCCCCAATGTCTTGGTGACATGAGTAGATGGAAATCCAAACACCCATAGGTGTATCATGTATATGTGTATGCATGTATATGTGTATGTAGGATTAAATGATATGCTAGCCCTCAACATGGAACTAACACATAGATGCGAAGGAGCCAATAGAACATATAGGTGCCAAAAATATTTTTGGATTTTTTTAAGTGTTTTTTTTGTATTTTTGAATAGTTCTTGTAAAATTGAAAAACTATCCATTTTCCCAATTTGAATGTAGATAACTAACCATTTTCCCAATCAAGATATAAATGACTATCTGGTAATTCAATTTTTTTATTCATATGGCATTGTGTCTTATGACTTTTTAGGCACATGTTGCAATGCATTTTGGTAGACGTATTCCAGCTATTATTATCATAGATTTGTCATTATACCCATCAAATGGCACATGTATTTTTATATCTTGAAATTTAAATGTAAGACATGTTTTTCATACTAATATTTTCTTACATATTGGCCAACCAAGACCAACCTAGATGTAAAGTGAAATTTGGTTTCAAATCGTTTACCCATATCATAGAATATACAATCTTTTCTCTACATGTTATAGGTATAAGTATGTATCCAAGGGAGTATGTATTTAATGGATATTTCTTTAATTCATCCATATTATGTCCCATTTGTTCAAAAACATCTTACTACAAAGTGAGTCCCATTTTATGCAAATTAGAATATATATACAGTATAACCCATTGATATTGGTATAAATTATTGTGTATCCACTTGTAGGTAGCTTTAAAGGTTGGTTATTTTCATAAAGATGTGAAATATTGGACTTGATTTATTGTGGGGAAAAAAAAATTATTTGTCCCACACTCTTGTATTCTTTAATTTTGGCCTTCAAATCCCCACATTGACTTGCATTGCAGTATGTGATCTAATGGTAGTTATAATATGGAAATCCTTCTTGAGGAATAAGGTGACTACATGATTTGTGCTAAGTAGAAGGTAATGAGATCATGTTATATTCAATTCACATGGACAAGATGGTATCAGTGTTATCTTATTATGTTATGATCTGTAAAAATTTTAAGCCTTTTGAGAAGACTCTACATAATGGATATGACTTAACAAAACTTGGTTCTCATATAATTTATCCAATGTGATCAATGAAGAAGAAGGTGTGGATGACAATCTTCTATATGATTGTCAATTTTGGTTATCATACCTATTCCTTGATCTAATTTTGTATCCAACTTTTTCATCTATGAATATGGATACCAAAGGGATCTTAATTGTTTTATTCTCTTGAAACTTTTGTAACATTGGTTCCCCTTGGGATGGTTCATGATTTTTATGTGCACCTTAATGTTGAATTTATTGATAGGCTAATGGTTACCCATGATGTTTTTTTAATACCCCAAGCCTTGTCAATTTTGATTATGCTTGAGAGATATAGGATGGGTAATGTGGTGCTCATGTTTACCCAATCCTTGTCCTTGATACCCATATTTGATAAAAAAAAATTGAAGACCAAAACTATGTAATATTTTACTTGAGGAGTTTTAAGTATCTAAAGAGCATGATGCATCCACCATTATCATATTGGAAAGTTTTGGCACCTTATGTTTTTACTAGTCTATAGGTGTAGAATGCTTCAATTTTCTTTATAGATTATTATGACTTGGTAAAGATGCCATAATTTCTTGGTTAACATTTCAAAAAAATATATATATCAAATGAAGACCAAGAAGGCTCATCACCCTTAGTAAGGTAAATATTGTTTGTAAACGTAGGAACAAGAGGGGTTTTGATTTATGAACTTAAAGGAATATCTTGTTATTAATGACTTACAAATCCTCAATGATTTCATTATGAAGTTGACAAAAATTGTCATAATCAAATGCAATTACCTCATCTCCATGTGGAACTAATTTTGGTATAGAATGTAAGGGAAAATTATTTGGATCCTCATTGGTATAGATCACATCATGTGTTGAAAGTATGGGAGCATGGACCTAATTAAAGGGATAGTAGCTACCACCATTCAAAGCTTTGATATTATTTGACTTCGCACTTGGAGGAATGAAAGAGTAATGGATTTTGATCCCTGTTTGGAGAGATTATTGAAGGGTTTCATAGTCATGATCATCAAATCAATCAATGTCATCCATGACAAAATATGAAAAGAACACAAAGATTGGGATAAGGTAGGAGATAATCACATACAAGAGAATGCTTATACAACAATGATGCTCAAAGGTCAGGTCCACCAAATGTTTAACCCTAATTTGGATGAGGATCCTACTTGGGTAGATAGGATTAAAATATATAAATAATAGGGAACAAGGGTGAATATAATATCTACAATAGGATAATTAATGTGTTAAACTCAAATGTACCATATGTTGAATTTGTTAAACTAATATAATATATAAATGGAAACTACAACTATGATAGATATATAAATTAAATAAAAGAGAGTACTTAGTTGGTTCTAATGCTAATGTAGATCCAAATCTAGTACAAGTTGTAAGTGAGTAGGAAAATAGCTCTAGAATAATCATCATATTTTGGATCTAGTGCCTTTATCTCTCTAGATAGTTGCATCAACCCTGTATGATTACATTGATGTTACTATCTAGGTTTGATGTAAGTGTCCAATATGGAATATTTTCTCAAATAAGATGTGACCACCTAGATGCTTTTGGGTTTATCTTCACATTCACTTTGGTGTATCCATATTTAGGTCATGAACCATTGTTCTTGGTGAAATGGTAAAACCCTAGCTTTCTATCTTCAATGTGACCTTAGGGAAAATGGGTTAGTGATCATACAATGTCAAAATTACCCAAAATTACCCCACTATAAAAGTATGCTACTTATATATCTAATACTCTAGAAGAGGGCTTCATACTCATGTAGTTCTCCCCTCTATGTTGGCTTGTGATGAATCATGTAATGTGTAAAATAAGTACAATAGTGACCTAACTTGTAACTTATCAAATATGACCTTATGAACACTCCTTTAGTAATTCAAACCTATATATTTGTTTTAATTAAGATTGGTTTGGAAATAGGAAAGCTTTGATCAATTAATTGCTTAATAGAGTGCTTTTTGATAAGTGCCTTGGTTTCTTTAGTTTTTTCTAGGTGAGGAATGAATGAGGGTTGATATTATATTTATACTAATAATATAAAGAGATAAATCACATTAAATCACTTATGCCAACCATTATGACATATTTCATTTACAAATTGGATGACTTTAGGGATTGTAAACTTTCATCAAGTTAGGATAATAATGTTAATGTTATTGTTTGTCTTGGACATTAGTGTCTAAAGAGTAGGAGAGCATATATAGGATCAAAGCTTGCATAAGTGTAAGATAAGTATATTTTAAGCTTATATTCAAGATAAGATGTCTATCTCATCAATATATGTCTATTAAAACTAATATATAGACCAAGGGACACAAGATAGAGCATATGCAAGGATTGTAGAAGTAAGGCATGTGTATAACTAAGAAAAACAACCAAGATATAAGTTTTCCAAGTGTAGAAGACTGAGGTGATACATAATAATAAAATATCATCTATATATGGTTATAATGTGTTATAAATTTTTCTAAATACTCAACCCCATGGGGGTTATTCGTATTTCCCTTGCTCAAAAATAAATAATATAGTTATATGTCATCATTATCTAATTAGTAAGAAAGCTCATGAATATTGATGTCATATTATAATCGAGTAATTAAAATATAATTAATATATATTTTATTGGCATTTCTTTATAACTAATATGGTTTCATTCATGTCATTATAGTGATAGAAATCAACACAGTCACAACCAACATTTTTTATTTGATATAAGAAAACCAATCTCAAGATGATTAAAATCATAATCAATGAGTGTCAAGACTATTTAGTCAACTAATAATTGACATGCTATACTATATATGGAGGTAAATATGCAATCATATCAAAGATATGATAATGCAATCAAATTATGGGTTTAATACAACTCAAGCGGTACTATGTGGGTGTGTGATTATTCTTGGCTTGCTCTATTTACCCTAAACTATCAAGATATTTCACCCTTTACCCTATTATTCTCTCCCTTAGGACTATACTATGAGTGAATAAATCAGAATTTTCTTGCATCCACCTTAGAAAAGGAGAGAAGTAGTTATTCCATTTTGTCATACATGTCAAAATAGTTAAAATAACTAGCTCAAAATTAATGTTATTAATAAAACTATAATATCTAAGTCATAATGCATAATAATTAATCATTAATCATACATTTTATAATAAATGAATATGTTTAAATTAAAGATTCAAAATAATAATCATAGTATTCATAGTCAAGATAATCACAGTAGTACCAATTTGAATATTCTATGTCATCTAATAATTAAAACTACTTATTAATGATAAGTGATGTTTATTAAGGATAGGATGGGATATAATAGTAGTATAAGTGATATATGGTTATTTTTTTTCATGCTTCATTACTATATTTATCTATACATGACATATGTATGTATCATATTCAATATGTTACAGACATGCTTCAATGACAATTTCATTTACATTATGACATACTCTCCACATGTTGACATATTACTACATGATTATATCTTTATCACATAATATAGTTAACTTTTCTTTTGAGATGAGTGAATTTCAGGATACATCCCTCATCTCAAAATGGGGATTATATAACTAATTAAGATAGATCTATAACTTATCCTACTTAGTTAATTCTAAGCTTGGATAAGGTAATGTTACCAATAATTCATTGCATAGTTATTTATATCAGGACATGACCAATTCAAATTCATTAAACCTAACCAAGGGATATTTTATTACATAACATCAAAGGAGAGGGTTCCAAATCCTCTAAGAAAATTATACTATGTAATAACCCTAGTTAGGCCTACAATACATAAACTAAATCTAATATAGTGCTCACTAGAGCTTGTGGAATAAAGGAGGATGGTAAATAAATAACATATAACAAGAAAAAATAACTCTACTTAATTCAACATAGAGGTAAAATAATCAAGCAGTACAACATTCAACCTATTACTTTATGTAATATCTATCTACCAAATGAAAGAGTAAAATTTAAGAATACTTAAATTTGGATGAACTTGTCATTCCTCAATCTCTCCCTTGGTTAGTAATGTTTTGCAAGAGGTTTTTATGGTTTTGTAAAGATCACACTTTACATCCAATACTTTCCTACAAGACAAGATTCTTTCCTTACAAGTAAAAACCCTAAAAAAAGACTCCTCATGTGTATAATTAGCATAATTATGATCTAATATAATGTGTAAATGAATGTTCCTCTCTATTAGATTTAAGTTGGGGGTATTTCGACCAGCTATATTTTTTTAGGTGTAAAAGATAGTTGTTAGGTTTAGAACTAGGTTAGTCGAGTCAACTTAATTCCATAATGTGTGTTGAATACATAACAATATCAACCTCACTGACATAGTGGGAAAATGAATAAAAAGGATGTTTGCTTAGTCAAGGGATATCTTGGAAGAGGAGTTGCTTAGAGAAGTGGGTAAATGGCTTTTAATTACTTAATGAATTGGATAAAAGTGAATTATAGTGGTTTTAGGTAATGGTATAGGAACCAACAATTTTATGAAGCACCAAAGATCTGCCCACCTCTTTCCTAGTGCACCCTTTAAGGCGTGTACTCAGAGAGATTAAAACTCAATAGGTTCCTACAATACAAAAAGCATCAGTAAAAGATAAAGTTTTTTTTTTAAATTATGTGTATACATATTCCCCACTCAAAGATCATCATGTGTCACGTAGGTGTAACATGGTATGGTGCTTTGAGAAAGAACATAGCAATGCACAATGTTGAATTAATAAATTATAGTAGAAATAATAAAGTAGGTGAAAGTAAATAATTGAAAAATGCATACCTTCCTTGCCTTTTTGTTTTGAAATAGGGGATAGATAATAAGAGGGTAGAAGAGGTATCCAATGTATAAAACACTAGGTGAACTTGTAAAATAAGGTAGAAATTGAATGTTTTACAAAAATATGGGGTAAATATATAAAAAAAAATCTCTATATTTTTAGGATTTCAAAACTTCTTGTGGTTTGTAAAAAGATCTTGTAGAAACATAGTTATGAGCAAAAGATATAATTTGTTTGTAAATAATTGTTAGATAAATAGTTTTTAAATTTTGAATATTTAATAGAATTATAACTATTCATTTTCATATTTACTATTTTGAGAAACTAAAGATATATGTGACCTGGAAGAGCAATGAGGGAGATGATGGCATGAATGCAAGGAACACGAGGAGGAGGATGCATTGTAGTTGCTATGAGATTAATCTAGGTATGGGTATATTGAATATGAATTTTTATCATTTTTAGTTGTAAATGAGGTAGATTTGAAAATTAGGTGTAAAGGCAAATCCATGTAACAGAATTTACCCCAAAATTTTTTTGGGTAGAGTAGAAATTAGGACCAAAAATGGGTAGGAGTCAAAGAATGGAAATTTATGTCTAGGGAATTAATGATAAGTTAGTTAAAATCACCAAAGAAAATAAACAAGGTCAGCCAAGGTGATGTAGTTTTAAATTAGCATGTTGCTTTTATTGGTCAATTACCTATAATCATGTCAATATAGTTAGTTGTTAAATGGCTAACTATGTGTATGTTGGTTGATCTAGTGTAATATTTTATAGGTGGTTGATTGTGTTGATGCTAGCTAATTTAATAAGTTTATTAGGTGAATGACTGCATATAGTAATGGCCAAATTTGTTGGTTTAGTGGCTAACTTCATATGAAGTGGCTAATGTAATAGGATTAGCTAGTCGATGTAGTTATATTAGCTGGCCAACTTCATATGAAGTGGATAATGTAGTTATATTAGTTAGCTAACTTCATATGAAGTGGTTGATGTAGTTAAATTCATTGGTCAACTTCTAATTAAGTGGTTAATGTAGTTACATTAGTTTATCGACTTTGTATGAAGTGGTCGATGTAATTACATTAACTATCCCAACTTCATATGAATTGGTCAATCTAGTTTCATTAACTAGTTGACTTTGTATGAAGTGGTTGATGTAGTTTCAAGTTGATAGTGGCTGAATTAGTTAGATGCATGTTTTATCGTTTGATATTTTATAGAAATGATGAAGGATTTAGTGATTGGTAAACATAATTTTGTTACCAAATTTGTTATATATTGACAGTAGTAGATCGATCATGATTAGTTATGTTGGGTTTTGGTGGGATTATGCAGATGTAATGTATTTCATTAAGTGTTGACTTAGTCATCATGTCTTTAGGGACATGGGAGTAGCTAACTGATAATTTCAATTTGGTGGTATATGGGGATACCAATGAGGTAGGTATCACCCTATATGATGTCCATGATATATTAGGACTTCCTATTATAGGGACACCTATCATTTGTGATACTCCTAAGATGGATGCTGAGAGATGAGCCTTAGCCTTATGGGCAACCAGTTTAGAGAGATATTTTGGTGGTTTGTGAGTTTTTTTTTCTTCTATGTGTCAACCATTATATATATTTAGAAGGCCATTATTTATCTTATGGAAACTCGTGTGATCAATCGTAAGTTAGATGGGATGGTCTCATTATATGTGGTTATCTTGTGTCACTTTATATTGGAGCAAAGCATGATGTATGATTTAAGATTAGTGGTATGGGTGTAGTTAGTGCATGATTTGTATAGTATCTTATCATGAGGAAATATGACTATGAGACTTGTGATTATGTTGAATAGTTAGATGAGAGGTTTTTGATGTATCATCGTATAAGATTATCAATTGTGATAGATGTCACTTTACCTCATGTGTTACGAGTTGCACTACATGTCCTAACTTTATAGATGATTATTAGAGGAGCAATTATTTAGTATCATTATTTGGGTATTACAGATATTGTCCTTCTTGGCTAATTAATTTTTATGGATAGGGCTGTGCATAGATTATAGGTCATTATATGTGATGGGTAGAGCCACATCCTATTATTCATTTACCTAGTTAGTTTGGGTTACAAAACCTTGTGGTGCCTAAAGTAGTGCCCAAATTTTGGACACAAAATGTGAGGGAGCATTGAGGTAGTTGAGGTGTAAGGGCACCTATGGATGTGCCTATTTTATGGCCACATCAATTGAGACCTTGGGGATGACAACATTAGTGGTAGCAGGGAGAGGTGGTAGTAATAGAGGGAGAGGTAGAGGTAGTTATGGTTACATTATATCAAGGTGTGCCACTACCACCATAGCCACCACCATGATGACATAGATATAGGTAGGTGAAAGTGTAGGTAGAGTATCAGCCACAGGTGGATGTACTAGCTGAGGGAGAGGCATGAGATTATGGAGATCCTTTAACATATCCTATAGTGAGTTGGTCTATTGTTTGGTAGATTTGTAGTGGTCCACATCATGCTCATGTTCTCTAACCTATTTTTTACACCACATGGACCCATGCTTCATAATAGGTTCTTGATGGGTGACCAATTGGAGAGACTATTGATGAGTAAATTATTATTTTATGTAATTGATGTTTATTATTTTTTGAATAGGTAGATATATATACTAGATAGATTATTTTTTTGAGATATATGTAAATGAGATCTAATGTAAATTTGGTTTTTATTTTGTAGATGTTTTATTAGAGGAGGCTATATGGGTGGAAATGGTATATGCATCTCATCATGATATATTGGATGATGTATTACCACATTAGGATACTATAGAGATGATTGATCCTTTTGTATTTTTTTCCTTGGATCATGTGAGTTAGTTTTGATTGGTTAGTGAGGTAGTATGAGAGCTAAAAATATGAGGAGATGTAGTATAGGTGGCATTACCACTAGGATTGGGTGATGGGTAGATTTAAGCATGGTATATATTAGTTTAGGAGTGAGTAACTCATTTAGCTACATCTAGAGAGTTGGCACGTGTACAAGGCCAAGTGTCCAATTTACAAGGATAGATTAAGGGCCTATGTACATAGATATAGTATTTGAAATAAAATATTCATATGGGGTAGTCACGGGACTCTATGGGTAGTTTATCTCATCTACCATTAGATAGATAGGCTGGATCACATCCATAAAAGTGAGATTGTATTATGCTTATAGTATTTTATATTGTATCAAAATTTTGAGCCATTGATATATAGAATTATATTTTGTTTTTTATTATGCATGGTGTTATAGATATATGTATTTTATTTATATCACATGTGTTAATATTTGATATATGTTATGATAAAATGTGTGATGTATTTTGATTCTTTTCTATCAAATGTGAACAAATGCATGGTTAAAAAGAATGATAAAAAGTGTAAAATGTAATAAAAGTGAAATTTAAAATGAAATGTTATGTAAAACACACTAGATCATGCATAAAAACATGAATGGATAAAAAATATGAGATTATATTTTAGACACACTAAATCATGTGGGGAAGAGTTTAAAACATAAATGACAAAAATAAATTGAAATGTAGAACACACTAAATCAAGTTGGGAAGCATGTAAAACATGAAAGTAAATGGTAAAACACACTAAATCTTGTTGGGAGGCATGTAAAACAAAAAAATGAATTGAAATATAAAAATAAAATAGTAAGTGAAGTGTCAAATAGAAAATGTAGGGTTTGTGTTAATCGCTCATTTTGAAAAAGTATAATTTTCTTGTGACCAAACATGGTATGTAGATTGAGGATTTTTTTGAGGAAACCTTGGTCCTATATAATGTCTTACACTATAATTCACAAAGGGTAAACCAATGAGGTTATTTATAATTAGGGTGAATGTTTAAGGAAAAATAAATAAATAGTTGTGAGGAAGGCCTAGTCTTGTTTGAGGTCTTACATTGCAGCTCACAAAAGGAGAACAAAAGGAGTATGATTGGCTAAAAAGCAATATTCTTCAAGGAAAATTGGGAATGTTATAAATAAAAATGCATTGTAAAAATCATGGCAAGGGATTTTTTAGTAATCATTAGTATCCCTGAGACATACTAAGCAAATAGGTAAGTGTTAAAAATTTGCTAGATGACAAAGTCATAAGATATTTGTTTGTGGTAGACATAAGGCTTTTACCAAATAAGTGTAATACTTAGATCATCTCATTAATATTATATATACTATAAATTTGAAATGGGCTTACCTTATCACAACATGTTCCCATTCTGTAGGAACCTTTAAAGAGTCATTGGTCTACTATGAAGATTGGGTATTTACATGAGAAACTAGGTAGCACTATAGAAAAGTTTGAGACCTCCTATCCCAGTCTACTAGCCTACCACACCCTTTTGGACCTCATCTCTATTATGAGGCCAACTATGGAATTTGCATTTTGGTGTGACTTTGAATTTTGAATGTTTATTTTTGTCTTTTTATCATTGCCTTTTGTTTAAATGATTTGGATTTTAACTTTTTTATGGATTTTTATATTCCTCTTCCATATGGATTTGGAATAACCAAACATGAGTGATAAATTTTATGAGCACAAATAAACTTTAGTATTTGGTAATAGGATACAAAGTACCTAGATATTTTGTTAGCTTGTTAAATAATTAGACTTGCTCATAAACAAGTGTGCAATATCAAGACTAACCATATGTGTACTTAGTGTGAAGGAAATAAAAGAAAAATGAAGATCATATAGATCTGTGTATGAAATGATACAATGATAAATATTTTTGTTATATGATCATATGGTAATTATAGGATATGAAAGGGCACGGGTATATAACCATATCACAATAATAACTATCTAATCCAAATAAATGATGTAACAAATGTAAATAGAAATCATCCTAAAAATAATTAGGGGAAAAAAAGTGAAAATGAAATTAATCCATGAAACAATTTTAAGAAGCAATTGAAACATAGGATCTAATATATACTCATAAATTAAATCCAAATCATATGAAAATATAATAAATAATGTGATGAAACACCATGATGTGTTCATAAGTACTGATAAATTTTGTTTCAAAAATCATCCATAATATCCAATACATCCTTGTGTAACTATAATCTAACATTAATCAAAGTCTCATCAATCTTTGTATAAATCTATGAAAAGACTTCCTAATGCATTATTTTTACAGAGAAAGTGGTTATACTAAAAGCATAATTATGCTCATGGGTAAACTCTTGTAATTGGTACTAATGTGAGGAACTAATGTATAACTATGACTAATATCCTTATATCTATGAGGATATGAAGATTATGGATAAGGTTGAGTCTTTGTCTATGAATGATTAGGAGTATTCAGCTGAGCTGGTGAGCACGTATCTATGGAAAATCATGAAACTATTGTTATAACACTCAAAATCTATTTATATGATGTGTGCTACATTGATACCAAAGACAATAAACTTCCCCATATTTAGGTATGTATCTTGTAAGTATCTTAGGAGGAAGTAAGCTTTTGTCGATAGATTGTGCCTTCTCTAGATGAAGCATATCAATGTAATGTCAAAGTTGATAACAAGTGGAATAATGTGTGCACGCATCATGAAAATAATAATTACATCTAGGATTATCATACTAGTAAGGTCATGTATCTGTAGTAGTATTAGTAGAGCCTAAAGCTTGTTGTTTGCTATAAATTAATGATGTACATGATAATCCTTGGCCTAATGACCAAAAAACTTATGGAACTCACAATATGGCTCATCATCCCATCATGTCGATAGAAGATCAATATTAGGCAAAAGTAGTATGTCATCACCAATAGGAGGATAACTCTAAGTAGGATCAAGACTAGGCTAGGCCACATCAATAGATGAGCTCAAAGTAGGTCGGTATAGTGTAGCTGACATATTTAGAAGAATTATGTTGGAAGGATTTGAGAATATTTTGAACCAGTAAGGTCCCTTCATAACATGGTCACAAAGAATACTATGAATGGGCTCAGTAGTGATTGGATGAGAAGTAGTGTGTGTACACTCCATCTTAGACTTGTGAACATCAAGTGAAGAATAGATATTATCAAGAAACATAGAAGGAAAAGGAACTACATAAATAGAACTAGAATAATGTTGTAAAAAATAATGATATCTAAGTATCTCTACATTTTTAGCTAGAGATAATCCATCATCATAATCAGGGGTGTGAAGATCAATAGCACATGCATCAATGATTTTATCAGTTGAAGAAGCATGATCAATAGAGTGTTTAGTATTTCTTAAAGTGATATGGATTTCATCTAATGTTTTTTGATGAGACTGAGGTCGTAAAGAAGGAGGTAATTGATCAATTATGTGAGGAGAGAGATTATAATTTTTAATTTTCAACTGATTAGGTTCATCATCATTTGAATCTAAGATATTAGGTGTTATATTGCCTATTAATTTAGGGTGACTAGTATAACCTCTAGTATAGTTGATGGGGTAAATAAAGTGTTGACTCATGAAAGGGAATGTTAGGTAAAGGTTTGAGGGTAGATATTTTAAAAACACCTCATTCTTAAAATTGCTCAAAATTCTAAGGATTGGTATCTCCTTGAATCTTTTATATAGCACCATTATAAGTAAATTTAGCACGTTGGCATGCGAATGAGGCTATGAATCTCATGTGGTGTGTCTAAGGTCAGTTGATTAAAATGTCATATGATATTGAGGAATTAAATATTATGACTTTGATGTGCACTGTGATAGGGGGAACTATGATATGAAGTCAAACACAACCTAAATGAGGCATTTATCTTTTATCATAGCCTTGACATGTAAATGGAGTAGATTTAATATTACATTCAAAATACCTAAATGTTTTAATGAAATCAAGGGAAGCCACAAAAGTGTGTGAACCTTCATCAATCAAAACACACTTGACTTGGATATCTCTTATTTAGATACTAATGAATAATTGACGATCATCCACATGAAGAAATATTTCATCAAAAATTATTGAAGTGATAGGTAATTTGAGTGAAAGAGAAGTATCTACCATTTCAACTACATGAATAGAAATGTATTCACACTATTGAAGGATGTTATTTTTAGACCCAGACAAAGTGGCTTATTTCCCCATAGGTGGGGGGTGAGGAATTTTTATTTCAAATAAAAGTTTCATTATATGCTTATAATGATGAGGAGAAGCTATCATAAGTTTTAGGAAAGGGTTTTGATATTGGATATGTGAGAGTTTAGTTATAGGAACCCATTCATCATATCCAGTTAAAATTTTATTGGATAAAGGTTCATATTATTGAATTAAATCCTTTGAGGGTGTAGTGGAAGTGCATTTAAACTGATGTTGGTAAGGTGTATTTGGTTGGACCTTAGTGAACATGGGTTAAATGTTTGTGTTTGATTGTGTTGACCTAGATGACATGGTTAAATCATTGGTTGCACCTAGAATTTATATCGATATAATGTGAGTTATTTTCTAACAATATTATTTTATTGGGAACTTGTGAGTTTGTTGAGTTGATTGGTCCCATGTGCCCCAATTCTATAAGATGAGATGGGTAAGAATCTTGGATAATATAAAAAGTTGGGAAATTTTTATAGTTTGAATTTGGATAAGGATCAATATAATAAATTACTCTCCTCATATTAAGTATATTAACAACATTCTCATCATAAATTTTAGTATTGGGATCCATAAAACTTTCAACATTATTGGCAGTGGGAGGTTGTGTAGTACTAGGTGGATGATTAGAAAAGGGATATTTATAAATACCTAGGTGAACATTAACTTAATTAAGATATTCATGTTTAGTTTTTATTTCATGATCCTTGGATTCCTCTTCATAATATTTTTGATGTGTACGTATGAGTGATTCAAGATCAAAATTAAGACCAAGAATATATTCCATAGCAAAGGTTCTTAGTTGGTGACAAGTTTCATAGGAATGACCTCAACTAGCATGATACCAACAAAATTTGTGTAGATCATTCCAATGTTTGGTAGGGTGAATAGGATAAATATTTCATGGTGAAGGCCGAGGAATAAAAATTTTAATCACTATTAAGAAAAGTGGTTTATGGTTATCTATAGTATTTACTTGAGAAAATGTAGAACTAGGATCAGGATTGTTGGAAATTGAGGATGAAGGAATAGGATCTATGAGACCACTAGGAGTAATGGATTGGATTTTTTGTATGGAATCATAGGTATCCATAACACCATCATTGGTTTCATTTCTATTTTTAGCTTTCATAAAAATTTGAGTTCCTATGGAAGGGTATGAAAGCTCAAATTATCGTATAAGAAAATTTTGACATTTGGCTTGATCAAGGGCTTCTTCTAAAGATTTTAGAGAAAGATTCATCACACACTATTAAAGTTTGGGGTGAATATCATTAATGAATAATATAAATATATTATCATTTGACATCTCATGCTCAGCTTTGTTAGATAATATTTTCCACCATTTGATGATTACTTGGGTTATTTTGGATTCTAATTGCTTACAATTGATAAAATGAGCTAGATTGTTATGAGGAAGATTGTTAATTTGTAATTCTTGAATGAATACATTAACTGAGTCTTTTAAGCTAGAGATAAGATGAGTTTTGATTTAATTATATTAGTTTAGAGCATCACCTAAAAAGGTTTTAGCTAGGATCCTGGTACCAATGAAAGTATTAAGTTTAACCCAATCCTTGTATAAGTTCTCAAAGGCTTTCAAATGTAAGATCAGATCAATGGATCCATTATAAGTGATAGTTGGGACTATGATACCTATGTCAATGTTTACAATTTGAGAAACTAAATGTTCATTTTGTAAATATTTAATGGCCTTGTTAAGAAGTGGGGGTTGTGGTATAATAATTTTGTGTGCATCTCTAAGTGGGGTAGGGAGCATTAGGATTTTGTATACCCCATTGAGTGGGTTGAGGATGATTTTAGACATGCATTAATTGGTTTTAAATTTGCATCATTTGATTAACACTATCAATTTTAAAAGTGGTCATTTGATTTATATTTTGTAATAAAAGTTTATTAGTGTTAATATTATTTTGACGAGTGGAAGTAGCATGGGATGTACTATCAGTATGAGAGTCATTAATAGTTTGAGATGCACTAGTAGTTGCATTAATTTGTGTGTTAATGTGTCCATTTTGAGTAGACTCACTAAAGGTTACGCCTTTCATG
Organism: Torreya grandis; assembly: GCA_037957365.1. Lineage (NCBI taxonomy): Eukaryota > Viridiplantae > Streptophyta > Pinopsida > Cupressales > Taxaceae > Torreya > Torreya grandis. Next base: position 510,281 of record JARHVA010007269.1, on the reverse strand, counting down.
TTTTTGGAAATGATGGGCATGGAGGGTGAAGAAGGCATGGAAAATGAGGACATGCTAGCATAAGAGGTCATGAGAGAGGATAAGGGTGTGATAGAATTTGTAGGATGACTTGCCCCAAATCCTATGGCAGAGGTAGGTGAAGGTGAAGGGGGTTATACAATGTAATGTCCCATCATAAGGTTATAAATAATTATGGGATCCTTATCCTGATGTTGAGGGTTTTCATTGATGAAAAGGATAATTTTATCCAATACTCAAGATCACATTCATCTTATACCATAGGTATGGATAGAGGATTAAGAGAAGAATAATGGACGGAGTCCCATAATTAATGGTTCTGGCAGTAACATGGATGTTGCTAAGATCAAGATTATCTATTGCATGATAGGGTATATGTGTTTTAAAGGCTTTATGAGGATTAGTAAGACTCATCATGTTAGTTTGATTTTATTGTGTAGTTTCATTAAATAGGTGTTGTAGGATGAAAAATAAATTTGTCCTACTGGAGAAGTGAAATTTTAGAGGTTGAAAACCAACCAGATCAAGTTAGTCGATCTATTTGGATTGATAGGATAATAGAATAGTATAGAAACATACTAGATCAATTTGGTCGATCTAGTTGGAAAAATAGGAGAATAAAATAGTCTATATATTTATTATATTGAGTTGGTTGATTCAATTAGAAAAATATGAGAATATAATAGTTTGTAAACTAACTAGATTTAGCTAGTCGATCTAGTTTTAAAAATAGGAGAATATAATAGTTTTTAGGTTGGCTAGATCGAGTTGGTCGATCTAGTTGGAAAAATAAGGAAATAGAATAGTTTGTAGATTGATTATATTGAGTTAGTCAATCCAATTGGAAAAATAAGGGAATAGAATAGTCTGTAAATTGACTAGATTGAGTTAGTCGATCTAGTTGGAAAAATAAGGGTATATAGCAGTCTATAAATTAATTAGATTGAGCTAGTCAATCTAGTTAGAAAAATAGGAGAATTGAATAGCCTATAAATTGACTAGATCAAGTTGGTTGATCTAGTTGGATAAATAGGATAAAAAATTAGTATACTAGATCGATTTGGTTGATTTATTTGAGACACGTAACATAAAACTTGTATCTGCGCCTGTCAATACAATATTTAATACATCATAGAATAGCAAGTATCAAGAAGAAAATGTAATTTTTATAACTGATAATTCTAAATAATTATCTAAAAATAAGATTATGAGATTGTACTAAAGGTTGTGTTTGACCATGTAGGCTTCTAAATATACTAGCTTATCCATTGGACAGTAACAGCCCAATGTTTCAAAGAACTAACTATGGAGGAAGTTTCATTCCCATAGCCAACTAAACTTAGTTTCACGGGTAAGATAGAAGTAATTTCTTGGTGTTAATTGTTAACCGATGCACCACATAATCAAATATATGTTTGGATTATTAAATTTTAATACCAAGGGGAATCCTAAGTGTTTTCAAAATATTGTGAGGTACATGGAAAACTAAAGACCATGTTTAGATTTGTACTATGGCTATGAGTATTGGGGAAATCCCCTCATGTCATGATATTTTTAAACAATAGACAAGGACCATAAACATAATATCGAGTAACCCTTCACAATATTAGCTAAGTAGTTTTAAAAAAATTGGTACACAGTTTCTAGAGAAAACCAAACAAGATGAAAATAAAGGTGTAAATCAATTTGTCAAAAACCATGTTACAACTTTTTGAAATGAAATAAACAAGCATTTAACTTTTTATTTCCAAGGTAAGAGTGATTGTAATTACTATGAAAATAGTGGTTGATTTCCTTTGCTTGTGATATAAAATAAAACATACATAGCAAGATCAGGTAGGTTGATTTAGTTGAGCAAGCATTACAAAATAAGATCAAGTTGGTCGATACTATCTATTTGAAAATCAAACCAAAACAAATGAAATCAAGTTGGTTGATTTAGTTTGCTGGCACAAAATAGAAACACATCATAAGATCGAACTAGTCAATCTAATTAACTATGTGTGTACAATTTGATATAACTGATAACTAAGTAAAGTAGTAAAGAATATTTTTCAAATAGAAAAGTAGGAATTATAAATTGTTTAAAATTGACAAGGTTAAAATGATAATCTATTAATAATTAACCTAAAAATTTGAACAACTCAACCAAGTCAATTTAATAGAATTACTAATTTTTTGTTGACTAGGTCATCCTGACGAGGTTTATAATTTTGTAAAGGTAGAAAACTAAAAATATAGTTAATAAGCAAAATCAAGTATGTTGATCTAGTTTTCTAGGACAAAAAATATGACTGTTAAACAATATTGATCAGATTGATTTCATTGACAATACATAAAATATATAAACCAAAAATAATTGGATCAACTAATTCAAATTTTTTAGCTAAAAAATTAAAATTGCATATAACAAGATCAAGCAGATCAATTTTATTAGATATAAATAAAAATTTAAAAGACTAGTCAAATAACGAGATTAACCAGTTCAATTCAATTAACTAAAACTGAAACCTATGAAGAGAAGATAAAACTAAGTTGACCAGCATGACCTAGTTGACTATAAACCTTGTACCTATAAATAGATAAATTAACTAGATTGACCAACTTGATCTAGTTATATAAAAACCCTATAAATACAAATATAAAATAGACCATATCAATCAACATGATCTAGTTAGTTGAGAAATAGATTTGTAAAACAAAATTGGACCAACCAACTTGATCTAGTTGATTGTGACTAAAAAACTAAAAATTTAACAGTTAGATTTATGTCGGGTTCACTAGAATGTATGTAATAAATTAGGATAGATCTGTAACTTGTCCTACTTATTGAATTCCAAGGTTGTAGAATATAATCTTAATAACAATTCATTACGTAGTTATTTATATCAATACATGACCAATTTAGATCTGTTAAACCTAACCAAGGGATCACTTACTACACAACATTAAAAGAGAGGATTCCAAAGCCTCTAAATAAACGATACTATGCAATAACCCTAACTAGGCCTGAAATACATAAAACAAATATAATCTAATGATCATTAAATCTTGTGGCACAAAGGGACATGGTTATCAGACAACATGTAACAAGCAAAGAGAACTCTACTTAAGTCAATGTAGGTAAAATAAGCAAGGAGTACAAAATTCAACCTATTACTTTATGAAATATCTATTTACTAAATGAAAGAGTAAAATTTAGAAATACTTACCTTTGGATGAACTTTTCATGCCTCAATTTCTCTCTTTGACAATGGTGCTTTACAAGATGTCGTGTGGCTTTGTAAAGATCATGCTATAGAAATTAGTTCTAGGCTAAAATACTCTTACTTTGCATTCAAGACTTTCCCACAAGATAATTTTCTTTCCTTACAAGGTAAAACCCTAAGCAATGACTCCTCAAGTGTAGAGTTAATAGAATTTCAAGATGTAATAATATGAAAACGAATGTTCCTCTCTATTAGATTGAAGTGAGGGGGTTTTGATAGTTAAGGATTGACCCTAAACCTTCTTGAGAATTTAGCTAATGTAATAGACCAACTCAATTTTGTTATAAGGGAAAGATAGACATTAGGTTTTAAACTAGGTCAGTTGGGCTGACTTAGTTTCATAATATGTGACTTAGTTTCATAATATGTGTTGAATCCCTAACAAGATCGACTTGGTTGGCATACTAGGAAAATGAAAAAAAAATATGTTTTCTTACTCAACAGCTATTTTTAAATAGGATTTGCTTAGAGAAGTGGTTAAATGGGTTTTAATTACTTAGGTAGTTGGATAAAAGTGACTTGAAGTGGTTTTAGGTAATGGTATAGGGATAAACAATATTGTGAAACACTAAAGGTCTACATACCCCTTTTGTGGTGCACCTTTTAAGGTGTGCACTCATAGAGATTAAAATTTGATAGGTTCTTATAAGAGAGAAAGTGTTAATAACTGATAAAGTTTTTTAAAAAAATTGTGTTTATATAGGGGCATCACAGTGGGTTTAACATAGATATCTAAGCCTCCATTAGCATATAGAAAATCCGATTTGGGATAGAGTACAAGGTTTAAAGATACAAAATACATGTTTTTAAAGATTAAAAGTAATGTAAAAATAGATTTTATAATAGAATATAGGTTTTCAAGGATTTAAATTAATTTATAAATCAAGTACATGATAAATATTGGCACATTGATACATATTTTTTAGGCATCTAACATGCATATGCACTCACTTTTCAAAGACTAAAAGCATAGAATTATACATGCATTAATGCATATGCATAGACATATGTAAAATAGTTACAAGATCAAAGTTATAAGTTGTAAATATAGTTAAAATTGAGTATATAGGTGCATGCCATTCTATATCATTTTTGTGAATTTCAAAGTTTAAAAGAGGCCTGATACTTGTTCATGCATATGTGTCAAAGTTCAAAATTAAAATTTCAAAGGAAAAATATTTATTTCAAATAAAATATATGAGCAATGCAGTCATGATGGGGGCATGATTATTCTTCAATCTCTTTTGATCATGAGAAAATAGAATCTATATCTAATTACAGTGGTGTGATTTGAACCTATGGTAGGTGATGTACATTGAGATTCAACAATGCTCAATGGCCTTGGCATTACTTCTAGTGAACCCATTATGTGTTTCCATATTCTATTGTGGGTGATGTACATTTTATTTTAGTTCACTCAATCGCCTTATCATTACTTTTAGTGAACCCATCGTGGTTCCACCTTTTTAGATTGGCATCTTGTGTACTATTCCCATTTTGTGATAGTTGTAATAATGATCTTTCCAACTAAAGAGCTTGATTAATTATTTAAAATTAGGACTTAAACACTCTCACTCTACCATTAATTCAAATTATCCAAATGATTCAACTAGGTAGCACAATTCTCCTTCATCATTTACAGGTTATATAGCAATCTGGTTTCAACCCTATACAGGTATACTCCTTCCTTGCTCTCTTTTTAATTTTCAAAGTTCAGAGTTTTCAAATTTCAAAGTGGATAAATGACTACTTTATGTGTTGTTCTAAGGTTTTCTAAAATGAGTGCCCTACATAATTAGAGTATCCTCTCAAATAAAAAGTGTGTCTTACACACTCAAGTTTAATTATTTCTCCTTTACTCTAGCAATTTCATAACTATAATAAAAGGGGGGGATGTAAACATATAAATATACTCACATGTACTTGAAAATGTTAATTATTGACACATCCCAAACCACATAACTTATAACAAAATAAATGACTCTTATTTTCCATTCCTTTAATTCATTTGTCTATATGTGAGCCCAACCCTTTGTTATTTGTCACTACTATACAAAATTTTCAATGTCAAATATTTAAGCTACTTAAAACCACCCCCAGACTTTCTCCAAATAAGATTAGGTGTCCCTAATATTTTTGTACAAGAAAATGCTATGCAAACAAGAGCATTTATGTGCTTTCATCTATAGAGGCTAACTGTATCCTATGCCAAATAATAGTTAGTTTTCAAAATTCAAAATATTATTTTGGGTCTTCCACATTTCATAAGGTTGACTAAAAGGAATTATCAAAGGTTCACCTATAATTTTAGTTCATTTATGATCCAAGGTATTTATTTTATTTATTATCATAGTTTATTTATTAGATTAATTTCTTTTTGGTTATTTAGGTTAGTTGAAACCCCATAGTTGGTTGTAAAAACTAACTATTGTAAACCTATAAAATTTTACAATAGTTCATGTATAGAGCTATGCTTTACATTGAATACAATTCTATATTATTCCTCCATTATTCATGATCTATCAATGGAATCAGAGAACTATTATAGGAGTAAAAAGACATTCAGAAAGAAGAGAAATCACTATCCTTATTTTTATAATATCTAACAATTTCTTGGTTTACAGAATCAATTTTGTTTTGATAATTTGTAGAAGTAGGACCTGGTAATTTGAAGAAGAGTAAATAAATTTGTAGAGTGGATAAGATTGCACTTATATAATATGAGAATAACTAGTATCATGTCATAATTGGTATCTGGTATCTGGTATCAATAATTTAGTAGATTGACCTATCACTTACAAGGCTTGTTATTATTATCACTCTCACCTACAAGATCAGAATGTAGAAACAACATTAGCATCTATGTACAACATAAAGGCCAGACTTGGTATGGATGCATTATGAGCCTTATGTGTTGATGGAAGTTAAGTTAAGTTGTCTCTTTTTTTTACTCCTTGTTTCTTTTCCACTTTATTAAATATATCATTTCAAATTCCAAACATGATCTTTTGTTCAAAAGGAGATAGTGAGTAAAACATAACCTTCATGCGCTTTCCTGAATCCTTTGCCATTTTTTCCCTCTGATTTGCTCAAGATCAAGACACTTGGATGGTGAAGTAATATATCCAAAATAATGGTTCCATCAAGTTTATTTGATATAAATTTGTTGTTCTAAATGTTTCATGGGATCCATAAAAAAAAAAAAGGAAAACTATGAATTTATTTTCACATGCAAAGTGAACAAATAGGTAAAAGCTTATTAAATGCCCAAAAATATATATATTTATCACATCAAAAAAAATTACCTTATATGTAAAATTCTCCAAATATTTTTCCATATTTATTATAGTAGAGGTGGTTATCAAGGTTTTATAAGTTACTTTCCACCAAGGAGCTCTATTGTTCAAAACCCGATTGTAAATCTTTTGGTGTTATATTTTGATTAAATTCAAACTTATAAAGGAGATATAAGGGTGTAAAAGGTGATATAAGGTGTCATTATTACATTATTTTTTGACAAGTCCCAGGATATTTATAATTGGAATTTATTTTTTGGGTCAAGGCTAAACCCTAATAGCATTCCTCCTTTGAATTGATCGTCTATTTGATAGCTCCATGGAGAAATTATGCGCGTAATATCTGAAAATGAATGCTTAACACCTAAAATATATAAAGAATAGAGTATGAACATGTAAAATACACTCATTTTTAATGATTTATGGGAAATAACATGGAAAGACACTATGCCACCCACTAAAGCTATAAAATTACTTGAGCATCAAAAATAAGATAAACATGCCCTTGCTTTATTAAAATTATCATGTTCTATACAAGTTATTATTCACATTAAATATGTTGAATCTATTAAATCTGACACATGGAATGCTTAGAAAGCATTAAAATATATATATGGAAAATAACTTGCCTATGAAAAGATTGATCTCTTGATGCAATTGCTTAATAACAAGCTTAGCACTAAAGAATAAGTATTTGAATATCTCTCCTACATGAAAACTCTAAAATAAGGGTATTGTACAATAGGTGGTAAGATTGATGATGACATGCTCATATCCATAACTTTGAATTGTCTTAGTTTTGCATATACCAACTTTGTTGAGATTTTGTAGCTTAGTGATAATCTCAATGGCACAACATTTCATTTTATTTGTGAGTTGTTGACTCAACATGAATGATAGTTTACAAATAAAAAGAGTTAGCCTATTGAAGAGGCTCACTATAAAAATACCAAGTCACATCACAAGATCATCTCCATATCTAGAGGTATTTTCATAAGTAGTCTCTAAAATACTCTCCAAAACATTCTTTGAAACACTCTCCACATCATTCTAGATAGTTTACACAGCATTCTCACCCACACTCTCTAGGATCTTACAAATGTAAACATCACCATAGGCACTCTTCTCACTCTATTGGTTATTTTAGTTATTCAACTTCTTATGGATCTCATCATAATAGGAAAAATCCCAAATGTTTCAAATGTGGTGGTATTGGACATCTTGTAGATGTATGTTCTTCTTGATGACCTCGATCTCCACACAAAAAGAGAGTTGAAGCTAATTATGTGGATCATTCTAGTGGAAATCATCTGATTACTCCAACTATTTAGGTTATTTTGACACTTTCTATGAACAAGAGAAATCCTTATATGGCTAAGTTTTATGGTCTAGATAGACATAACAACCTATTTTGAGTGATCAGTGATTCACTCATCTTGTGTGAGCTACTAGGCTTAAGACCAGGATATATGGTTGTAGCATTTTTTAGCTTGTGTTTTTTATTTGTTCTAGTGTTGGATTTTTATACTTGATATTCATGACATGGAGCATATAGAATTATTTGATTTTGTTTCTCTCATTACATAAATTCTCACCTCACCCCTGATAGGGGGAGAATATATAACATTGCCTGATCTTTGATCATTTATTAGTGACAATATGAATTGATCGGGGTTGATATCACCTTCAATGTTGATCAAAGGTCATCAACATTTGTTGGAAATCAAGGAGATTTACTATACACAGTACATGTTGGTAAATTGGATAGCTTTTGGGTGGAGCCTTATGTGGATTGATGTATTTGGATAGGTTTTGATAGTGTTATAATATAGTATGGTATGATGATCATAGGGGATGAGTAAGCTTTGATCATGTTTATTAGCCTTTTATACCATAACTTGTAGGGTGGGATTATTTATGGAGTGACATCAATTTTGATTAGTACCAGGAGGTACAATGCACTAGATGCAATTATTTTAGAGTTTCTATGATGATTTTAGAGTCATTACTCTAGTATTTTTATTATATACCCCTTTGGATCAAGGGGGAGTTTATTGGGTCATTTATGATCCATGGTAGTTAGTTTATTTATTATCATAGTTTGTTGAGTCATTTATGATCCATGGTAGTTATTTTATTTATTATCATAATTTGTTTATTAGATTAATTTCTTTTTGGTTACTTGGGTTAGTTAAAACCCATTAGTTGGTTGTAAAATCCAACTATTATAAATCTATAAAAGTTTATAGTAGTTCATGTACAGCGCTATGCTTTACATTGAATATAATTCTATATTTTTCTTTCACTATTTGTAATCTATTATATAAATACACATCATAGGTCACTAATCCCAACTTACTACTCACTTGTTTCAATATTTCATGTGAATGTGCATTCATCAAATATACCTTATTCTTCCCAAATTCAAGATCATGCACAAAGATCATCCATAAGCCAAGATCATTCCAAATTAAGTCAATAGTTATTATTTTCAAGTATAAAATCTATATTTCTAGTTACATACACATAGGTAAGGAGCATAGTTACACAATCGCTCTAGGTGAGAGCACTAGGTGGGCTTGATTTCCTTCCATGGAATATTGGATATGTAGGTAGTGATCCATCATCAAAGGGGTGATTAAGGTTAGCCCAACCCATTACACTCCCCTATTTTTTTCAAGTTTTCAAAACATCAAAGTACCCTTAGAGTTTCAAATACAAGAGAATCAACATAGTTAATTCCACACATCATAATCCATATTACATATCTCATATTACTCATTAAAATCATGTGCAAAAGGCACAATAATTAATTTGTTATCACAATCAACTAGGACAAGTCTATGATCAATGAACTTGAGCGACCTGCACTACTATCCTCCTACAACAGTACTATCTAAAATTATTTTATGTTTCTATTTTTGATCTATCATTTTTATAATTTTATTTCTTTTTGTATTTTCATGTTAGTTAGTAAACATAGTCAATCGGGACAAGTTTCTACTCAATGGACCATAACAGCCTACATTTTTATCCACTTACAATGGTCTTATTCAGATGCAGTTTTAGATCATGTCTCTAATTTTGAGCATGTGCATTCACATCTTTCATGGATTTCCATTGTCAAACATTCAAAATAGTCAACTACAATCTTAGTTTGAGCTAAGTTTTTTCTTCTTAGTGTTTTCCGAAAGTAACAATTTCCATATTTAGCGTTTATTAAAATTTAAAAAAATTATTATTGTATATCTTTAACATTTAGGTATTTTCTAGTTTTACACCTATAATCACACTAAAAAGTTATTTTTCAATCAAAAATAGGATAAAATATCTTTGTGGTTGGAGGAAAATCCCTCCAATGATGGTCTCCCTATTCTCTTCCTATATGGTCTTTCAGGAACAATGATGATCTGCAAAACTCTAATGGATTTCCTCATGAATACTTATTAATATATGATTATATTTATATAAGATTATATTGGATACTTTATTTTTATATGGATAGATGAAATCATGTTTTAGCAATGATGTTGTAAACAATTATAAGTTTTTATTTAGTTTAATTTTGGTTTGTATATTACCTTGAAACTCAACTATTGAACTAACAAATGATGAATGTTGACTTGTCTTACTCATTACATACTTAGACATGGTTGCATATGTACTTGAAAATGAATAAAATATGTAGATTCAATTATTTTGTTTATCCACTTACTATGAATGTTACTTCAAATTCTATAAAAAAATGTAAATCTAAATCATGAGGGTAGCATTAATATAGTTCAATCATACATTTCATGAAAGAAGTAATATTGAAATGTGCTCACATACTTTAGATGTGTGATCTAATACAAATATAGTAATTGAATTTATAGTGATAGATACTGAAAAGAATGGCTGATTTGAAAACTAACTTGCATGAATGGATAAAGGAGTTGCTGATTTTGTACATGGTAGTACTATGAAATTAATTACATGAATAGTATTGAAATTAATTGATTGTGAAACTTGTTGGGTAATTTTTTAATTTCATTAATGAATATAAAGGAAAATAATTAGTAAGATAACTTTCAAGAGGAAAACTTGAAGAAATAAATTCATTAAAAAAAAGCACATATTTTTTATACCCGATTAGAAGGTTCTTACAACTTATGAAAGGGAGAATTCAAAATATGGGGTTGTATTAACCATTGCCTATTCTAAACAATACATATTAGGATATAAGTATGGATCTTATATTAAGCTTGCCTAAAATACAAAGTGAATATTATTCCATATTTATAGTTGGAGATAGATTCTCAAAGATGGCACATTTTATTGCTTGTAGAAATACTAATGATGTGACAAGCATTGCTAATTTGTTTTTCAATGAGATTGTAAGGTTGCATGGTTTTTTACGTAACATAGTTTCAAACATAGATGTGAAAGTTTTTGTACTTTCTAGAGAACACTATTAAATAATTTGAATAGTAAGTTATAGATTAGTTCAGTATACCATCTTCAGACAAATGGAAAAATAAAGATAGTAAATAGGGTTTTGGTAATTTTTTGAGATGTTTAATTGAAGGTAAGCCATGAACATGGGATAGTATTCTGGTGTAAGTTGAGTTTTCATATAATAATTTAATGAATATAATTACAGGGAAAACACCATTTCATATTGTTTTAAGGTTGATTCCAAGAGGATATTTAGAATCACATGACATGAAAGGTGAGCCAAGGAAATGTGTTGAAGCAAAATATTTTTCAGAATGTATGATAGAAATACATAAGCAAGTGTGTAAATAGTTAGATAAAATTAATGTGCAATACAAATAGTACGCAAACATGAAGATAATAGAATAGAATGTCAAGTAGGAGACTTAGTCTTAGCACACTTGAGAAAGAGATATTTCCAAAGGGAAATTATGATAATTTTAAATGGAAAAATATTGGTCTATACAAAGTGCTATGGAAGTTTACAAAGAATCCATATGAATTTTACTAAACGGATTCATATATTGCCTATTTTCAATGTGGTTGATTTCCATATTGTGTAGGGCAAAGTAGTGAAATATTAATAAATAGATTTAAGATATCATATACCTAAAACGGAGTGTGATAAACTAGAATGATTGATTGGCATGCAAGTTATAAAAACTATGTACTAGAAAGGAATATACATAAAATCTAGGAAAGCGGAAAAGCCAAGGAATAGAATATGTAACATGGATAAGTGCATCAAAAGCTAAAAATTAAGGAATACCATTAGAAAATATATCATAAGACACATGATTATGAGCTTATGTTTCTTTTCTTACCCATGGTGTATGATACAAGAGCATCGAGTTTCACATGCAAACTTACATCAACTAGAAATATGATAGTTTAGGAAATTTGTCTAAGTGTTTTTTTTCACATATTTATGATTGTGCCTATGTATTTATTTTTAAGTTTATATAAAGCCTTAAGTTATGTGAAAAGCTCTTTGTGTTTTTTGTGCCAATTTTGAGTGCACACATGTATTATGTAGTTTAGTGTTACCTACAAGCATGCATATGTTTATAATGTTCCACGCGTCTAGTTTTGAGTGCATCCATATTTTTGGTTTATCTAAATAATCTTATGGAGCTTTTTGAAAAATGTAGTACTAATGTTTTGCACAAGCACAACCTTACAAAAAAATTATGGATTCTTTTCAGAATTTTTTTGACATTTTATGTATTAGAGCTTTCATTTTTTTCCACAGAAGTAGAAAAGTGGATGAGATTTCTTAGAGGAGTTTGTTCTTCACTATGAAAACTATGTAATTTTTTTCTAGTTAGTTTGGGCACATACAGTAATATTTGGTAATATATTTGAGCATACAAGAGGATCATGGCACAAAGTTTTTCAATGTATTTATTGGTTACAAAGTCTAGAAAATTCATATAATTTTATTCTTTGTGCACATTTATTTTATGCACATTTTATTTTGATGTGTTATGAAAGGAGTTGACTCTGAATATTTGGCATTTAATTTCATAAGCCGTGGGAGGATAATAAGTATCTATTTGGTATTATCCATGATGTAGTATGTTCTAATGCATTACGTTATAACATGTTTGTGCCTTGGAATTTTAAGAGACATTTAATATTTTGGGGGTACTAAGGTGTGTTATATTTGTATTGGGTTTAAAGTATTTAATGTAATTATATGGTTCTTGTGTCTACATAAGCATTCACCTACACTTGTACAAAGAGTTGGAACAATAAATATTAGAGAGGTTGGGGTATTTGCTAGCGTATTGGAGTTTAAGGATAGTTATAAGTGATTATTATGGGATTTAAGATACACTTTAAAAGTTTATGAGTTACCAAGTGGATATATATGAATCTAATTTCCTAACACATCTCCTTGTGATATTGTGGTGTCATTGTGAAAGTTGTGTTTGTTGTATATACTTTAGATGAAATATCATAAAAATATAAGTTATGTTTCATGAATTTAATGTTCATATTATGGTGTGTTTTATGAGGGTTGGGTGGTCTAAGGCATCTCTTAATTGATATCCCTAACCATTATTGTATCATTTATCTTTTTTGGTTTGATAATTTTACATTACTTTGTTTTCACAAGTTAAGAATCCACCATATACCTTAATATATTTCATTTTTAATACACATGTTGCATGGATTCCTAATATGAATACCTCAAAATCTAAAATTGTATTGGTGCATGAAAAATATGGTTTATTTGTAAATGGCATGATCTCTCTTTCAGGAGTGATAAGTACAATTCTAGGTCCAACACCATAGCTACATTTAGAACCATAAAAATAAATATTCCATGTGTTATTGTCATTAATATTCATTAAAAACTTGTTAGGAAAATTGGATCATCTAAAGGAACACGGTATAATAAGGGAGCTCTAGCTAGTTGATCTACAATAACTTTCCATTTTATCAATTTTTGTGATACAAAATATAGATTAAATTCCATTAATAACATGACCCACTTGTCTATTCTTCCTGATAAATAGGACTGAGATATCATGTATTTCAAAAGATCAAATTTAGAAATTACATATGTTTCATTATTATGCATACAACGTCTAAGTTTTTTAAAGTTACAAACACAATAATTAAGAATAATTTTTCTATTGAGTTTTTATAATCCACCAAATTTATAGTGATGCAATATATTTTTATTTCTTTGATATCATCATCAATTTGTACAAGTAAATTCCCCAAAGCATGTTTGGTTGCTGAAATATATATCACTAATAGTATATATTGGATAATTGGCATCATGACAAGAGGATTGGCTATATATTATTTAATTTTATTCAAATACTTTTTAAATTTATATCCCCCTTCAAATTTGATATATTTATTTAATATTCTAGCAAATGGTTGGGTTCTATTAGTTAATTGAGAAACAAATCTTCTAATATATCAAAATTCTATGTAAAATCCTTAGTTGTTTAAGATTCTTAGGAGGAGGACTCTCAAAAATTGTTTCTACTTTCTTTGGATCCACTTTTATGCCTTGTTTATAAATAAGTAAACCTAAAAAAAATTTAGAAATCACACCAAAAATACACTTCTTAGGATTCAATCGCATTATGTATTGTCTCAATATTTCAAATTATCTCCACAAGTCATCTATATGATTTTCTCTTTTCTTTAACTTCCCAAGATATTTTCTACATAGTCCTCTAAAATTTTATGCATATAATGATGAAATGTATGTGGCATGTCCTTTTTATAATTAGTTCTTATGTTCTTAAGTCCAAAATAAATAACCACATAACAAAATGTACCTTAGTGTGTTTTAAAATAGTCTTATTTTGATCATTAAGATTAATCTATATTTGATTATAACCTGAAAACCCATCCATAAATGAAATCATCTCATCCCCAATAGTATAATTGTTAATCATATCAATAGAAATCCATCTTAGGGACATGCAGTTTTTATATTAAAAAAAATTATATATGCTAATGACTCGAATTAATTTTCCAACTAGCACAATGTTATAAATACACTTAGAGTAATCAATGAGTCTAACAAAACTAACATCAAGTAGTTTTTGAATTTCTTCCTTAACTATAAAATTCACCTTAGAATGCATATTTTGAATGTTTTTATCTACAAACTTGGCATCGGAGTTTCCAACAAGGTTATGCATTGGGATATAAGTAGACACACCAAGCATGTTAGTATAACACCATGAAAAATATCTTAATATTCTATTAAAAGTTATGTATGGACATTTTTTCCTTCGAGAGTCAAATAGGCACTCAACTTTAAGTTTTATGTGTGTCACTAGTGATAAAATTAATATCAATTGTATCCTCATTCAGTAAATGTGATATATCCTCCACGTAAGGTGTAGTAGGTAGAGTGTCCAAAATATCCAAAGTAATCTTGTCATCATTATGTGATGACTCACCTTCCCAAAAATAAGCATATTTTCTCCAAGTAAAATGGAATCTATTCTTAATATAATATGTAGACATTCGTACATTAGTTTCCATGTATTGTTTTATAACTCCATCATTATAAAAATTATCAAAAGGTAGTATCTCATTTGTATGGTATAATTAATTAATTCATGTGATAAGACTTTCGCTATCTAAAGCTTTCTACTTTCATGAGAAATTCAAAACACATGATTAGAGATATTCATAATATTTTCCATCTCTTGAGAATGATTATTTGTGGATTACATGAAATATTAATTTTGAAAAACCTTTGGTGAATCTTTGATTACATTTCAATGATTGTGTACTCTTAAATATCCATTATCTACATCAAAATATATAAATTGAATAAATACTCTTATTAAATCTTTGATTTATTAATGTTATATCATATTCCTTGTTTAGGTGGATGAGAAAATAGAAGAATGAGCTCTATTATACTTTACTCACTTTTTCCTAAGCCTTGACTATTATAGCCCATATTTTGTGCACACTGGAGTCAAAATCCATATTTATCTAATGATGTTTGAATAAGACCATGGGTTTTTCTTTAATTTTTTTGTTACAAAAATCATCTAGCATGGGCATTTTACCCTAACATTAATTGATTGTTCCTCAAAGACGAGTGATATTTGAACAGGTCTTCTATAACATTGAGGAATTATATAAAGGACTCAAAATTTTAAACTCACTCATATCATCTTTATATTCTTTGGGGCATGTTGGTGTAAAACTTAGTCTGGATAAATTCCCATCTATTGTATCAACTTGGTAATCATTATCTTCCTTAACATTACTACATCCACCAAATTCAAACGTTACCACTTGTTCTCCTAGAATAAAATATACAGTTTGTCATTCCAATTGGTTGATTCTTGTATGCACTAATGTACCTATATATTTATAGAATTCTCAAATTCAAATTAGGACTCTATTGACACAAAATAATATAACACAAATAAAAAAGTGAGAAGACATGACTACTCACCCCCAAGGGATGCTAATGGGTAAAAAGGCTCCACACTCCAGAAATGTACATTGTATGTTTCTAAGGAGACCACTAGAAATAGAGAAAAATGGGTAAGAGAGAAAAGAGGAGAGAAAAAATGGAGGGGAACGTGATGAAAAAATGACCATAAACACACCAATAACAATTATTTATATCAATTATTGATAAGCACACACATACCATAAAATAATACAATTTAATAACTAATAAACACCTATGGGCAATTTTTAAGTGTCTACAACTTACTTGTTTGATATGTATTATAGAAGTAGATAATCTTTTAGGTATATAAGTATTCATATTTCTCTTAAAACCTCCTTTTAGAGATATTTTATTCTTAACTTTATCTTTAGTTCAATATTATTGTTCTTAAAATTAACCTAACTTCTTATTATAAGGTTTATTTTAAATGAATGTTTTACTTTATGTAAGCTCATATGTACTCTCAAGGGTGAGAGAAAAAGTTATAATAAATTGTGTGGGAACATTTTATATTTTATACAGTAGAGTTCATTCCCAAACTTAACTTTAACAAAATGGATTCAATCTTATTATAAAATATGTCATTGCCATGGCATATTTGAGATGGGAAGATCACTCTCCACTTAAACAAAATGTAGGGTCCACAAATATATAGTGGCCTTATAATTAGTTGTGATTTTGCAATAAAAATAGTCTATAATGAGAATCTAAAAAAAATTATAGCATCAAGTGAAGGTATGATAAATTTACACTTATAAACATGGCCAATGATATTTTCTCTATAAAAATAAGGGTTTGGATTAAATAATAAAGATAATAATCTTATGAATAAATGGTTAAGGACGATTACTTACTTTTTATCATCTATGAAAAAGGGGGATAGACAAATCTTCAAGATGTATGTTATGACACTTATTATATTTTCCATACAAATACAATGAACTCAATTTCAAAATAAAGTCCCTCTTTCCCAAAGATATTGCACAAGTCATATCAATATTTCTTGGAACGCTTTATTGATGAGATATAACACTAGAGATACATATAGATAAAGTTTTAAGAGGTAACCATAGAAGAGCTAGAATGGAAGAGGTTTCAAGAATTATGATGAGGAAATCATTGACATATTTTTCGAATGGATTTGGTTGGCTTCAAGTAAAATACTATAACTCATGGCCATTAATCAAGTTATTCATGTATGCTAAAGGTAAATATGAGCAAATTAACATTGATTCAAATTATGAATGGATGGTTGATATAATTATAAATTTTGGGTAGGAAAACATGAATTGCCTAAAAGACAAACTTCTTACTACTTTTCTAGACATACAATTTATTCATGCTTACATGTTGGTGAATAAATTCATTAATGCTCACACAAATCTTACCTTAGATACCCTTCAAACTTGTCTAATATACATAACTAGCTCGTAATTATGTCATAATCCTTTTATATGATATGTAAGGGAGCTTACTAATGTTGAAGGCAAATGTATATCACAATCCCATCAAGCAGAAAAGATAATTTATAATGCCAAAGTATGAGGCAATGGATGGTCTTCAGAAATAGTGTTATTGTAGCAATTCAATCTTTATATTATCCTTTTTATTTTTCTAGATCCATGAGTTTTCTAGTGGATGCTTTCATGTTGTGTGTCCATCACAGTGCATGTAATTGCATTGACTCGTATGTTAATTGCATTGACTCTTATGCTTATTGTGGTTATATTTTTTATTATATATAATAATATAAAGTACGTGTTTAATTTCTTTTAAATTTATTCAACTTTTACTAGGTTGATAATTAGAAGTTAGATTATTATAGTGGAACAAAATCCTCAACTAGTGGGATATGTCACTTGGTTTGTGGATTGTTTGTAATTAGAACTTGTATTACATCATATGATAACAACCAAATCTAGCAAAGGTCCATAAGACATGACATAAATTGCTAACAATGTTAGTACTAGAGAGTAGGAGGATGCTAACAAATCGACTCATGGACTTTCACCCTAAAGACATGTTTCTTGGTTAACAAACCTTTTGATACCAATAATACCTTATAAACCACCTCGTTCTCATAATTGGTATATACGTGGGATTATTAATACATACAAATTCTCAACTAGAAATATATGTCACTTAGTTTGTTGATATATTATAAATATAAACTTATACTACATTACATGACAACAACCATAAACTAGAGAAAGTCCACAAGGCATGGCTCAAAAACTCCTCAACTAGAAATATATGTCACTTGGTTTGTTAATTGCTTATAATTGGAAAGTTGTATTACATCACATGACAATAATTACAAGCTAAAGAAAGTCCATAAGGCATGGCTCCAAAACCACTAGTGATGTTGGTACCAAAAAGTGGAAGGATGCTCTCTCTTACTTTCCACATGGTTTTCCTTCCTTTTTCCTTCCCCTAAAAATTATGTTTTTTATTTTAAAAGGTGTCACTTTATTTTATTGCTCCTTTTTTACATTATAAGTATTGCCTCACTTTTTAATATGTGGAAGTGATATTACATTTTAAAGTTATAAGCCTTTTACCTAAAGAGGGAGCATTAGACATTTTGCCTTATGCAAAATCAAAGGCATTTAGCCTATTATTACATATTTTCTCAAAAGGGAAGAATAGAAGATGGGGAATTTTACAATGGAGAAAATAATGCAATTATTTTCAAGGGGTGAAAATTCACAACACTTTATAAATGCAAAATTACAAGTATGTCAAGTTTGCAAAATTATAAGTGCAAGTTTTAGGAAATCAATAACAACTTTTCATAAAATCAATATTTTTATGATTTTCTTATAACACAATTTTTATATTAATAATAATTAAAAGACAAGGTAGGATTATAACATATACACTACATCTTCACTTTACAATACTTAAAGATGTTTATGCATGTAAATTTATCATCCTTGAAATTGTTACTTATGTACAAGCTAATACATACAATTACCTAATTAAAAGCTATCACAAAAGCTCCAATTATTTTACCAAACCCCACATCACTTAAAAGTGCTTGTGTATGTTGTGGATCCCTTTACCTTATAATTGTTGCTAATATAAATGAAGTAAAAAAAATCATGCTGTTCCTTTTACCATGTGATAGTTACCAAATGTACAAAAGGTGAAAAAGTTTTGAAGACATGACAAAAGAGATGAAAATTCTATAAAAGTATAATAATTAGTTGTTAATTTTATCTAAAATGTTTTGAAAATATTTTTTATTTAAGTTAGTTTTGAAAGTATATTTTTTTTAGTAATTTTTTAATTTTTTTTCTTATTTTAAAAACAAGATTTATAAAACTTAAGGGATATATGATCCAGATGAATGTCCAATTCATTTCAAAATAGAGTTCTCAATATAGATCTTTTTAAAGTGATGTTAATTGTGTTTTAAAGGGTAAAAATTAGTCAATAATTAATTTAATTACAACCTTTAACTAATTTATAAAAATTATATTATATTATATTAATCACTTTTCTTTATTGTAAGACCACTTTTAAGTTTTAGTACGATGGGCTTGAAGATTTAAAAAGGCCCCATGATTAAGATAAACAATACATCTATTTAATTTTATTTTTATTAATTAGTTGTGATTGTAATTAAATTATTATTAATCATAAGAAACTAATTAATTACATGAGAAAACCACGATTAAATGTAAGTATATTATTTAAAGTCCAATAATTACCCTTGTAAGCCATTTGATTCCCTTACTGTATTTTGGAAAAATATTTATGCCAAAAATTATAAACTAGTAGTATTCACTTTATCACTAGAAGTCTTTCCCTGGTCTTGATCCAAATCATTTGGTTGAGAACTTTAAAGTGTGTTTGATTCCACTCTAAGTCGCTTAGATTCAATTGTAAGATTGCCATTTATTTGAGTTACTCCATTTGAAGACAAGTTGCTCATCTTAGTGGGATCAACAACTATTATAGCAAGAGGATTATCCAATTGAATATTCTCATCCTTCTGTTCCAACGATCTTTTTACTTGATTAGAAGAATCTTTAGATACTGGTTGGACTTGGTATTTCTTTGATGCGCACATAGCTAAAGCTTTTTCTATATCTAGGGAAGACAAGATGTCAAATGAATTCCTTGAATCCATTGGTTTTTCTGTCTTTCTTCTCCATTTTTTGTCATTTGGATTTGATCTCTCGAAAGCCATCTTTTTTAATCACTTGGGAAAAAAAAATCGATTGATGTTCTTCATCGGTGTCTTGTTTTGGTGTGCTTTCAACAAATTGACAACTACATAATAGATGTCCATATTAATGGCAAAAATGGCATCGAAAAGAGACATTCTTGTAATCTATGGATTGTTTTCATTGTTAATCATCCCTCTTTGAGATAATTAAATCTAGTAGTGGTTGGATGAGATCCGCTTTGATACATATTCTTGCAAAAGTTTTATAGGTGTATTGATGAGTAGACTTTGTTACTAATATATTCTCGAAAGAAATTAGCCACTCCCTCAAAACATTCTCTTGACCAAGATTCCAACAATAAGGTATACAATCTGATCCAAACCAAAACATAATTTAGATTTTTCATGTTAGGACTATACCCTGTTGTTCATTTTCTAAGGTATGATCCAACTCCAGCGTTTTTGTAGAAATATGGAGCATTTTCTAATACTTTTTCCCAATTTTCAATGCTTGTAAAACTTACAAAGAAAAATCCTTTTGATCCCATACAACAAAATTAGCTTCACATTTTCAAGTTATCAAGTTCACGAAGAGTAATCTAGTGGAATTTCCCAATAATCATGTGGGAAGACCAATATGCAATCTCTTCCAACAACATATCATCAATAGGGAGATTAAAGATTAGTTCTTATGTAATAGAAAACATCCAAAACTTGTTTTTATTGTTGGCTCACTGCTGAATTCAAAATTTGAAGTGTTTATGGTGACGTCTAGAATGACCAAAAGCTACAACCCTTGAAGGTTGAGATTTAAAGGAGGGTATATCAAGAAGAGGTCCCATCCCTCTCGAGGAAAACCACCTCTTAGTACCAATCAGCCCTTGTGGCCATAACAAATTCAATAAAAAAAAAAAATGGAAAAAAAAGAATTAGAAGTGAAATCAAATTTGAAGATCACTATAATGCAATGGCATAGAGCAACAAATTTTATCTACTCAAATGCCTTCAAGAGCATCAATTTACATAAATCTCACTCCACTCCACTACCTTCCAGTGTGAGCACACACCCATTCCAAGACTGTATATGCTAAAAAGTACTCCTTATTCAGCAATAACATATTTGGTTAAGGAGATTGAATCAAAGGAAGGCAGCGCAATAGAATCGCAACAAAAAGCTCCACACCCTTGAAACCTTTTCCTCGCCAAAGCACCTAGGAAGTGCTCCTTCACCATGTTATCGTAACTAAAACTAATAATCTCTTCAAAACTTAATAATTAATTAATACATTAATGTTGGGCACATTTGGCATATGATGTCTCTCATTAGAAACAATAAACATAACAATTAATAAAATTGGAATTTACAAATGATATATGTTGGTCGGACCTTTAGATCTAATTTAAAGGAAAATCCGTATTAGGAGCTCTAATATGAATGATATCCCACATTAATTTGGACTTAAACCATCGATGGTTAAAAAGTTTAAACTCATGATTATAAAAATGGATGTTTTTTGGAAACTTCAACTTAATGCTCTATTGTTGGCCACACTTAACATCTAATGTATTTAACTTGTGCACAACAAATATATTAATAAACAAAAATGAAATTAGTGCAAGTGAAAAACTTCAGCCTTAAAAGATTTCAATTTTAAGGTGTCTATCTTAAATTTGTCACTTACCACATTGATTAAGAGATGACCTCAATCTAGCTGCACTAATATGTCAGCTCAAAAAAACGTGGGCTCCAAACTCCACCGTGTCAAAGATTGCATGATTTTTTGACCACTTTTTCCAAGCAAAAATAAAAACTCCCATATAATCAAATGGACATCAAATTTTTAACCAAAACTACCCTATAACTATCAAGTGGAAGTGAAATTTAAAGTCTACATTTTTAAATGACTAGTCACATTATTACACTTCACCACCATCCCTGCAGCTCCTTGGAATGGATATTGGGCTCTTGATACCAGATTTAAAACCCTACATAAAAATTTGTAAGATGGAATACCACATTTAACACCCTATGTAAAGATTTGTGAGATACATAATTAATACCACTTATCCCCCAACTTAACCACCCACTCATAAATAAATGTTGGTATTCATATTTCAACAACATAATCTAGAATCTTGAGAAATGAACATCCCCTTCCGACCAAAGGAGAAATCTCAGTGATCAATGGATATTTCAGATAACCAATATCCCCTTCCCAACCAAATCAGATATTCTAGTGGTAGAATTTTGAAGCAGCTGGAAACAACTATTCCCATAAGATCAGCAAGGATGCATGACTTCCCTTATATAATGGAGAAAAAAATACATTAACAGCTTACCATAATATAATAGTTAAATAATAATAATTAGTGCCACTTATCCCGGATTTAACCCCCCACTCATAAATAAATGTTTTTGCTGTTCATATTTCAACAACATAATGCATAAGCTTGAGCAGTGGAGGACATCCCCTTCCAATCAAAGCATAAATCTCAGTAGTCGATGGAGATTTAGGAGAAGCAATATTCCCTTCCCAACCAAATCAGAGTGGTAGAATTTTAAAGTAGCCAGTAACAACTATTGTCATAAGATCAGCAGGCATGCATTACTTATGTAATGTAAAACAAAAATATATGTAACAACTTACCATAATGTAAAACAAAAATATATGTAACAACTTACCATAATGTAATAGCCCAAAAAAAACGCAGTTGCTAAACTCGAATGTTAGTGGTAAAGTACTTGTTGAATATGCAAGACTAATTACTGTCTGCCATTTACAAGAACCTTTAAACCTATACGTTCAGACAATTAGACAAAAGATTCAAAACAAAAAGATCTTTTTGAAAATAAACAAACGATATAGTATATACTAAAACTGAATAGTCACAAAAACAAAAGCAAGGCCAATGATGTGGCATGAAAATAAGTAAATATCACGAAGCTGACGTTAATGTAAAGCAATTAGGAGCAAGGGATGACTTTAAAATATTTTATTAACCCACCCTTAACTTTAAAATATTTGACTAGCCAACCCTTGGGAAAGATGGAAGGAATAAACAAGTGGCAACAAAGACAGCAGATACTCATTGAAAGAAAAAAAATTTGAAAAATAGAATAAAGGAATACAACTCGTACGATAACATTGTAAGGATATAAAACAAGTTGTTATTGTTTCATGAGCTTTCTAAGCCTTATGGATACCTAAATTAGTTTTTAAGTCAAGGGGCAGAGGTGGTGGTAAACTAATGTCAATGAGATGTTAACCAAATAATTGAAGGTTTAAATTTAACGTCTATTTGACCATTCATCATATTGGGAAAAAAAAATTATTTGAAGATGAAAAAATCATATTATCTTGGTGTAGTTGGATTGAAGCCATTTATCACCAATCAGTAGAAAGAAAGTAATAGAGCATTAATCAATGTTTATATGACAAATCCAATATAGGTGTGCCTCAAGATGGATCTCTCTCTACAATTTTCAGATAAATGTATTTAAGATATCTGTACTAATTTACTTTCTTATAACATATAGATGTAGTGATCAATTTACAGAACATTGCCCCAACCTAACTACCATTAACATCTCAGCAGCACAAACATCCCATCAAGATCATATTTAATCTGCTTAACATTTAAGCAGAAAAGCAACATAAATTTGTTGTTTAAACATAACAAGCAAAAGACTAATTCTGGTAAAACCATTTTCCCACAAAGGCCAAACAGACCAACACTGATAAAGCAAGCTGGCAATTTGTTTCCAGGGAAAAAATAAACATACCAAATGTTTCATTCCTTAGCCCTTTCTCAATCCAAGCAAGCTTGTAAACAAGATCTACTATCTAATATATGGTTTTTCAATATGGTTTTCAAAAATGTCATTTAAAATGATATTTGAAATTAACTAAAACTTACTACACACGAACCATAAACATTTATTCAAAGCTTTCTACATAAGAAACATTGACATTATTTAATGCTTCCTACATAAGAACCACTGACATTATTAAAGTCTTATTCAACATCAACAGGTAACCACGTTCGAATGTAACATACAAACAAAGGGTTTTGCAAGTATGAAGCATCACATGTTAAAAACTATATGAAAAAAACTACAGATGTGCCAGAAGTCATATTGCTTGAACATTGAGAAAGCGCCTGTTTATATAAAAAAATATATAAAATTGTGACCACCTCAAAAAACAAACAGCAGACTGCAGATCAAAGTCCTGATAAAAACATCTTGCAATCTCCACCTCTTACATAATTCAGCTAAAACAATAAAATCCTGAGTGTCAAATGCAACCGAAACATATGCAGTGGGATCCTGCCAACCATTTGCAATAACAGTCTTCTAGTCATAGAGAGAACAAACCCTAGACAAGTTCCTTTCAAAACTATCGAGCAGCACCCGTAGGATTTGTAACACCTGGACGAGGTGCCTGACCAGGCCTGGGACCGTCCTCCTGCTCGTAAAAAAAAGTACATTTTACTTCATCAGTATCACAATTCACACATCCAGACTCTATTGTGTTTGTATGCAGAAAAAAACAATTGATAACTACTTTCAGTCTTCCATATTTTACTTCAGAGTTATTTATCATGTCAAACGACTGAACTAACATTTATCAGAATATGATGCCCAAAAAATCATTTCACCATTTAACATAAATATTCAATGCAAAAACAAAACACATCACATCAAGTGACTGTTATCTTGTTTTGTACATAATACAACATTAAAAAAATCCTGCTTCAACATTTCCTTCTTATTTGCATTACAGAAGTGCAAGTGAACATCTTCATTTCAGATAACTTTTTTTCCATTAATACCACAGCATAAAGAAAACGTAGGCATAAAAGCGTATTAAGAACTCCATATTAACATTGTATCCGAACCAAGGAGTCATTAGGGAAAAACAGGTTGTTAAGTGCTACATTGTCTTACACCTCTAAATGCAAAACTAATACAACCCACCTCGCACTAAAAAGAAAAAAGAGGAATCCACATATACGGCAAATCAAGAGTGAACCAGCTTATAGAGCTTTGAGTTTTCTGTATAACAAAACCAATTTCTTCTTGCAGTCAATTTCATCCGGGAGGCCAAACTTGGCTTCAAAGCTAAGCTTCCAAATTTGTGTTGATATTAGAATTCAACCTGAAAAAAGGAGCAAAGCCATTGATGCATAATTTGGGGAAAAGAAATTAACTCGAACCACAACTTTCTCTTAACACAACCCCAAGCAAAATTTGGAAACCTTAAAAACTGTGTACGCATAAATTAGGTAGTTGGGATATAGCTGTAGACACTCATATTCGACATTAGACACTTGACAATGTCAGTTTTGACTCAGCCTTGGTATACTTATGCACAGATCACTAACTCTTGTTCACACTTTCTCCTAGCCATTCTCTCACCTACGAGCCTAGCCTTCCCAAGTTACTGTTGATGCTACATGGGATTTCCCTAGTCTCTACCTGAATAGTTTATTCTCTTACTCAGATGATTTCCTGATCTCAGATCACAATTTCATGTTTTCTAGAAACTATCGGTCCTTCTCAAACGCCTCCACCCTACTGGAACCATCCACCTAGGCTAGACCTGTCCGTGTACCCTTTAATGGCTATTTTTCCAAATTCAAATCCTTCATATGGATCGGCCTGCACATTTTGCATGTTGGTTTGGAAGGAAATTACCCAAAGAGTCAGTTGTTTATACAAATCAAGTCCAAGCCTATTCTTATCTAGCATTCACTTGAAAAATCACTACTAAACTCAGGAATACATCGGCAAATTGAGAGGACCTACCCTAAAGCTTCCAAATTTATAAACCCTCAAAGCAGCGAGTTCTAAGCCAAATCTGTATACCATTGCAAGCTCAAGATCACAAATTGTCAAGTGTCAAAAGCCATACTCATGTTTGCACTGCATGCTAGTATTACATTCTACGTTACCGGATACGCCCCATCTGATACCGATACGGCCAGATACGTGGGGGATACATGCTGGATATGTCTTGCCCCCTGCAAATACACCCAGATACGTCCCCAGACATCCTGCCCGTATCCCCTGCATATTCACTGGGAAAAAAAAAAATTGGCGATTTGACTTAATAAAAAGTCAAACATGGACTTCAAAAAACAATTAAAAATATACTCTCAACCCTAAAAGCAGCTTTGACACTCATTTCATCAAAAAAAAAACACATTTAGCTTTCATTGCATTTTTACATACATTGTAACATGTCTTTATTTTTGTCCATACATTGTAACATTTGGACTACGTACTTGTTATAAGACTAATTTAAGTTCGACCATTGAATATGATGATATTTGGCATTGAATTATGAATATGTTTTGTGGTTATTTAACATATTTTGTTTCCTTTATGCATATTATGTGGTTAATTTTGCTTATATGGCAATATTTTTATATATATTTGATTTTTTAGATATATTTTTGTACAGTCGCATCCAAATATGCATTCAGGCCCCAAAAAAATCCTTGTATCCACATATCCTATTCCCATACCCGTATCCGTATTGACTACTTAGATCACACTAATTGCACACACTCAACTAAGTAGAAGAACTATGTGCGGTTTGAGCCCACTTCAGGAATGTAGGCAGTCCTCAACTATTCAGCGAGGTGTGATTGGGGTCCAGCTCAACCCAACCTTCTAACTCCCTTTTTCCAGATCGCATTGATCTCAAAGGCATAAGCTAGGGTTTTGAAGCAAGGATAAAGGAAACAAAGTTATCCACACGGGATCGAAGATATCTGAATATACAAGAGGCACTGTCAGCCATAGGCACAGCCAGCCAAATTGTCACAGATCAGCACAGGCCTTCAGGGCATTGCCAACCTAACTCAGGCAGTTCCACCGTACCACAGGTATCCAGGAAACGCAGGATTCATCCCAGTAGGTGTAGGTATTCTGTTTCCAATTCTGACAGATCGCAGTGCCTTTTCAGACCTCTGCTGATGACTGTACCCTGTCACAAATCAGAACAGAACCTAAACAAGCTAAGTACACAATTCCTTTAGTATTTCCATAAATAGCAAGTTGCAATGAATCAGTAATACTCTGCTAGTTACACTCAAATTGTGTGCGACTTGTTATATCTTATGCAATCTGAATATTTTATAGTTTTGTCTAAGTTAGATCACTCAAATCCAAAACAAAATTAAACAATACCAAACCCCAATACAAATAAATTTGAACATAAAGTTAACGATTTCCACTTTTGATTTCACAAGAGATAATTTAAATTATTTATACAGTTCAAGATAATCTAAAATATCAGCCTGTAAGACTCCAGAATGATGATAAGTTGAAGAACCCCCGATAATGGATCAAGGGTCATTTGGGGTGGAAGTCACAAGTCATCCACAAGTCTGAAATCAAAATGGGTCACTCCACTTTCGGATTTCTTCAAGTTGAATTTTGATAGCGCAGCTAGAGGGATCCTGGGGCTTCTAGGGCAGGTTGTGTCATCAGGCAGCTTCTAAA
This sequence comes from Torreya grandis, assembly GCA_037957365.1. Taxonomy (NCBI): domain Eukaryota; kingdom Viridiplantae; phylum Streptophyta; class Pinopsida; order Cupressales; family Taxaceae; genus Torreya; species Torreya grandis. Next base: position 482,566 of record JARHVA010007269.1, on the reverse strand, counting down.
AAGCTTTGCAATAGAATGAATAACAAGGAAAATTCCCAAGCTCTGCTTCTTGGGCTTGAAATGGCTGAGCAATGCAGTATTGATAATCTTATCACTAATTATTAACCCAAGCTCTGCTCAATAATTATTATCAATGCTCTTCACAACCAAGGCTCTCAAATTTGGAAATTGGAAAACATCTTCAATCAAATTTCAGAATTTTTATTAGGTTTTGACTCCTGGAAAACTCAGCATTGCTTCAGAAAAGCAAACGAAATGGCTTATTTTCTTGCAAACACAGGCATCGATCAACAAGATAGCCTTGCCATGGACAACATTCTAAACAGTTAGATTGATCTTGAAGATTGTTGGTTGGTTGATTAGTGCCCCAGCCCCCACACATACTCCCGACTCTGCCTAAGAATTTGGTTCCTTATTATAGCTATATTGACATCTATGTTATATATATAGATAGATATAAACATTTATTAATATATAAAATATAATTATATTCGTACATAAATCAATATTCATATTTAAGTTCTTAGCAACAATTTTCCATCCACTTCATTATTGCAATGACCCTCTCACATCTTTCTTGGGAGTGGGGCTTGGGCCTTTTAAAGTAATGATTTACATTTCTTGTGTGGGAGGCAAGGTATGACAGGCTCTCACTCGTGCTAATGAGGCTCTGCTGCCTATGCAGCCGTTTTAAGGCATCGACCATTTACACTCTAGCCACCTGCCTTCATCTCCAGCCTCTGCATTTGCTTAGTCTTTAGCTCTTCTGCCATGTTGTTATCTGCATTGTTCCCTCGTTTTTTTCTCTATGAATGTAAAAGGAAAAAACATTTTCATTCTGTCTTCTCTGCTGACAGCATAAAGATTGTCTTCTTCCTTCAAATCAAGGAACTATTATCAACCATCAATGACATTGGGTATCGATTATATTGAAACCGAAATCAGGTCAAGGATAAATTCAGAGATCACCTCAATGTTTGTGATGAATTAGCTTGCCCTGCTCTCATACAAAGAAGTGGTTCAGATGGTGGCTGAGAAATTCCTGAGCGCTGATCACAAAGGAGGTCCAGAGAAAGCATTGGATATTTATTCTATCATCACCCCCAGACCCTCCAATCTTGGGCTCAAATGTAGAGGGTTTGTGTCCACAACTTCATTTAGGGAATTGGAGAAATGTTTTAAAGCTGGTAGAAATATAATCCCTTCAGTCTTTCATCTGCTTAGGTCGTATGAACGTTGGCATTGCAGCTCCTCCAGTGGTGGTTTTAGCTCCTATGCTTCGACCTATTCTTCCCTCACACCACCTCATGGAGAAACGGGCTGTTGTCTGCATTGTTCCCTCATTTCTTTCCTAGGTTACCAGATACACCCCCAGGCCCAAGGAGCGTGGGGGGAGCATGTGGGATACACCCAGGGAGCATCCCTGGGCTGTGGATACATCTGGGAGACATATCCGGGCATATCCGCAGCCCAAGGACGCTCCCTAGGCATATCCCCACGCTCCCGAACGTTAAAAATGTTTTTTTTTTTTTTTTTTTTCCAATTTCGCCCAATGAAAAGTCAAACATGGACTTCAAAATACAATTAAAAACAAACTAAAGTGGATTCCCAACCCTAAAATCAGCATTCACACTCATTTTAACAAAAGATAATAACACATTTACCTTTCATTGCATTTTTAACTCTCAAATGAAGCACATGATGATGAAGACATCGCAGCCGAAGATGAAAATAAATATAGTGAATGATGAAAATGCTGACTTGTCTTTATTTTTGACCTGTGTTGCAGGAAACGCCCATCAATGTATAGTTGGATGATTAGATGACCATCCTCATTGAGTGGCCTTTATCATGGTAAGAAGGTTATACATTTTATTATACTATATGTTGCATAATATAATGTTTCTGACACATGTACATTTTGATTTTACTCCTGATGATCAGTTGGTTAGAAGTTATACTATTGTAGCCTGAACTAATGCATAGGGATAACATATAAATATTTAATCCCAGAGCCTAGCACGATTGCTCCTGAAGGTCAGTGAACTTAGGCAGGTGTAACCCTCCTTTATAGATAGTCTCATGTGCTCATCAGACACTAAAATTAAATCCATGCGCAGTATGATTCTCCTGATTTTGATTGAAAGCATCTTATTCTTAGGTTTTTAATTCAAAAAGACATAAATGTTGTATACTGGAATGAGAACAAGGAGTGTTTGCCGTGTTTAGTTCATCATGTTATATTAGAAAAAATGTTATTGAGAATAGATGTTCACAATAAAAAAATTAGGTAATTGCTCAAAGCAATATGTTAGACCTTGCTAAAGGATGCATTAGAATCCTTGGACACCTAAGGCACATAATTTGTGTACTTAATGGGTATTTTTTTTTCCTTGTGACAGTTGCTGACTGTCATGTTTATACCCTCGAGACAACATTGGAGTAACATGAGATTTCTGTTCATTATGGTTCAGGCATCAGATGAAGATTGAAACTATTGTTAATAAGCACACCTACAGAGTTCGTCCTGTGACTTGATACTGAACCAGTGGTTTCATTCTAGGCAACTTTGGAACTATATAGGCTCTAGCAGACCAAATAATAATGAAATCCTTTAAATACATGAGATTTTCACAGTTCATTGCATTAGGAAAAGAGCTTTTTTTTTAAATGTGTAGCCAATTTTTTCTTTAATCCTGATGACTGATGATCTGAAATGTTGACTAAAAATATAGCTACACAGTTTTTTCCAAAAGCTCTTTTTTTAATGAAATCCTTGTTAAATGGTGTGTGCTATCATTTAATGGCTTCTTATTTCCCTCTAAGGAAAGTAAAGGTCACCGGGTCATGCCTAATCTTAAGGACTGCCTATCCATGGTAGGATTGATAATCCAGGTGAAGTAGCATTGTTTTGTTGTCTTAAAAAAAAAAATTGACCTTAAATTATTTGCTGGTTGGATTGGGAAGCTTGTTTGCGAAGTGGTAAGGCAAACCATAATATAGACTGTATGGTTTATCTGTGAATGAAAAGAAATTTCTCTCAACTTAACTAGATTACATGCAACAAATATCTTTTACTTTAATTGCTCGTCATTAGTTGATTGGGAGATGATGTTAAAACCTTGATTGTGGAATGCCTGATTTAGTGTCAAAGGCTTGTGATACCCAGTACATTGAGATCTAAACATTTAATATTTTGACTTTCCTCGTGATTTTGTTCAGTAGGTCCCTTGATCGTAATTGCATAAAACTTTTACTTTAGTAGTGAGTCCATCAGTATCTAATGTTTCATATTGGGAAGTATCTAATGTTTTATTATTCGCTCCTTTATAACCGTTCCTTGTTAATAATACAATTCCCAAAACCTTTGATATACCTATGTATTGAAATCATACTTTCCAAGAGGAACTTACTGCAGTCTGGACTAATTGATACATGAATAAAGACTGCACTCTACTGAAATGTGCTAATATCTGAATTGACATGACAGTGGGAATGTGAAATGTTTAAAATTGGGTAAAATATGGCATTCGGCAACAGGCAAGGCCAACAAGTAACAAACAAAAGAGATACACCTGGATCGTGGAATCCAAGCTAAAAGTTATCCCACAGATGAAATTTAACAACTTAAAAAGGGGGAATAAAAAATACCCGGCGCCTGAAACGCTGAGGAGGCTCACGCTTGCGACGGTCAGTGCGAGATCTGACTCGAACCACATGCGAATGAATCGCACAGGAGATGCAGTACTGCATCTTCGCATACAGCTTGGGAAGTGTGTATCCTGCATTGCACGACTAGTATTATTATTCCCGAATATTCACCAGATACATCCAGAGAATAACTGAAGACGTAAATGTAAATGTAAATGTAAATGTAAATAATACCGTCATAAACGCAGGCTTCCTGCACATCACGAACAGCAGCTTGTTCGACTATGTTACGAACAAGAAACCTCTTCACAGCTTTATCCTGCACATTGTATACAATTTATACGACAGTGACTGTGACTGTGACTGAAAATAATCAAAGAAGCAATTCTATTAATAAACACCTTGGGACAACACTTTCCACAGTTGGAGCAGCGTATGAAGTTTACGTGGCCACGACCATGCTTGTTGCGCCCTCCGTTCCTCCTTTTGAACGTCTGCAAAAGAATAAATACCTCTTTCAATACTCCAAGATCTAAGTAAAGAGGAGGAGGATTGTTGGAAAATCCACTTAACTTACCATTGCTCACAGATCACCCGCCGCCTCTACCTCTACCACTTTCTAGCTGGGTAGAGATTAGGGTTTTTTAAGATTCTTTCGGGCTTATAACTTAAAGGTTGCGTAAAAAGTTGCAAGTTTCCCTCAGGATTTCAGACTTTGGTCTTATGCAAGGGGCGATTAAAACATGGAGGTTCTATGTAACAACAAATTTTATGGGATAATAAAAAGTATAATTTTATATGAAAAATAAGAGGAGCCGCTCTTTAGGACAAAGATGTTTTTTTTATAAAAGAAAGGAGAAGCCATGGAGGTTAGGAATTTTACTTTATGTAGAGAATCTTTAGATATTAAAAATGTATGTTATAATCAAACAAAAAATTATTTTATAAATATTTTTTAGTTTTTTTTAATTATTTAAATCTTCTAATTTTATTTTTTTTTTTGAGGTGGAGAGCTCTACCCCCAAGCACGAGGTTAACGTAGAGGAGGAGAACTCCACCCTTCACAAAGAGCTGGAGGAGAAGTGTGGTGCCATTGAGGAGAACCCTGAGAACAGTTACGAGATTGTTGTCACGACCAGTTACAATGATAGCCACCCCACAAAGGGCCACTACCACCTCTCAACAGTGTATTCTTGGGCAGGGATGGCAGAACATGAACCACATTGGATGGGGCATCCCCCCAATGACAAAGCAAACTTTGCAGGTGCTCAATCCCCATTACAAATTTGTTAGTTTGAAATTGAATATGTAAAATAACATTATAGATATGCATAGACATATTATAGATAGAAAAGTGATTTTTAACAATAACATCAGAGAACATAACTGAATTCATTTCTTTCCATAACCAAAACATGATTTTCAGTCTGAAAGCATGCCAAACTTGGGTGTACTAAAGCGGCATCTTAAGACTATCACTAAGGAGAATATGATGTCAATTGAAAGGCTCAGGGCAAAAGGGTAAAAAAAATCATGGATCCAAGAGCAAGCAACTTGAGCCTTAGAACAAAACCAAAACAAGTGCATGATGGGCTCCAAATCCCACATAATAGACATAAGGGATGCACCACCCCTAATTAAACCAATCTTCTCCCAACATGAAGCCATTTATGCAATAGACACCAAACAAAATAAATAAGCCTAGGTTCGACACAAGCAGACCAAATAATTTGAAACCGTCTACCCTAGATTGAAATGGAGAAACGAATATCCCATCTAGTATTGAGTTTATCCACCATGGGTAGATGAGGAGATAGCCATTCATACCCTTTATGAGAAGTGTAGTTTTGGAAAGGTGCATCTATTATCAATTAGATTTTGCACCCATTTATATTTGTAATATTATGAGTAACGTGAATTGCAACACGTGAAAAATCTAATGACACAATAGGATCACCGCCAAGCTATGGAACCTTGGTGAATTGAGGTGAACCTCCGAAGAAGGCTAGCTTCCTTTCACTAAGCTTATTGCAACTGGTATATGACCAATTCACATCAAACTATTGCCTCTTAGTGATATTTCTCCTAACTAGGCTTTGACTTGTGAGGAAAAGAGTTTCATAATGAGTTAAAAACTAGAAAATGGTGATTGCACCAAATAGTACAGTGGAAATTAATGCTTGATTTGTTTGAACACAATTAAATATATAATAAACTACGTTTATTAAAGCACAATCTTGCACCAATAGGAGATCAAAGGTAATATTGAAATTTTATCAAATAAGGAACAGATTTCTTTATTGTTCATCAACAATCTTTCAAAAAGTCATAAATAATACCACAGACGAATCTATATTATTGAAATAAGAATCAAAACATTCACAAATATTATAAATAGCCATACATACACAAAGATGACCTAATACAAGGAAGGTAAAACTTCAGTCTATTAAATTTCTCTAGGTTATAACATGTAGATCGATTCTTCAAATGCAAAATAATTTCTCTAATAAAAAAAAGATAGATGGGCTACACTAGGGTACCCAAATTTATACAAAAATAACTCCTTTGATAAAGAGGAAGTTAACAAAATCTTACGCTTAGTTCCAGAGCAAGAAAATCCAGGAAACTTCATGCAAATGTCCTTCTCTTCAGTTTGGAATGGCATCCTTAGTGGAGTAGACGATGGAAAAGAAGCATGCAACTACTAGGCACTTCAACAAGTGTTGGAAGAGGAGAGAAATCCATTGAAATCTTTTAGTTAAACCATTTCTTCTTTTAGTCTTGTTTTTGTTATCTCTCCTAATAAATAGAGTGCCAAAATGAACCCTTACTTGGTAAACATTGAATGCTTTTGGATATTTTAAGTTATAACTTGGAAAACCTAATTTGTAATTTGAAGTGAAGACTTTTACAACTTTTAAGTCATTCAACTTATCAAAAAGAAAAATGTGAATTACAACATGAGTTTCCACAACTAAAGCAATTCAAACCTGTCAAAAAGAAAAGTGTGAATTACAAGTTGCACTTCAACTCAAACCCTGACAAAAAGATAATTACAAATGGCTCTTTATAAACAAGAGCTATCAAAATGATAATTGTAATTTACAACTTGTAGCTTTGCAATGTATCTTACAACAAAAATGTAATTTATAGAATGTATTTTACAACTAATTGAAAAATCAATCCATAACCATGACTTATGAAGATTCCTTGTCCTTTTTTGCTTGTATCTTCTCAATATAAGTGTCAAAGCTGTTGAATATCTCTTGAAGGCACTCTTCATCAAGACCAAGTGTGTAAAGGTGGTTGGTCTCACATTCTGCTATTACTTCAAATAGTTCTCTAGATGCAGTTCTATAGACTTAAGTGTTTTTTCCCATTTGATCTAGTGTATTGTGATACTTGATGAATTAGTGGATAGAACTCAATTTTAAAGTTGTATCCCATGTTGATTCTCTCTTAACTACCCCTTTGAATTTGTCTTAGACCTCTTGAACAGGAAGGGGTTGATCTTGGCGATCTGCAACTTCATATGACAATTTACCAAGTAAATCTTCAATGTCATAAATTGTATTTATGGCCATGTCACATGTACTTTTGTCCTTATTAATACTCTCAGTGAGTATCCTATTTCTGAAATTAGTTGCCCTATCTAGCTTTCATGTTCTGTATAACTCTTTAATATCTTTTCTAACACAAGGGTGTCAGTTTCAATCAGGTCAACACCCTTTCAATCTCTTCTTCATATTTGCTTATCTCTAATTTCAAAAATGCCTGATCATCCTTCAGAGTCTTATATTAGTCCATTGCCAGCTCTATTACATTATTTCCTTTTGTTATTAATTCATCGGCCTAGACTTTCATAGCCCTTCCCACGGTACCAATCTCTGTCATTGCCTCAAACGTTTCTTTATCAAGGAACTGAGTAAGAGATTGAGTTGGTTGGGTTGTTGGCTCTATGAACTTTCTCAACACAGTTGTCAAGTGTTCAGCTTTATTCTTCAATTCATCTTTAGTAACCTTGTCACTGTCCATTTTCTCAAAAAGAGAGCTTATACTTAATTGAACATCATGCTTCAGTCCTTCTCTTATCAGATGAATCACGTGCACTTTAGATATATAATAATCCCCCACCACTAAATCTTACTTTTGTTTGTTCAGTGGGAGAACTATTATCTCCACATATCTTTCGCCTACTACATTAAATGATATTCTAGAGATGGTCTTAGGGCCCATCTTTTTGCATTTGGATGCCTCCAAAAAACCAAAGTCTAGAGTGCTTGGAGACACCATTTGTTTCCTTTTCTTTGATAGTGATCGTGTTAACCAACTTAGAGTGGCAACCTATGAATCTTGTTTTACTCCAATGGGCAATATCATCTATGAATTTGTAGTTGAAGCTACTACACTGGTGGTTACTATGTGTTATATCTATTGTTGACATTGTCATTGAATCATGGGTTAATGATTTGGTTATCTCTTCCCCATTTGTGGGTTGAGTAGACATAGTTGTTACATTAGGTCCCTCTATTTATACCTCCTTAGTGGGGGCTTGGGTTACTATGAAAGTGGAATAAATGGGTACTTGAATGGGTGAAGTGGGTGTGGATGTGCTTACGAGGGTTAAGAAAGTTGGAAGTGACACAGGTGGAAAGGTAGGCACATGTGTTTGAAATAGGGAAACCTATGGAAGGGTGGAATCTAAGGTGGCAAATGAATCAATTAACATAGTAGGAACCTTCAGAGTAGATGAAATGGGTAGTGTGATTGGAGATGAAAATGAATTTGTATCTATCACAGTGGTTGGGATGGCTAGTGGGATTATAGTTAGAATGACTGAGTTCATAGCCATATATTGGTAGGTGGTATTAGTGATTAATGGAGTGGTAGTGGATATTTGGGATGAGGTGGAAGTGATAGAAAAAGAGGGAGGTGAAGGTGGAGTTGTATTATCCAATTGTGTTGATTGGCTTATTACAAAGGAGTCACTTGAAAAGGTGGGTTAGGTGAAGGTGCAATTACTTGCACTAGTGGGCTAGTGGAAATAGGAGGGGTAATTGCTTAAGCTAACTGGGTAGTAGAGATGGGAGGAGGGAGTACTATGGTTGGTTGAACATTAGAGATAGGAGGAGGGACTACCCATTTCAGTTGAGTAGTAGTTATATCCTCCATAGAAGTTGATAGTGGTTGATCTATTGGTTGGGTTATTGGCTCTTAGTTGTCAGAAGGAGCCCTTTTTGCCTTCTACTTCTACTTTTGCTTGTGTGACACAAATGGCCCCACTGCCTGATCTGCTTGGGTTCCACTACTAGAACCCTCTGTTGTTGTTACCACTACATCCTTATCCTTCACTTCTCTCAACCTATCTATAATACTTAGGGTCTCTTTGGTTATTTCCCCCCATTTCTCCTTAACCAACCTATTATTATATTTATAACATGGTTGGTCATATCCATCAATGAGAAGGATTCTGGTATAGACCACCTAACCAGTGGAAGAGGCTAGAGATAGATTTTATTATTATAGTACACCATGTCTATTGGCTGCTCATCATCTTTCAAGTCTTCAAGGACTGGTGCCATGTTGTAGGTTTTGATTTGCTCCAGGGTCATCCTTGAATAATCTCTTAGCCTGACTTCCTCTTCATTTTGCATATCTTCCCAGTAATCTTCATATAAAGGAATGTGGGAATATGTGGCACCCACTATATTGGTGGCATAGGCAGTCAAATCATAGAAGGGCCTTACATCAAGAGTTCTCAAGGTCATTTGAGTCATCTTTGCATCCACACATTTGGCTTTTGATAGGGAAGGGCATGTGTATCTCCCTATGTTGATAGGGAAGTGGATCCTTACCTTATGTCTATCTGATAAAAACTTATAGGTTTCCACAAGTTGCCTCACAAGTTCTATTAGGGCCCAATTATCACTTACATACCTTAGAAGGGTGTAGGGACAACCACTGAAACCACCCACTCTGATATATGAATATGTTGGGAACCGAATGAAAAATTACCCCCACTTTGAAATTTCTGCCATTGCAGCATCAAAAAATCTTCTTCTCCCTAGTTCTTTCTCAAACATGATTATGATGTAGTATACAAAAGCATCATTGACCCTTATGAATTGTTGTTTTCTTGCCTCAAAGGTGAGGTCAAGATAGAAATTAAAGACCTTGTTGATTTGATTGGGCACTATGTTTAATCTAGGGAATGCCTTCCCTTTTGCTAATATATAAACAAGGTATAATGCCATATAAAAGTTGCCTATAGTTTGGACCTCCATCAACTATTTGTGAATAAACTTAGAAATTAATTGGTCCTAGTGGATGTAATATTTATTTTGATGGATTACCCAAATATACTAGTACATCCAATCATGATAATTCTTAGCATTTGGGTCCCTTGTAACTATGTGTGAGAGTATAATAATGTCTCCTACTTCATCTTTGAAGTCTATCCTAGCCAAGGTCCTGGGCATCCTTATGGTTGTAGGTCTAGGGGTTTTTAGCCATTATTTGTTTAACACCCGTAGACATGCTACATTATTGTCTTGATAAAAACTTTAGAGGAGTCATGGGTTATATCTAGGTAGCTTTCATATTTTGGAATCAAGAACACAGTACCAATGAAATCAAGGTCTAGATTCAAAATCTTCTCTCATTTGTCATTCACTACTTCCCTCTTCTTAGCATCATAGTGTTTTACCATGGTGAGTACAAGCTCATGGTTTTGTACTAAAAGTGGGAAGGATGCAGCCTAGGGTAAACCATTATCATAGATGCTCTAAATCTAATCATTCTTAAATTATAAATTTACTCTATTTCAAAAATCTGTTGGATTTGTGTCACCTAGATCTATGTTGGTGATCTCATTAGTGTTTGAATCCAAGTTGGATGGGACACCAGGTCCTTTTGACTTGAACTTCATCTCCTTTCTAGATATATACCCTAGAAAATTGGTGAGGTAAAACTAACTATAGAGTTGGTTGGGGTTTAGACTTCCTATTATAGGTTCTTCTGCTTTGAACTTGGTAGGGTTTTGGTTTGCAATTGCAGTTTTAAATTTTGATGAAGATACACGGTGTAATTGCAACTGTAAAGTTTGATCAAAATGTCTAGTGAGGGTTTTACTTGAAATTACACTTGCAAAGTCTGATGAAAGTTTGACAGTAAAATTAGTCTGTAAAGGCAAGTCAAACTTTTGACAAGAACTCAGGGTTGTTAGGACAAGGGGAATCTCCAACAAGGTTTTGAATGTGTTTTTACAACTGGGATTTTTATGGGGTTTGATCTTGTAAAAGCAGGAGGGATTTCCACCAAAATTTATAGAGGGGATTTATGGGGAATATTCTAGATTTACAGTTTTATATGAGAACCCTAAAAACCCTATGTATGGTAAATGACTGGAAAATTTTAATGAAGTTTCTATAATTACAGGCAAGAAACTAGAAAATGTAAGCAAATATGGAAAAGTGATGCTAAATCCAAGATAAAAAAACCTAGACTTTTATCTAAGAACTCTATATTTAGCTAAGAGAGAAATAATGATAGTCATTTAAAGGAAAATGCAAATGATGTAGAGAAATACCATTTTTTGTGTGCACAGGGGATGGTAATGGTGGATTTGATGCATGGCTCTAGCATTGCTTGGCAAACGAGGTGTAAATCATGGTTCCTTTAGTATGTGGAGCTCCAACTTTGATTTTTAATTATGATAATGATGACAAAAAACCTAGTTTTATATTAATAATCATGTAATAAATGCTAAGTAGGGCAGTGGATAGATAAACAACATGAAAATAGAGTTTTGGGGTTATTTTTACAATTTGAAAATTATGTTTTATGTTTTGATCTCCATGTTAGGGTGTGGAGCTTAAAAGCTTCACCAAGGAGCACAGTTATTGGTTTCGAGTCTACACAGACACCGACATCGGTCAGAAGTGACCGACGTCGGTCACAGGCAGTTGCAGAGATGCCGACGTCGGCAGAGGATCGGCCAACGACGGTCATAGGCGAGCAGGCAGGAACTGACGTCGGTTACCTGCGTGTCCAGAAAGCAATTTCTGAGGACAGAAGCGAGTGTTTGCATGATCAGTTTGAGTTGGAGACTCAAGCTCGCGTCTCTATTATTGGCATTAGTATTTTTAGAGCCCTTGTTTAAGTGGTTTAACTGTCTGTTGGAAGTACATGCTCAAGTCTCCTAATTCTATATGAAGAATTAGATCTTCTTAGCTTATTGTGTATTGTAGTGAATTATTGTAATTCATTGTGTGTGAAGAACAGTACAAAATTGAATCAATCCAGGTCTGTTGGAATTGGTTGTTCTTGAGAGAGATAGCTCTTGAGGAATAGAGATCTATTGAGAGATCTATACATCTAGGAGAGGTGTGGAAGAACGAAGCTTTCTTCAATTGTATTCCTATTGTAAAGAGTTTATTAATACAAGTTTTCAGGGTGTTTTCTTGTATCTCTTGTTCTTGCCATTTATCATTCTAGTTACTTGTCTATCTGATTTAATTCTGTGTTTATTGCTTTCACAAGTGTAATCTATTATTGGTTGATCCCCAACAAGTGGTATCAGAGCCTTGGTTACAGGTTCAGAGCTTGATAATTGGTATCAAAGTTCAGGTTCACTAACAGGTGGTTCAGATCTGTGTAGTGTGTTTGGATTACAGGTTGCTCACAGGGGTTTCTGCAGGGATTTCTGTTTGAGTGGGAGAAGCAATGGCAGATGAAAGTAAGCTTAGAATGGAAAAGTTCAATGGCAAAAATTACCAACATTGGAGAATGCAGATAGAGGACTATCTGTATCAGAAAGATCTCTACTTACCGTTAGGTGGGGTTGCAAAGAAGCCCAAAGACATGGAGGATGAAGAATGGGAAGTTCTTGACAGAAAGGCTCTGGGGTCTATAAGACTGAGTCTAGCATCCACTATGATATCCAATTTATCACAGGCAAAGTCTACAATAGAGTTGATGACTACGTTAGCGAATTTGTATGAAAAACCCTCTGCTTTCAATAAGGTATATCTTATGAAGCAGTTATTTAATTTGCATATGAATGAAGGTGGATCTGTTTCTACTCATCTGAATGATTTCAATGGTATTGTGAATCAATTAAGTTCAGTGAATATAGTGTTTGATGATGAGATAAAAGCTCTTTTGATATTATGTTCTTTCCTTGAAAGCTGGCATGGCTTAGTAATGGTAGTAAGTAATACTGCATCTGCATCAAATATTTTGAAAGTAGAGGATGTTGTTAGTGTTATCTTGAATGAGGAAATACGCAGGAAAAGCATAGAAGAGGCATCCGAGAATGCTTTAAGTTTTGAGAGCAGGGGAAGGCAGAAAGAGAAGAGCAAGAAAGGCAGAGCAAGATCCAAATCAAAGGGGAAAGGCAGATCTAAATCTAGAAATGGCAGGAAGCCACAATGCTGGAATTGTGGAAAGATGGGGCACATAAGCAGAGATTGTTGGTCAAAGCTTAAGGAGGACAACTAGCACGAAGGAAAGGAAGAAGCCAAGATTGTAGGTATTGCACAGGATGCTTTAATTTTCTCTTTGCATAATAATATAGAATCTTGGGTATTAGATTCTAGTGCATCTTTTCATGCTACTCCTAACAGGGAATATTTCAGTGACTATATCCATGGAGATTTTGGAATAGTGTATCTAGGGGATGATGAGCCCTGTAAAATAATTGGCAAAGGTAAAGTGCAGCTGAAGATGCAGAATAGCAACACATGGGTGTTGAGAGATGTGATGCATGTTCCTAGCTTGAAGAGAAATTTGATTTCTACAGGAAAGTTAAGGGATGAGGGTTGTACAGTAACTCTCACAGCAGAATCTTGGAAGGTGACCAAGGGTGCACTTGTTATGGCCAGAGGTAAGAGAGAAGGTACTCTCTATTTGTGTAATTGTGTTACTAACAAATCTCCTTCTGTATTATCTACTTCAGATGTGGATAATAAATTGTGGCACTCAAGGCTTGGCCACATGAGTGAGAAGGGGATGTCAATTCTTAAGTCTAAAGGTATGCTTTCAGATTTAAAAGGCATAGATCTAGAGTTTTGTGAGCACTGTGTATTTGGAAAACAGAAAAGGGTTAGTTTTCTCAAAACTGGGTCTACTAAGAAGAGGCACAAGTTGGAGCTTGTTCACACAGATGTGTGGGGACCAGCTCAGGTTACTTCCATTGGAGGATCATAGTACTATGTATCTTTCATAGATGATGCCACAAGGAAGGTATGGATCTATTGTATTAGAAAGAATCTGATGTATTTGATACTTTTAAAGTTTGGAAAGTTATGGTTGAGAATGAAACAGGTAAAAGATTAAAGTGCCTAAGATCAGACAATGGCGGTGAGTTTTGCAGTCATAAGTTCAGAGATTATTGTTACATGCATGGAATCCGTAGGCAAAGGATGGTTCCAAGGACACCTCAACAGAATGGTATTGCTGAAAGGATGAACTGGACAATAATGGAGCGTGTAAGATGTATGAGATTGCATGCCGGTTTGCCCTTACAGTTTTGGGCACAAGCTGTTGACACTGCAGTGTACCTGATTAACAGAGGACCCTCTACAACTCTAGATGGTGGAATTCCAGAAGAGGCATGGACAGGTAAAAAGGTTGATCTCTCATATCTCAAAGTTTTTGGCTATGAAGCCTTTGTGTATATAGATAAGGAAAATAGAAAGAAGCTTGATGCTAAGTCTATGAGATGCATGTTTATTGGCTATGGCTCAGATGATTTTGGTTATAGATTGTGGAATCTAGAAACTAACAAGGTAATCAAGAGCCGTGATGTTGTTTTCAATGAAAGAGTGATGTATTGTGATCAGCTAAGGAAGCTGAACCATTCTGGGCAGAGCAATGGTGAATTGGATGAGGTGAAAGTCCAAGATGAGCTCGCGGGAAAAAGAAATAATCACTTACAGGAAAACACAGAGACCGATGTCGGCAGGTTAGGAACCGGCGTCGGCAGGACAAAAACCGGCATCGGCCATACAGGTACCGAGGTCGGTCAGGAAGAACTGACATCGGCCAGTTACAGGTCTACAGGTGACCGAGGTCAGTCACTGTCAGAGAATTTGGGTGGACAGCGTGTTGTGGACGAGTCTCAGACACCCATCAGGAGGTCAGAAAGGGTGAGTAAGCCTCCAATTAGATATTCTCCTTCTTTATTTTATTTATTGCTAACTGATGGTGGAGAACCAGAGAGTTTTGAAGAAGCAATACAGGTGGAGTCCAAGAGTGAGTGGGAGCGTGGCATGGTTGAGGAGTTGGAGTCCTTAAGAGAGAACCAAACATGGGATTTGGTTGAATTGCCAGCTGGTAAGAGAACACTTAAGAATAGATGGACCTACAGGTTGAAGGAAGGTGAGAATGGACAGATGTGATATAAGGCCAGATTAGTAGTAAAAGGATTTGCACAAAAGCCAGGTATTGATTTTGGTGAGATTTTTTCTCCTGTTGTTAAGATGACTTCTATAAGGGTTGTATTGTCTTTGGTTGCTTTTGAGGATTTGCATCTTGAGCAGCTAGATGTTAAGACAATGTTTCTTCTTGGAGAGTTGGATGAGGAAATTTATATGGAACAGCCAGAAGGATTTGAGGTCAAGGGTAAGGAGAAGTTTGTGTGCAGGTTGAAGAAAAGCTTGTATGGCCTCAAGCAAGCTCCTAGGCAATGGTACTTAAAATTTGACAGGTTTATGACTGAGCATGGCTACAGTAGGTGTCAATCAGACCATTGTGTGTATTTCAAGAGATTTGATAATGGTAGATATATTATTCTATTGTTGTATGTAGATGACATGTTGGTTGCAGGGTCTCACATGCAGGATATCTCAGAGCTTAAGGTGAAGTTAGCTCAAACGTTTGCTATGAAGGATTTGGGAGCAGTGAAGAAAATCCTTGGTATGAGCATAAAGAGAGATAGGAAAAATCACAGGTTGATATTGTCTCAAGAAGATTATGTGGACAAGGTGTTGAAACGGTTCAATATGCAGGATGCTAAACCGGTAAGCACACCTTTGGCTGGACATTTTAAGTTAAGTAAAGAACAATGTCCTAATTCATATGATGAGGTAGAGTACATGAGTAAGGTTCCATATTCTTCCGCAGTAGGGAGTTTGATGTATGCAATGGTGTGTACTAGACCAGATATTGCCCAAGCAGTGGGAGTGGTAAGTAAGTATATGGCCAATCTAGGTAAGGAACATTGGAAAGCAGTTCAATGGATCCTTAGATATCTGAGAGGAACCAGCAGTAGGCACTTATGCTATGGAGGTTCAGATACTTCTCTACATGGTTATGTAGATTCAGATATGGTAGGTGATTTGGATGGCAGGAGGAGCACTACAGGTTATGTTTTTACTATAGGTGGAACAGCAGTTAGTTGGATATCTAAGTTGCAGAAGGTTGTTGCCTTGTCAACTACAGAAGCTGAGTATATTGCAGCAACAGAGGCTAGCAAGGAGATGATATGGATGACACGGTTCATGGATGAGCTTGGTAGAGAGCATGAGAGTTGCAGATTGTATAGTGACAGTCAGAGTGTAATCCATTTGGCCAAGAATTTGGCCTTTCATTCAAGAACAAAGCACATATAGCTAAGGTACCATTTCATACGGCAGGTATTGGAAGATGGGGAGTTGAAGCTGGAGAAAATCCATACAGATAGGAATCCGGCGGATATGTTAACCAAGCCGATTACAAAGGAGAAGTTGAACTTCCATTCAACTTCTATTGGTCTTCATGATTGAGTTGAAGATGGTGGAGCTAGAAGATGTTGCTGTACAGGTACTGGTGCAGCTGTTTATCTCTAAGTGGGAGATTGTTAGGGTGTGGAGCTTAAAAGCTTCACCAAGGAGCACAGTTATTGGTTTCGGGTCTACACAGACACCGGCGTCAGTCAGAAGCGACCGACGTCGGTCACAGGCAGTTGTAGAGACTCTGATGTCGGCAGAGGATCGGCCGACGACGGTCATAGGCGAGCAGGCAGGAACCGACGACGGTCACAGGCGAGCAGGCAGGAACCGACGTCGGTTACCTGCGTGTCCAGAAAGTGATTTTCGAGGACAGAAGCGAGTGTTTGCATGATCAGTTTGAGTTGGAGACTCAAGCTCGCGTCTCTATTATTGGCATTACTATTTTTAGAGCCCTTGTTTAAGTGGTTTAACTGTTTGTTGGAAGTACATGCTCAAGTCTCCTAATTCTATATGAAGAATTAGATCTTCCTAGATTATTGTGTATTGTAGTGAATTATTGTAATTCATTGTGTGTGAAGAACAGTACAGAATTGAATCAATCCAAGTCTGTTGGAATTGGTTGTTCTTGAGAGAGATAGCTCTTGAGGAATAGAGATCTATTGAGAGATCTATACATCTAGGAGAGGTGTGGAAGAATGAAGCTTTCTTCAATTGTATTCCTATTGTAAAGAGTTTATTAATACAAGTTTTCAGGGTGTTTTCTTGTATCTCTTGTTCTTGCCATTTATCATTCTAGTTACTTGTCTATCTGATTTAATTCCGTGTTTATTGCTTTCACAAGTGTAATCTATTGTTGGTTGATCCCCAACACTCCACTTTTTGTTGAGTGATTTGTTAGAGGTGAGAAATCCCATGGAAGTGGTTATCAGAACTTCATTTACACTTTGAAACTTTGCAAAGTTACAAAGTGTAGTAGAAGTTTTGATTTTCACTAGGTAGGGAGGAAGGACAAAAAGCGAAACTTGAATTACACTTTACAACTTTGTAATGCAATTGAAGTTTTGATTCCCATTGGTATGGCTAACGGCGTAAAGAAGTTACAAATTGTAAATGAAGTTTCGATTTATATTGGGTAGGGAGGAAGGGTAGAAAGTAGAACTCAAGTTGCACTTTACAACTTTGTAAAGTTATAAAGTGCAATTGGAGTTCTGATTCCCACTGGTATGGCGAATGGTGGAAAGTGAAACTCAAGTTGCTCTTTGAAAAGTTACAAAGTACAACTAGAGTTTTGATTTCCACTGGTATTAGGTAAGATCAAAAGGTGGGGTTCTAATTACATTTTGCAACTTGTAAAATTGTAAAGTGCAACTCAAATTTTGGTTTCTACTAGGTATTGGGTAAGCAAGAAGCAGAAGTTTGGGTGCACTTTGCAACTTTGTAAAGTTACAAACTACACCCAAATTCCCTGTTTCCATTAGGTAACTTGGAAAAGGTTCCTTGGTCACTTTTAAAGTTTTCTCTCAAAAAAATTATGGGTCCCCCTTAGGGTGCAAGGTGTTTTGATATTTTTGGTACAAAAATATCAACAATTTTAGAGACCTATGTGAGGTGATTACTTGCTAATCAATTTTATTCTATTAGCCTTCTAGTTCATTGGGCATGGAGTCATTTTAAGCCTTTACACACTCTATTTGGAGAAGAATAAAAAATGGGAATTGCCTAAACAAGAACAAAATAGGGAAAACAAAATAAAAACAAACCAAGAAAACAAAAACTCCTAATGAGTTGTAGACTTGTGAAAAACCACTTATTTGGGGAAACCAACTAAACCTAATATATACAATGTTTTGGAATGAATTCCAACCTCAGAAGAAATATTTGAGGTATATCCCATTAACGAAGATAGGTAGCTTTGATCCATCAAGCCTAGATAATTGGAATGCATTGGATCCTTTGCATTGAGTTATGATGTATGTACCACTCCATATCACATCAAACTTTGTATGCTTGCCTAGTTTGGCTCTCTTAGCATCCCATTTTAGAACCATGTCTCCTTTGTTGAAGTTCCTATCATATGTTTTTTTGTCAAAAGTTCATTTTATTTGAGCTTGATTTGCTTCTAGAGCTTGCATTAACTAGCTCCTAACTTCTTCTAGCTCCATGAGTTCTACTAATCGCATGTTTATTTCATCATTTTCAACCAAGTCTAATTAATGATTGTGTTCTAGAGATGGTAACTCAATTAATAGTGGAATCCTAGTTTTCCTTCCATAGACCAACATGAATGGAGAATTGGCCAATGAATCTCTTGGGAGTAATCCTATTAGCCCAAAGTGTTGATTTTAAATTACTGTGTCACATCCTTTGGTTATCCTCCATTGTCCTTTTGATAATCCTCATGAGATTTTTATTGGTAGATTCGACCAATCCATTACCTTGTAGGTAATAATTAGATGAGGTATTCAAGTATACATTATGTCTTACTGCCCATTCACTCACCTGAGTACCCACAAAATATTTGGTATTATCTGAGATAATGGTGTAAGAAACACCAAATCTAGTGATAATGCATACATGAATTCTAGGATAGATGCTTCCATAACATCTTTCAATGTAAATGCTTCGGCCTATCTAGTGAAATAATCAGTTGCTATAAGGACCCATTTGTGGCCTACACTCGATGGTGGATTGATCATGCTAATAAAATCCAATCCCCACTGAGCAAATGGTTGGTCAGCTTGGATTGGTTTGAGAGGGAGAGTTGTTAATCTTTACTTGCCTATAAAGTAGGCACATTTATCATAGTTCTACACCCATCCATGCATATCTTTGAATAGGTTAGGCCAATAGTATCTTACCCTTATTATTTTGATGGTGATGGTCCTTGTAGAGAAATGACCACCCGATGAGCCATCATGAAACTCCTCAAGTACCTTGGGAATTTTATCATGCTTGATGCACCTCGACATAACTCCATTAATATCTTTCCTAAATATTATCTCATCAATAAGAGCATAAGAAATAGATTGGAGTTTGAATTACCTTTTCTTATAGTGCTAGAGCTCATGCGGGTATTCACCAATCTGTAGTAAGGTAGTCATGTCATTGATCTAGTTGTCGAGCATATGTAGAGTGGTTGGTTGGAATGCCTATTAAGCATATACTAAATCAGATACTGCATCAATAGTCTTTATATCAGAAGAAAATTGTTTACATAAGCCCTTTCCTCTTATGAGTTTAGTTATTTTGATGTTCACATCATAGTCCATGACTTTTTTGATCCAACCTGCTCTATTTTCATTTATTTCCTGGCTCAATAAGAACTCTTTGATGATATGAAGACTAACGATCAGATGAATTTTTTTATTTGAGAGCGTGTACATGAACGTTTGGAGAGCTTTTATTACTACATATACTTGATTCTCAACAAAACTATATTTTCCTCATAGTCCTTCAAGGATTGACTGAAAAAGGATATAGGTTGATCCAACTATTCTTTATTCTATTGGGTTAGAATAGTTGATACGCTACCTTCCCCTCCCAAAGCATAGAGAATGAAATCATTCTTGTAATTAGGATTTACAAGGGTAGGAGCTTGTGAAATAACCTAGTTGATGGCTTCAAAACTATCTTTTCCTTTCCTTGTTCAGCTGAAATTGATCCCCTTCTTAAGCATGGTAGTAAGGGGTTTGGCCATGGAGGCAAATTTCATAATGAACCTTCTTACAAAGTTGATCTTCCCGAGGAAACTTTGTAATCCCTTTTTATGGATCGAAAGTGCTAGTGAAGATATAGTACTTACTCTCTCTGGGTCTATTGCAAGACCTTCTTTTGAAATAATCTGTCCCAACAGTTTCCCTTCATGAACTATGAAAATGCACATTTTTGGATTGAGGGAAACTCCAAATTCTCTACAATTTTCAAAAAATTTCCTAAGGTGATCTAGGTGGTCACCAACATGTTTTAAATAAATAGTGATGTCATCTAGGTACACCAAAAATCATCTCATTTATCAAACCACTGAAAGCCATATCTATGGCTCTTTGAAATGTAACACTAGCATTGATTAGATTGAAAGACATCTTTTTATAGGCATATGTGCCCCATTTTGTATTGAAAGTGGTCTTGAACTAGTCAAATTCCTATACCATGATTTGGTTATATCTAGAGAAGAAAACCTTTCAAATCCTTATACAGTTTGAAGGATTTATTCCATGGGTGGAAGGGGATAATGATCCTTCAAGGACACTTTTTTTATGTCCTAAAAATCTATACAAAGCCTGATTTCACCATTATTTATCCTTACAAGGACCAAGTTAGCAACCAAAGATGAGTGTTTGATAGGTAAAATGATGTTAGCCTCTATCAGTTTGGACAACTCACTCTTCATCAAGGGTTCTATTTTTGGATTGATTGGTCTCTATTTTTGTCTAACAGGCTTAGTATTTAGGTCAAGTTTTATTATGTGTTGGGCTAAGCTAGGGTCAAAACCCCTTATATATTTATAACTCCAAGTGAAGTTATCATTAAATTCTTGACACAATCCAATAAAATATTACTTTTTAGAAGTATTACATACCTTTCCAATCTTCAATGCTTTGCTTTCTGAAATGACTACTGGATCATAATATTCTTCCTTGACCATGAGGTTTTCTTTTCACCCTTTAGTTGATCATCAGAGTTGAGATACTTTCCAAAGTAACAAGACCCATGGGCAACTTCTTTGTCTTAAATTGAGTGATTTGATCCCCATATTATTCTTAGAGTCTTGACTAATTTTTTTTTGAGAATTCAGCCTCATCTCATAGAAAATTAAATATTTGTTGATCACTGTCAAAAAATTGTCAGTTGCTTGCATTTTCAAGAACAGATGGTCTCACTATTAATTTTACATGCTAGATGTTATCTTTCTTAATCTCTTCAGGTAGGTTATATTGAGAACCCACTGAGGCCATGCAATCAACATCCTTATTCTATGCTCTTGGTACTACTTGAATGTTTAAAGGAATAAAAACTTCCAAGTACCAAACCCTATGTTTGTAAGATCTTAGCAAGTTATTCTTGGATATTATTTTGATCTTACTTAGTGAATGATCAATTCATTGTCACCAAACACTTGTAGTGATTATTTCCCCTTTCTTTGGCTAGCTTAAGACCTCAAATAAATGCCTCATACTCAACCACATTGTTAGTGCAACTTAATTGAAGTCTAAAAGAATATAAATAACTCTCCTTCTGGGGAGAGATCAAAACAATACTTGCACCTACACCATTCCTACTTCTTGAGCCATCGAAGAATAGTTGCCACATTCCCTTGAGATCCTTAGCTAGTTTCACAAAGTTTGGGATGATTGCATCATTTTCATGAATACAATACGTAACCAACCCTATTTCCTTAACATAATCATAAGGATCAAACTAGAGAGTTGATCCCCATTCATCTAGATGAGTGTCTAGGATTTCTTCCATGGGTGTTGCAACCTCATGGTTAGTTTACTTCTGATCTTGTAATGTACAATTCATATCCACAAGGATAGGAGTGTATGGATCAATGCAGTCTTTAGCGATTAGCTCAGCTTTTATTGTCACTCTAGTCCCATATCTTATATTGAGAAACATATGGGACTGGTGAGTAGATATGTAGCCTCCCATTTTTTTAGTGAAGTCTAGGGAAAGGCAGATGGCAAAATTGGGAGGTAGGTCAATAAATGAGATATTTTAAGATATGGATAAGCTTGGGCATGCATAGATGGTAGGGTTTAAACCTTTTATAATTTTAACTATTTAGAAAATAGTCCCATCCAATTGAACCACACCTTTTATGACAGTCATGTATTTAATACCAAGAGCATTAGTTATTTTCTTGGGCATAACAAAACTATTAGCCCCAGAGTCGACCATGTAGTTATGTATGAGATTTTTTCCACGTATGAGTAAAAGGTAAAATGGGAGAGGCTTACCATTTTTACTTGATTTTATGTCCATTTGAAGTTGACACAAGTTAACCACAGTAGTGGGTCCCTTAGCTAAGACTTTATTTGTTATTTGGAAGTTTTTTAGAGCTTCCTAAACCAAGTCCTTCTATGTTGGAATAGACAATACTTCTCACATGGTGACATTCAAGTTAGTCTTCTTTATTTGTTATATAATACTATTGGGGCCCTAACTCGTTAAGTGGAGTTTTCATGCCAACTCAATATCCACCTCAGTTTGTTTAGATATTTTGAGAAGTGGTTAGCCTAATAGTTTTGGTAGCCAGCTGGAGGATGCAACACAAATAATGTTCCAGTTGGTTAATGGCTAACCATCTCCCAGATAATCATGGCATCAATGAAGATCTAAAGATAGAGGGAAAGTAGAGCATAGGAATCATAGGGTCATGGAACTGATGGCTATGATGATGAAACTCCAGTTCAACACTCAACATGTGGCTTCCACCCTAACAAAGATGCCCCTGAAGGCTTAAATAAAGAGCTTAAAATAGATGATGAAGGAAGAAGGGAGAATTGTAATAAAGCTCTATCAGAATGACTTTGAAACAATGCTTTGAAATTTTTTCTCTAGTGGCCATTGTGGCTTAGATACAGAATGAAGGCCACTATAGCTTCAATTATATGTGCCCAAGCTTGTCTATGAGCCTTTAGGTCATTAGTATTATAATTTTTAATATAAACTCTTGCTATGAACTTTGAACAATGATAATTGGTGTTGCCTTAAATTATACGTGAGTTTATCTGGTTCGCATGTCTTATAGTATTACTTTGGAATGCAAGTGTTTGAGTGATGTCATGTTTTTGATCAATTATGTGAATTGAAGTTTATGTGTCTTGTTGGTTTCACTATTTTAATAGAGTTTATAATTTTCATGACATCATCATTATTTTACATGCAAGATGAGTATATGTTTATGCTAGTGAACCTGACCCCTATTTAATTTGCATATGTTTAGTATGGAGAGTAAGTTAAATAAAATTAATCTTGTGACCCATTAAGCACCTATATGACCCTGGTCTTACCCTGGTATAGTCCTATGCCTATGGGTCTACCCTAGAGTTAAGTTTCTAGTGCATTGCTTGAGTCCCCTTAGTGAAGCCTCATGCCATGGAATAACTAGCCCAATGTGTGCCCCAGTTCCTTCTCAACTACATTTTGGGTGAGTGCATAGGGCCTATGCCTTATGTGGATTAATGTCAACATAGAAGAGTGTTTAAATGTTGAGCACAAAATCAGTTATCCCATGCTTGTGCTTATTTGTAGTAAACCACCCCTAGACTTTCACAACATTTTGGTTCTATTATCGAGACCTATGTTGAATTTTGTTGTTGTGATGGTGAGACAAAATGATGTACTAAATTTCTCTCAAAAATATTGAGCACTGGTTGTTCTAGGTGAAAAATAGTTTTGTACAAAAGCACCCAACCTATAAAGGATAAAAGCTAAGAAAATGGGTTCAAGACAACTTATATGATGCTTTGTATGAGGTATTTTTTTGTAAGTTACCTGAGCATGTGTACAAATGGTTGATTATATATTCAACCCACATAAGAAGCTATGGGAAATGCTACTAGTGGATAAAGGATCACCTAAAGAGGCTTGGGACCCTAGATGTTACTCAAACTAGAGCAGTGGATAAATGGTGGTAAGGAGCTCTAAATAGCTACGTACTTGAGTTTGTAGTATCAACTTATTCATGCCTTAAGGAAGTGGAGTATCAATTTCTTATGCAACCCTAGACGCACATTTGTGAAGGAGTTTAGCACAGAGCTTGAGAAGCTAATGGTTGATTACAGTTTTGAAATTTTGGTGATGGAAGGCTAAAATACTTTTGCATATGATTTGTGCAAAGGGGAAGAAGGGGATTTTTAGGTGAGGTGTGATAGAATGGGATGAGCAAACTGACACCTAAGAGCTCAGAATATAAGCCTATAATAAGAGATGACACTAAATGATGGAGGATTTGGAACCTAGAAGTACCAAGAGGACCCATAGTGAATGAGAAGGGCACGGGGAAGGATCTCTTGAAAAATAATAGTGTGAAGATGAGAGGTATAATGAAGTGATGGACCAAGCTCAACACTTGATAGGTGTGGAATTTGTTGAGTTCTTACATAATTTGGTGATTGTAAATATGTTTGATGTGCCTACCCCCTTTGAACCTACAATACATACTCATGCATTGGATCTCCCACTTGAAAACAGTACAAAAGTGATTTTTGACCCTATCAATGCCTTAGATCTTAGATATTTTGAAGATAAAGATTGTAACTTTATTATTGAATAAATTATTCCATATAAGGAGGTGAGTGAAACTACCTGTAAAATGTTAAGTGTTAGCTCACCATAATAGAACTTGAACGTGAGCATACCAACATAGCCAATGTTAGCAATGCAAGGTGGGAAACAACTATAAGAAGTGGGTTGATGCCATAAATAAGTAGCACAAAATTGATGACATCAACTGTGCTAGCAGGAATAATGGGACCAACACCTACCTTTAGAGATGGAGGCATTAGAGGACCACCACTAGGAGGACAAGTGTTGGGGGGACAAGCACCATAAGTACTATATGCCCCCCATAATAGATCTACTACAAAATGGCTATGCACTTTTAAGAATATCATGGAATGGAAAATTCTATGCCCTTAACCTTTGGCATGTCTTGGGATACGTGTGGCCAACTTGTGGCTTACATACCTCTTTTATATTCTTGTTACATTTCTTTATGTTCTTAGTTAGGTCAGCCTATGGAATAACCATGGCTAAGTAGACTATATATAGGAGGTAGTGGTTAGTCTTTGATCATCATGTTGAGTATTTTGCTCTTAGTGCATTGTTGTGGAGGTTGCCCCCTTGAAGTGGCTTTCCTATATTATCTAGTATTCCGCTCTACTGTCAATTGTTGTTGTGTGATCTCTCATATTTGCTTATTATGTGTGATATAAAATCATTATGTGTGAACATCTAAGTAATTTCATAACAAGTGGTATCAGAGCTTCGATTTGGGAAAATTTCTTGTGGTGTTATTTTTTCAGATATGGCGAGGCACAACTTCTATGAGTGGAAGGAGCGAAAAAACATAACTTGCAATCTGGGAAGAATTTTTTTATCAACATAGTATTGTTTGAAATGCTTTTTTGAAAAAAAATATTAATATTAAAAAAAAAGTCTGTATTTTTTTCACCTTGCACAATTGTAGTCATTAGATTCATCTCGATGAGATGATCATAATGGTATATCCCATTGGTACACTTTTTTGTGCAAAAATGTTTTGCCTTAGTGCACAAAGGCAATTATTAGATTCATCTTAGTGAGGTGATAGCCATGGTACCATCCCTTGGTACACTTTTTTTGGGGTAAAAACCCTCTTAGGGTTTGTATATGGCCGGTCCTTCTACACAGGAACAAAAAGGCGGGCAGGAAACACCTAAGACTCATTCTATCAGTGACATAGAATCTAGAACTTTAGATCCATTGATTTCTCAACTTTAGGCTGACATAAAGGGCTTGGTGCAGCATGATGACTTTGTTGTAGTTTAAACTAATGTTTTATGGATGCACAAAGATATTAATGGGGTTCACAATCAATTGAATCAGATCACTACTTCATTGGCTACTCTTTCATCTCAATTACAATCAAACAACCTTCCACTTCATCATTTGGGTCCTCTTCTCAATACTAACAACTCTAATTTTGGTATAAAACCAATGTTGCCCAAAGTGGACATGCATAAGTTTTATGGTAAGGATCCTCTCACTTAGATTACCCAACTTGAGAATTTATTTGATCTACATCAAACTCTTAGTTCTTAGAAGGTGATAGTGGCATCTCTATATTTGGAACCTGAGTAGTTCATTTGGTATTGCTGGTTATGTTCTCAAAAGAAAAAGAATGGTGCTCTTATTACATAGTCTATTTTCAATGATGAATTATGGCTCAATATTAGAATAATGTCTCTGAGAACTACTTAAACTAGTTATCCAAACTTTGGTAAACAGGAACTGTGAAAGATTATATTCATCAGTTTCAGAATCTATCCTTATGGGTGGAAGACATCACTAAGGAAAATTTGACTGATCTATTTTTGGGTGGTATCAAAGATAGCATCCAATTGGAGGTTTGAATTTTTAACCCAACATCTGTATCAGGAGCTATTCCATGGTCATGCATGGTAGAGGAAAAATAGATGGTCAAATAGAAAACCTTCACTACTAGTCATGATTGCACCTTTCTAGCACTATCATATCCTCAATCCACTAGACTGATACCTTGACAAATTGAGGATAAGTGAGCTAAAGGGTTGTGTTATGGTTGTGACAACAAATGGAGCAAAGACCATTGTTGTGTTGAAAAGAAGTTGTTTTACATTGAAGGTGCCAATTAGGATGACAATGATGAGGAGGCACTTGGCGAGGATGAAGAAGGTCTTGAGGAGGACTTTGAAGACTCTCAACTTACTATTTCTATCATGCCCTTTTAGGTATCAGTACTCCCCAAAATCTTAAGGTGGTGGGTTTCCTAAAAAAATATGTCACTATTCTGATTGATTTTGGGAGTGCACACAACTTCATCAATAATAAGTTGGCTGCTCACTTGAACTGTTTCATTTATCCTACTCTAGAATTTTATGTCATGATTTCAAATGGTGGTATTGTCAATTTCTCAAGAAAATGCCATAGTATTAAGCTATCCATGAGAGACTACTTGTTGGATTCTCCTATGTTTGTTATTTCCATGGGGAGACTTGACATTGTTTTAGGAGTACAGTGGCTCACCACTTTGGGCACTATTGAGATGAATTTCTAAGAATTATTCATGTGTTTTCATTTTGAGGGAAGGACATTTGAGCTAAGAGGATTAAGTGCTAAATCTCCACAACTTGTTAGCTCCCATCAAATGACAAATATTCTCTGAAAGGGTGCTAAAGGATTTGTAGCTCGCTTGTTTTCCATAAAAGTTCATCCAACTTAGCCATCTACACCACCTAATCTACAACAAGTGATTGATACCCCTTTGATTATTTTTGGTGACATTTCGAAAGGACTTCCACCTAACCACATGCATGATCATACTATCAAGGTTATTCTTGGTAGTACACCACCCAACATCAGGCCATATAGGTATCCCTATACCCATAAAAGTGAAATTGAAAAGATGGTAGCTAAAATGTTGGATGTAGGAATCATTTGTGATAGCCAAAGTGAATATTCTTCACCAATTGTCATGGTGTGAAAGAAAGATGACACTTGGAGGATGTGCCTTGACTACAGGGAAATCAACAAGTACACTATCAAAGATAAGTTTCATATTCCTATCATTGATGATTTTCTAGATGAATTAAATGGTGAGCTTTATTTTACCAAGTTAGATCTATGTTCTAGGTATCATCAAATTTGGATCTGTGATGAAGACATACCCCAAACTGCTTTCAGGACACATGAGGGCCATTATGAGTTTTTGGTTATGCCTTTTGGGCTAACAAATGCACCATCTACCTTTTAGAGTTTGATGAATATTGTTTTTAGACCATTTTTGAGGAAATTTGTTCTAGTATTTTTTGATGATATCCTTATTTACAGTAAAAATTGGGAAGACCATTTGCACCATGTGAAACAAGTGCTCTTAATTTTGAAACAATATCAATTGTATGCCAAACCTTCCAAATGTACTTTTGGAGCTTATGAGGTTGAGTATTTGGGTCATCTAGTTTCACATATAGGAGTAAAAGTGGATCTTAAAAAAATCCAAGCAATGGTGAACTGGCTAATTCTTAAGACACTTAAGCAATTAAGGGGATTTTTGGGGCTAACTAGTTACTATCGTAGGTTTGTCAAAAATTATGGTAGCATTATATCCCCACTCACATCTTTATTGAAGAAATACTCCTTTTAGTGGACTGATACAACTACCAAGGCATTAAAACAATTGAAATTGGTGATGTGCACCACTCCAATGTTGGCTACTCTTGATTTTTCCAAGACTTTTATGGTTGAATGTGATGCATCTGGGTATGGTATGGGTGTTTTACTCATGCAAGAAGGTAGACCACTTACATTTGAAAGTTGTCAATTGAAGGTTAAAAATTAACACAAGCCCATATATGAGAAGGAAATGATGGCTATTTTTCACGCAATCAAATAGTGGAGGCCTTATTTTATGGGTCATCAATTTCAAGTAAAGATTGATCACAATAGTCTTAAATATGTTTTGGAACAAAGGTTATCATCTAAAGAATAATATAAATGCATAACTAAGATGTTAGGCTATGATTTTGAAATAGTTTACAAGAAAGGCAAGGACAATGTAATGGTAGATACACTATATAGGAAAGATGAATTAATTGAGGCCTTACTATATGCTGTGACCATTCTACAAGAAAATTGGCTAGAGGAAGCACAATCATAATGGGACAAGGATAGTGCTACCCATGATTTGATTCAGAATCTTTAGCAAAGTTTGGGTGGATTTGAAAAATTCACATGGAAGGGTGATGCATTATGGTATAAGGATAGATTATACCTATGTAAGAATTCTCTTCTTAAACAAAAAATCCTTTAGGAACATCATGCAACTTCAATTGGGGGTCATTCAAGATTTTTGAAAACCTATCATGAAATCAAGCAGAATTTTTTTTGGGAAGGACTCAAGGGGGATGTCCAAAAATATGTGGCTAAATGTATGATCTATCAACAACATAAAGGAGAAACCATCAAAACCCTAGGTCTTTTACAACCTTTATCCATCCTAAGCCAATGTTGGGAAGAGGTGTCTATGGATTTCATTATAGGGTTACCAAGATTTGATGGTCAAAATGTTATCATGCTTGTGGTAGATCATCTCAGTAAGTATGCTCATTTCTATTCTTTATAATACCTATTTGTTGCTAATACAATAGCTTCTGCTTTTTTCAATACAGTTTAAAAATCGCATGGTACCCCTAAGATCATTATTAGTGATCAAGATCCGATCTTCACTAGTAATTTTTGGACTAAGTTATTTGCATGTTTAGGCACCTAGTTGGCTCATAGTTCATCCTATCATCCTCAATCTGATGGACAAATTGAGGTAGTCAACAAATGTCTAGAAGGATATCTCCATTGTTTTGTTTCTGATAAATAGGCTGAATGGGTTCATTGATTGCCACTTTCTAAATGGTGGTACAATACTTCTATTCATAGTTCTTCCAAAATATCTCATTTTCTACACTATATGGATACCACCCACCATCCATCACTTCAACCTTGAAGGTCCATACTAAGTTTTGTGTAGTTGAAGAACATATTCACCATCAATAGGAGGTCCTTGCCAGTTTGCATGAAAATTTAGCCATGGCCCAAAATCACATTAAACAGTAGGTAGATCAACATAGGTGTGAGAGGTAATTTGAAACTTGTGATTGGGTTTTGTGTGCTTATAACCATATAAGTATATGTCCTTGAAGTAATATAAAAAGGATAACAAGTTGTCCCTTAAGTATTATGGGGCTTATCAGATCTTGTAAAAAATTGGCAGTGTGGCCTACAAGTTAGAGTTTTCTTCCTCCACTCACATACATTCAGTATTTCATGCATCATGTCTGAAGAAAGTCATTGGACACAAAGTGGTTACCCAAACTAAGTTACCAGAATTAGATGAGGAAGGAAGAATTGTTGTTGATCCTGAGTCGATCCTTCAAATGCACACTAAGTAGTTGCGGTCTCTATGCTAAAGTGTGAACTATAGTAGTGTATGTGAGGCACAACCTAGTTAGAACATAAGGATAATCAGTTTGTAACCACTTTATTTTATCATGCACATAGCTGGTATAGGAAGTTTGATCCCAACCAAGCCATGATTGATTATAATACCCTAAAAGATGCAGTCTTGAAAGAGTTTGACATCTCAGAGTTTGAATAATAGAGCATCACTATGCTAAAAGAAATTACCCAAAGACTCTCAGATAGTGTGCACTTGTATTATTCATGGTTCAAAACTCTCCTATCAAAACTCCCTATGACATTCACCCTTCCCAACATGCATAGTGGTTCATTAGGGGTTGCTCGTGCCATTTTGAAGAGTGCTTTCTATGAAGACTTTTCTAGACCCTTGAAAAGTGCTTAAAGCCACACTTAGAGCCAAGGTAATCAGAAGTGCAGACACTAGAATCAACCCATTTATGGAGGTGTATATTAAATCTATGGCATCCTAAATTTAAAATCTTACTATCAGCTCTATGTATGATACTCAAAGTGGACTATGGTATACCAACTGTGAAGCAGAAGTTCATAATAAAACTAACTACCCACGAAGGAATGTACATGCTTTGATTTTAAGCTATAAAGTCTTTTAAGAAGTGCATAATATGCAAAACTATCCTTTTTTATAATATGCCAACCAAGTCAACACAACCATCTATTATGTGTGACACTTACACCCATACCACTACTGATTGCCAGGTGATTGATATAATGTGTAAAAACATGGAAAATGGCACACAATAGGCTACAACAACAATCAAAGGGAAAGCTAACCAAGGGAATGATGTCTATGGCCAATATAATATAAGCTTCAAGATATAACGAGGTGTTAAAGGGTAGAGTAGAGGATGCGATGGTGGAATGTTCCCACCATGCTCATGTTATAAGTTTGGCTCAATATAACATTATCAGTATGACTGCCCTACACATCCCACATGTGGGTATTGTTGAGGACCCCATGAGGTCAAAGAATGCCTTGACCTTTAAAAAAAGTTGACCTAAGGTAGGTCTGGTGTAGACAAGGGTGTAGGGATGATTAGATGTGAGTAGAAAAGAAAAAAATAGACCCTAAAGGTGTAACCTACACATATAATATAAGTCAAGGTGTAGGCAATTACTCATAGTGGGTTCACCACTCAACGAATAGTTGTGTTAGTATCTGAGTTACCCCTCAAGTATGGGGACAAGGGTCAACATGAATATGTAACATGGATTAAACTAAAAATTTCACCTTATCTAGACCTAACTTACTAGAAACATGTACTACAATAGGCTTTGAGTGTAATCCAAAACTTGCAAGGGGAGATCCAATTAGTGTAGGACCTAGAAGCACAAGTTATTGCCTCTCAAAAGAAGTAAGATAGTCGAGAAGCTAAAGTACAAGAATTAATTGAGATCTTATGCCTCCTATAGACCGAGGGTATGCTATCCCTATTAAAGAAATTACTCCTTAAACATGTAGGTCAAAAGCAAGTTGAGGTCTCCACATCATGCATGGAGAGGGTGCAAGAAGTTTGACACACTCAAAATGCTGAATATGACCAAAAACTCTTGGTGGATGCCATTATTGATGAATGGTCTATCTTCGAGGTTTTTGCAGACCCAAGCATCGAGGTCAACATCTTGACAAAGACTGATTGGGATAAAATGGGTAGCATAACTTTGAGTCCTTTCCCTCATGTGCTCTTCATGACTAATAAGACTCAAGTATAACCTATCATAATTATGAAGAGTGCAGTTGTAGATATCATGGGTACTAAATTCCAAGCTAATTTTGAAGTAATAGAGTTAGTGGAGTAGGGAAACTACCTAGTGATTCTGGCAAGGCCATGGTATTATACAAATAATGCAAATATATTCTTCAAAAGGCATTACATGACCTTTGAGAATAGAAAAAAAGGGTAGTTATACCTCTTTCAAATGACCAAGGACCCCCTATGTTGAGAGCATGGACATTGAGGATGAAATCAACCATATCTATAAAATCATAAAGACACCAAGACTCTAGATCCAAATGATCAAGGAATCCTCTCTTGGGAAGATGGATAGTTAGCCTCAGACACCACAGATGTTGCTTGAAACCGATGGGTTGATGAAGCATATGAAACCATTGGTTGATGGTGTTACTTGGTGCAAGTAAAGACACCCAAACTAGTAAAGATAGGTTGGATACAAATTGATTATGCTCCTAAAATATGGATCCTTTATGTCAAGAAAAGGGGAAAAAGAGTATTCTACATCAGTAAGGGAAAACTTACTATGCTCCCAATGTATGAAGGAAGTAATCTTATGGAAGACTATGTTCATGATATTGAGTCATGCATCCCAAATAAGGTGGATAGAATGGGTGCACTAGTGTACACATTGCAAAGTACTGACACTCATTGGTGGGCAGTGCAGAAGCCTAGCTTGCCAACTTGGTAGGATGTAAGGGTGGCCATTTGTACTAGATTTAAAAAGAGTAATGAGGACCTGGACATTTCAATTTACTCAAGTAACTTTGACCCCATAGCACATGTACAACTTTTCGAAGAAATGTGGATTGTTTATAGTGAAAATGCCCCAATAAATTTATGGGTGCATGCCTTCTACAGAACCTTGGAGACTTGGGTATGGCATGGTATGTAGTAAATGAGATGCACCACAAAATAATAGACTGGGATGCCCTTAAGGAGTAGTTTGTTCATACCTTCTCCTTCTCTTTACAAAACTTTGAACTAATTGAGCCATTACAGATAGTTTGAAGGTCAGTGTTTGAGGACACTATTATATTGAAAGAGTGCTTAAAGGACATGTTTGATAAAAAAGGTTAGCTCTCCCAACATTTTTTGAAGAACAAATTCTAAATAGTGACTCTAGTGATGAAGATGATGACACTTGAAAAGCGTGCAACTAGAAGAATTTGGCAAGGAAAAAGAAGTTAGTGTGTCAAGTTGAGGATAACATCCTAGAAGAAGAAAACCCTACCCATTTTTGGGTAGAGACAATTGAGGGCAGAAAACAAGTCATGGATTCACACAAGAGAAGCATGAACCCTATTGGGCATTGTTAACAACTACCAAAGTAATTATCAGTTCAGAGGCGGGACCTAAAATTACCACTCTATGCACCTATTAGACTGACATAGAACTGACACATATTATTGATTTCCTAAAAGAATTCTAAGACTTATTCCCATGAAACTATAAAGATATGAAAGGCATCCACCAATCCCTCGAGAAGATGAGCATCAAACTAGTCAATGATGCAAGACTTGTCAAGAATTAACCTTACAAAATGAACCCAAATCTTCATTCCAAGGTCAAAACTAAGATCGATGAGATGCTAGTCTCAGGAGTTATCTACCCAGTGTAGGAGTTTGAGTGGGTCAGCCCCACGGTCATAAGCATAAAAAAGGATGGGCACATTCAAATTTGTGTTGACTATAGGTTGTTGAATGTCATCTACATGACTGACCCATTCCTAACTCTATTCACCGATGAAGTATTGGATGGCATCATAGGTTATAAAATATACACATTTACTAATGGATTTTAAGGATACTATTAAGTCTAGATCGAGGAGGAGGACAAACCCAAAACAACCTTTATGATCGAGTGGGGATGTTTTGTGTAAATATAATGCCCTTTGGGCTAAAAAATGCACCAGCCATTTTCTCTCAAGTGGTGATCACCGCATTCAAAGACTTTATTCATAAGTTCATCTAAGTATATTTAAATGATTGGACAATGTATGTATTGATAAATATCACTATGCCAATTTGTGCTTAATGTTTGAAAGATGCTGAAAGTTATAAATCTCTTTGAATCTCAAGAAGTGTGTTTGTTTTATGCCATTTGGTTCTTTACTCAGGCACATCATCTACAAGGATGGTCTACTCATTGATCCAACCAAAATTACAATCATCCTTCAACTTCAAACACCATCAATGTAGAAAGACATCCATGCCTTTCTTAGACATTATGGATATTATAGGAACTTCATAAAGAATTATACCAGGATTACAGTGTCGCTAGAGGAACTCTTGTGAAAGGATGACCCATTCCATTAGGGCACAACATAAGAGGATGCTTTCGATACCTTGAAGATAAAGTTAGAAAATGCACTGATACTATAATTTCTTGACTAGATAACTCCCTTCCATAGCCACATACAATCGATGCCATTCTCGCATAACCAAGTGAAGGGAAAATAGATCATCCTATTTATTTTTCAAGCAAGAAACTGACCAAAGTAAAACAAAATTACACATGACTGAGTGTAAGGCACTTACCATGGTTTATGCCCTATATAAATTTTTATAGTAATTGTTGGCAACCCCATTTGTCTTCTTTATTGATCATGAGGCGCTTAAGTAACTAGTAAATAAGCCCATTTTACATGGGTGCATTTGCCAATGGATCATTTTATTTAAAAAATTTCAATTTTATATTATTGTCAAGCTTGAAAAGTAAAACTCAAGCCTAGACCATCTATCCCACATCAAATTTGAAGATGCGATAGTGCTAATTGAAGATGATATACCTGACACACAACTCTACAGGATCCAATACATCCCAAAAGACTTAACCGAGATCATCATATTTCTAACCTCTATAATTGTGCGTTAGGACATGACAACTAAATAAAAAAAGCAACTCATAGTTCTTACTACCCCATTTCAAATCATTGGTGGGGAATTATATAAATTGAGCCATGACGAGATCATACATCGATGTGTCCTAGAGTATGAATGGGACCAAGTAATATAAGAAGTGCATGAGGGGATTGTTGGAGGCCATTGTGTTGGAGATGCCATAATGCAAATGTTATGTTTTGGAGCCTATTTCTACATTATAATTTATTTCAAATATTATACATTAAAATATGCTATACACTCTTAATGTATTCTCGTGAAACCCCCTTTTTTTAGGAGTATAAATACGTGGTTTATCTATACTTGTATATATGTGGTGTCATCACCTATGATTAATGGGGAACCATTATGGGTTGACTTCGCCCATGATTTTGGTACCCATTATTTTGTAAAATTACTATGTCTGTTACCTATTAATGTATTATAGATGGACATGAATTTAGTAATACATTACAATAAATGAGTTTGAGAAGGTGAATAGAGTTTGTGAATTCATAAGAGTTTATTGAGCACAGCTCCAAACAATATTTGTGCATTGTAATTGTGAGAAGACTAATTTGGGAGTGGATTGTACTCTTGTTGGATTGTAGTAAAATATAATCAAGTGTTTCTTGGTGGATGTAACCCACATTAGGTGAACCACATTAAATCATGTCTTCTTCTTGTGCATTTTAATCTTTTTTCTTTATGTATCTCTATTCATAGATCTTATTATTGCAATTCTGTGAAATTATTCTTGCAATAAATTTTTGTTTTATTCTAAATAAATGGTATTAGAGCTTTAGGTTATATTTCCTAAATTATTGAATCACAAGAAGGGTTATTAGTTTAAGTGGGAGCTATGGCTGATGATAGTAGATCAAATGTTAAAAAATTCAACAACAAAACTTTGGTCTATGAAAGATATAGATGGAGGATTGCCTCTATCAAAAGGACTTCCATGCTCTGTTGGGAGGAAAAGTAAAGCAACTAGTGGGTATGATAGATGAGGCTTGGGAGTTGCTTGATAGGAAAACACTTGGAGCCATTCGGTTATGCCTTGCATCTTTAGTCACTTTTAATATATCATAGGAGAAGACCAAAATATGAGAAACCCTCTACTTATAATAAAATATTTTTAATGAAAAAGTTATTTAATATGAAGATGTCTAAAAATGGTTCAATTATTGACCATTTAAATGAATTTAATATGGTTGTGAGTATGTTGAAATCTATAAAAATTAAATTTGATGATGAAGTCAAGGCTCTACTTATTTTGTGTTTCTTACTAGAGAGTTAGAACATCTTGGTAATGGCTATGAGCAACTCAATCTCTAAAAATACTAAGTTGAAGTTTGAGGATGTCATAAGAGTAATCCTTAGCGAGGAAATGCAATGGAAGAGATTTGAGGAAATATCTACTTCAAGTGATGCTTTGGTGGTGGAGAATATATGGATACAAAAGTATAGAGAAAAGGAAAGCATGGAAAGTCAAATAATCAAGGAACATCAAAATCAAAGATCAGGATGGCATGCTGGCACATTGAAATGATTGGGCATGTGAAGAATGATTCTTCATCTCTTCAGAAAAAAGAATAAAAATTAGGAAGACACCAAGAAGGTGAATGTGGCAATAGGTAATGTTTTTTAGGTTACATTAATTCTCTCCATGAATAATATTATCGAGTCTTGGGTTTTAGATTCAAGGGCTTCTTTTCATGCTACACCACATAGGCATTATTTTATTGATTATGTTCAAGGGAATTTTGGACATGTTTATCTTGGTGATGATGAGCCTTGCAACATAATAATAAAAAGATGTTTTTAGGTCAAGATGTAGAATGGGAACACTTGGCTATTGAAGGATGTCAGGCATGTGCCCAAGTTGATATAGAATTTGGTATTTATGGGACAGCTGGGCAGTGAAAGTTGTATGGTGACTTTTACAATAGATTCTTGGAAGGTGACCAACTGTGTTCTTATGGTAGAAAGAGGTAAGAAGGTTGGTACCTTGTATTTATCAAGTAGTGTTGATTATTGTAATTTAATTGCTACAAATGTAGATGCAACTTTATGGCACAATAGGCTCAGTCACATGAGCCAAAAAGGCATGCAAATTTTGAAGGATATGCTACTCAAATTAAAAGGGTTTGATTTAGTTTTTTGTGAAGATTGTGTATACATAAAATATAAAAGAGTAAAGTTTATCAAGGTTGGACCTATGAGAAAGGAGAATAAGTTAGAAATGGTTCATTCAGTTGTATGGGGGCTGACTCAGGTATTTTCTATTAGTGGCTTATCTTATTATGCCACTTTTATTGATGATATAACTAGGAAAGTTTGGGTGTATGGTATTAGGAGAAAATTTGATGTGTTTGATACATTTAAAATATGGAAAGCCTTGGTTGAGATTGAAACATGTCTCAAGTTAAAATGTCTTAGGCTCGATAATGGTGGGGAATATTATAGCAATGAATTTTATGATTACTAGTCTAAGAATGAAATTCATAGATAGAGGACAGTTTCAGGAACTCCATAGTAGAATGGAGTGTTATAAAGGATGAACATGACTATCATGGAGTGTGTTAGGAGCATGAGGTTATATGGAGGTCTGACTCTTCAGTTTTGGGTAGAATAAGTAAACATGGCTGTATATCTAATCAATAGAGGACCTTAATCTTCCTTAAATGGAGGCACACCTGAGGAAGCTTGGTCTGGTAAGAAGGTTGATTATTTATTTCTTAGAGTATTTAGTTGTGAAGCTTTTATTCATATTGATAAAGATGATAAGACCAAGTTAGAGACTAAGTTTGGAAAATGCACCTTTATTCATTATGGTGAGGATGACTTTAGTTCCAGATTTGGAGTCTTAAGGACAAGAAAATCTTTTAGTCTAGGGATGGAGTCTTTAATGAAAAAGTCATGTATAAATAATAGTTATAGGATTAGAAAGAGGATTCTTGGAAAGGGTACATAGTGTTGGAAGACATTGTAGATGGTAAAGTGTCCAAGAAACTATTT
Source organism: Torreya grandis (assembly GCA_037957365.1). Classification (NCBI taxonomy): domain Eukaryota; kingdom Viridiplantae; phylum Streptophyta; class Pinopsida; order Cupressales; family Taxaceae; genus Torreya; species Torreya grandis. The sequence goes on along the minus strand of JARHVA010007269.1, from coordinate 444,829 downwards.
TAAGCACCTACTTCAAGGGAATCCCAAACTCCTAAAGTGAGAAGGTCTTCTAGGGCAAGAAAGGAACTTGAACATTTTTATCTATCTCTTAATTATTTATTACTCATTGACAATGGAGAGTCAGAGTGCTTTAAAAAAGTAATGCAGGTAGATGTTAGGAAGAAGTGGGAACAAGAAATGGATGAGGAGCATTAGTCTCTCATGGAAAATCAGACTTGGGATCTGGTAAACCCACCTAAAAGTAAGAGAGCATTGTAGAAGAAGTGGGTGTATAGAATTAAAGAGGATGATGGATGAAAGAAAAGGTACAAGGCCCAGTTGGTGGTAAAGTGGTTTGCATAGAAGAAAGGAATTGATTTCGATGAGCTTATTTTTCTAGTGGTGAAGATAACTTCTATTAGGACTGTTCTTGGGATAATAGTAACAAAATAATTACACTTAAAGCAGTTGGATGTGAAGACTGTGTTCGTTCATGGTGATTAGGAGGAGGACTTATACATGGAGTAACCATAGGGATATGAGGTTAGAAGGAAGAAGAACATGGTGTGTAAATTAAAGAAGAACTTATTGGCCTAAAAAAAGCTCTATGACAATGGTACAAAAAATTTGATAGTTTTATGATAGAGCAGGAATACTCCAGGTGTCATTCAAACCATTGCATATATATCAATAAGTTTGATGATGGTAGTTACATTACCCTGTGTCTACATGTGGATGACATATTGGTTGTAGGTAAGAACATGCAAGAAATAAAGGTACTCAAGGAACAACTTAGTAATTCCTTTACTATGAAGGATTTGGGAGAAGCAAAACAAATCCTTGGTATGAGAATAACTCAGGATAGGAAGGAATGAAAGCTAAATTTATCTTAAGAAGAGTACATAAAAATGGTCTTGGATAGGTTTAGTATGCAGGATGCTAAACTGGTTGGGACTCGTTTGATAGGCCATTTCAAGTTATCTAAGGAATAGTGTCCCAATATAGAGAAGTAGAGAGTTTAGATGTCTTATGTACCTTACTCATCAATAATTGGTAGCTTGATGTATGCCATGGTGTGCACTAGGCTAGTTATTACCCATGCAGTGGGAGTAGAAAGTAGGTACATGAGTGATCCATGTAGATAGCACTAGTAGGTAGTGAAGTGGATCCTTTGGTACTTGAGAGGGATCATGGGGATAATTTTAAGCTATGGTGGATTGGACACCACTTTGTGTGGTTATGTAGATTCAAACATGGATAGAGATTTAGATAGCAGGAGGATCACTGCTATGCCCTTAACCATTGGTATGTCTAGGGATATGTGTAGCTGACTCATGGCTTACATAGCCATTTATCATACTATTTTTCATTTTTGTATACATTATTATGTTTATTAGTTTGGCCTATGGCTGACACATAGCCTTGTTAGACTATATATAGGAGGTAGGGTTAGTTATTAATCATGATATTTGAGTATTCATTCTTATTGCAAACATTTAGGAGGTTGCTGCCTCAAAGTGGCTTATCTATTATTCAAAATTTATACTATATTTCCATATAATTGTGATATAATGTTGTATATCTACTTATTTGGTGAATTAATATGATTCCAAGTGGTATTAGAGCATTAATTTGGGCCATAATCAAGTCAAAAACCCTAGATATTGAAATTTGGATATATGTCATAAATGGTTGTGAATTTATTTACAATTTTTTTACTGGAATTGTGAAATGATTCAAGTAAGCTTCCATTACAATTTAAGCTCATTTGGATCTATTTTGAAAAATTTATTGCTATTTTAGGTTTTTTTATAAATTTGTTCCATAGCTCACAAATTACAATTTTTTTTCAAATTTACTTACATTTTTGGAAAGCTTGGAAAAAATTAGTTTGGTTTTATTATTTTATATTAATGATTTAAGGCTAACATATTTAAAAATATTCATGGTCAAAATTGGGTCAATGGGGTAAAATAAGGCTCACCATCAAGCCTTCTTATGGTTGGTCTTAACACTCATAGATGGGGGAAAGGGAAAGAAAACCCTAAAACTCTTTTAGGGGATGACATGGAGTCTGAAACCTCTGATATTATCTCTAAAATTCATTCAAATATATATGGCCTGATGCAGAAGGATGTGCAAGTCCAAACTCAAATATCAGCAATGCAAGGGGAACTTAATGGTGTGAACAATCAATTGCATTAGATCATGACACAACTGGATATTATTTCATCTCATTTTCCTATCAACAACCCTCCAATTTTTCCTTCTAGTCCTCCTCCTTTCAATACTAACACCACCAATACATGGGTGAAATTTATGTTTCCAAAGTGGACTTACACAAGTTTGATGGGAAGGATCCACTCACTTGGATCACTCAAATTGAAAATATATTTGATTTGCACCAAACTTCTAGCTCTCAAAAGGTGGTTGTGGCATCTCTGTATCTAAAACCTAAGTCATTCATTTGGTATCATTAGTTGTGTACTCAAAATAATAAGACTAGTGCTCCTATTACATGGTCAATATTCTCTAATGAATTGATGTCTCATTATCGAGATAATGTTTCTGAAAACTACTTTAACCAGTTATCCAAACTATGACAAAAAAGAATAGTGAAGGATTATATTCATCAATTTCAAAATCTATCTTTACATGTGGAGGACATCATTGAGGCAAATCTGACTAACCTTTTTCTGGGTGGACTGAAAGATAGTATTCAATTGGAAGTTCATATGTTTAACCCCACAATTATATCTCAAGCTATACCAAGGGCATGCTTATCAAAAGAAAAAGAGATGTTCAAATGTAGTCATTTCATTATTAGATAGGAACACACCTTCCCAACTCCATCACTACCTCAACCTACTAGATTAACACTACAATAAATTGAGGAGAAGCAGGCTAAAGGGTTGTGTTATGGTTGTGACAACAAATGGGGCAAAGGTCATCGATGTGTTAAAAAGAAGTAATTTTACATTGAAGGGGCCTATGAAGATGAAGAAAATGAGGAGACATCCAATGAGGGTTTTTAAGGACCCAAGAATGAAGCTATAGATTCTCAACCTACTATCTCTTGCCATTCCCTTGCATGTATTTCTACCCCTCAGACTCTTAAGGTGGTAGGTTTCATTAAGAAATCGAAGGTCACAGTGTTGATTGACTTAGATAGTACACACAATTTCATCAATAATAAGTTGGCTACTCATTTGAATTTTTTCATCTACCTAGCCCCAAAATTTCAAGTTATGATTGCAAATGGTGATACAATTAATCATTTTGGAAAATGTCAGAGTATTAAGTTAGCAATGGGAGACTATTTTCTAGATTCTACTATGTTCTCTATTCTTATGGGTGGGACTAACATTATTTTGGGAGTTCAATGGCTCACCACATTAGGTACTATTGAGATGAATTTCCAAGAATTTTTCATGCACTTTCATTATGAAGGAAATCTAGTAGAGCTACGTGGATTAAGATCTAAATCTCCACAAGTGGTTAGTTCACATCAAATGACCAAGATGTTAAAAAAAGTTTCTAAATGATTTGTGGCATATTTATTTTCCATTGATGTTTAATAAAATAAGGAGTCTACCCATCCTGATTTACAACAAATATTGGATGAACATTCAATTATTTTTGACCCCATGCCAAAAGGTCTTCCTCCTAGCCTAACCATGATCATGCCATCAGACTCATTCCTGGAAGTACGCCACCCAACATTAGACCATACAGATATCCTTATACTCAGAAGAGTGAAATTGAAAAAATGGTACAAGATTTGTTGGAGGCAAGAACCATTCATCATAGCCAAAGTGACTATTCTTCTCTAGTAGTCATGGTGTGAAAGAAGGATGAAACTTGGAGGATGTGCCCAGATTATAGAGAGCTCAATAAGTTCACTATCAAAGATAAGTTTCTTACTCCTATAATTGATGATTTTTTAGATGAATTACATTTTGTTTTTTATTTTACCAAATTAGATCTTCACTTAGGGTATCATCAAATCTGTATTTGTGAGGAGGACATTCCTAAAATAGCTTTTCGTACTCATGAAGGCCATTATGAATTTTTGGTCATGCCTTTTGGTCTCACCGATGCACTGTCTACCTTTCAAAGTTTGATGAATATGGTTTTTAGGCCATTTTTGAGAAAAAATATACTTGTGTTTTTTGATGACATCCTTATTTATAGCAAAAATTGGTAAGACCACTTACAACATGTGAAATAGGTTCTCTTAGTTCTCGAGTAACATTAGTTGTATGTTAAACCATCCAAATGTGATTTTAGGGTCCCAGAAGTGAAATATGTGGGTCATATTATATCACATGAGGGAGTAAAAGTTGATCCTAAAAAAATCCAAGCCATTATGGAATGGTAGATTCCCATGAATTTAAGAAACTAAGGGGATTTATGGGGCTAACTGGTTACTATCACATGTTTGTAAAACACTATGATAGTATTGCAACACCACTCACTTCTTTGTTGAAGAAAGACTCCTTCTAGGAGATTGATATAATAACTAAGGCATTTAAACAACTAAAAATGGCTCTATGCACCACCCTAGTATTGGCTACTCTAGATTTTTCTAAAACTTTTGTGTTGAATGTGATGCATCTAGATATGGTATGGGTACAATACTCATGCAATAGGGTAGGCCTATTGCATTTTAAAGTTGACAATTGAAGGGTAACAAATAGCTCAAACCCATCTATGAGAAAGAGATGATGGATATTCTACATGTAGTAAAATAATGGATACCTTATCTATTGGGTCATCACTTTCAGGTAAAGATTAATCATCATAGCCTTAAATATTTTTTAGAACAATGGTTGTCCTCTAAAGAACAACAAAAATGGGTGACAAAAATGTTAGGTTTTGATTTTTAAATAGTTTACAAGAAAGGAAAAGAAAATGTCGTGGTCAATGTACTATATAGGCATGATGAACCAATTGAGGCATTGTTATGTGCCATGACCATTTGGCAAGATGATTGGCTCAAGGAAACAAGGTTAGAATGGGAGAATGATAATACTACCCATGAATTGATTCAAAATCTACAATAGGGTTTAGATGGGATTGAAAAGTTTACATGGAAGGGGAATGCATTATGGTGCAAAGATAGATTATATCTATGTCAGAATTCTCTTCTCAAATAGAAAATCCTTCAAGAACTTCATGTATCTCCGCTTGGGGGTCACTAAGGTTTTTTGAAAACCTATCATAGAGTTAAGAAGGATTTTTTTGGAAAGGACTCAAGTGGGATGTATAAAAATATGTGGCTAAAAGTATGGTCTGTTAGCAAAATAAAGGTGAAACCATTAAAACCCCAGGTCTTTTACAACCCTTATCCATCTCTAGTTAATGATGGGAAGAGGTATCTATGGATTTCATTACTGGGTTACCATGATCTGAAGGTAGAAATGTTATCATGGTTGTTGTGGATAAACTCACAAATTATTCTCATTTTTGTTCTTTATCTCAACCATTGGTGGCTAGTACAGTAGCTTTGGCCTTTCTTAATATAATTTAGAAATTGCATGATACTCCTAAGATTATTGTTAGTGATCGAGATCGCATATTCGTTAGTAATTTTTAGAAAAATTTATTTGAATATTTGGTAACCCAATTGGATTAAATCTCATCCTATCATCCTCAATCCAATGGAAAAACTAAGGTAGTCAATAAGTGTCTAGAAGGGTACCTTCATTGCTTTGTGTCAAATAAACAAGATAAATGGGTTTAGTGGCTACCTTTGGTTGAATGGTGGTGTAATACTTTAGTGCTTAGTTCATCCAAAATGTCTCCTTTTATGGCATTGTATGGATACCATCCTCCATACCTCACTTCACCTTGAAGGCCCACCTAAAGGTGCATATAGTAGAGAAACACCTTCAACATCAACAAGAAGTCCTTACTAGTTTACGTGAAAATTTAGCTTTGGCCCAGAATTGCATGAAGCAATAGGCAAATCAACACAAGAGTGAGAGGTATTTTGAAATTGGTGATTGGGTATTTGTTAGCTTATAGCCATATAATTAGATTTCCTTGAATCAACATAAAAAGGATAATAACTTATCTCCTATGTATTATGGCCCTTATCAGATCTTGCAAAAAATTGGTAGTGTGGCCTACAAGCTAGAATTTCCTCCATCCACTCGCATTCATCCAATTTTTCATGTATCTTACCTTAAAAAGGTCATTAGATAGAGAGTTACCAATCAAACCAAGTTACCAGAATTAGATGAGTAAGGGAGGGTTATTCTTGATCTTGAATCGGTCCTTCAAACATGCACTAAGTAGCTACAGTCCAGACTGATTATAGAGTATTTGATCAAATGGAAAAATATACCTTTTGAAGATGTTACCTGGGAGGATGAATCATTCATGAAATAACATCCAATATTGCTTCAATGTTGAGGATAACATTGTTTTGAAGGGGAGTGGCATACTATACCCTTAATTGTTGGCATGTCTATGGATATGTGTAGTCGACTTGTGGCTTGCATAACTATTTTGCATAATATTTTACATTTATCTATGCATTTTTATGATTAGTAGGTCAGCCTTTAGGTGTTGCATGGCCTTGTTAGACTATATATAAGAGGTAGGGTTAGTTATTAATCATGATATTTGAGTATTCATTCGTATTGCAAGCATTTGGGAGGTTTCCCCCTCGAAATGGATTATCTATTGTTCATAATTTCTATTATATTTACATATCATTGTGATATACTACTATATATCTACTTATTTGGTGAATTAATATCATTCCAATCACAATAGGATATGTATTTAATATAGGTGACACAATGATGAGTTGAATTTCATGACTACAAAAGCTTGTGGCTTTGTTAACCACATAGGCTGAATATATTACTATCATAGAGGCAAGAAAAGAGATGCTTTGGTTACAATAGTTACTTGAGGAGTTAGACCATAAAAAGGAGGAAGGGAAGCTGTATAGAGATAGTTAGAGTGTTATACACCTAGCAATGAACTCCACTTTCCACTCTAGGATAGAGCATATACAATTGAGGTACCTGTTAGCCAATTTTCACACCCAATTTTGCATTTTTCATTCTGGCTAAGTGAAAGATTTTTAATTGGTTTATCCCCATAGAAAAAAGTGTCAAGTGTTATTTCATTCATAAGCCTTTGTTCAATCTTTTTGAAAGTGTTATTTTGATCTTTTTGCTCAAGTGTTGTTTCTTTCAACAGGGTTTTACTTCGGGTTTTTTGTTTAAGACTCAAAGGAATTGTTTTGGACTTTTTGTCTGAAACAATCTTTTTGAAGGAATTGGTCCATTTCAATATTTCTGAAAGGTCATTTGATTTTGCCCAAAAGGTCACTTTCAAAAGTCAGAAGGGTATTTTTCTCATGGAAGTGTCCTTTGCAAAAAGTCTGAAGGGCACATTTTACAAATTTTTGAAGGGTCTTTTCTCAAGAATTGGTTTGTTATTTCAAAAGATTGGCCCAGTTCAAATTTTTCGAAGGGCACTTTCAAAATTTTTGAAGGGTGTTTTTATCATAAAATTGGTCACTTAAAAAAATTTAGAAAGAAAGTATCCCTTACAATTTCTTTGAAGGAATTCATACTTTCAACTTTTTCAAAGGAATTAGGCATGTTCATCTTTCTGAAGGGACATTTTCATTCTTTTGAAGGGTCTTTTTCTCATGGAAGGGAACAGTTCATTTCTCTGAAAGGCATCTTCCAAAAGTCTAAAGGGACATTTCTAAGTTTTTTGAAGGAATTGTTTTGGAAATTTTATTTGCAACATCCTTTTGAAGGAATTATTTTGAAAGAAATGGCTTTCCAATTGGTACACTTTAACTTTTATGAACGGTCTTTTTCTTGAAAAAGTGGTCCTTTGTAATATTCTTGAAGGGGTCCATTTTGAGATTGCCGAAGGGCACTTTAATTCTTTTGAAGGGTTTTTTTTTATGCAAAGTGTCTAATTTCAAGCTTCTGAAGGGAAAAGTTCATTTCTTTGAAAGGCGCTAGCAAAAGGTCTAAAGGAATTGTTTTGAACATTTTGTCCACAACAATTCTTCTGAAGGAATTGTCCTGAAAGAAGTCACCTTTGCCAAAATTTTGAAATAATTATTTTAGACATTTTGTCTGAAACAATCTTTTCAAAGAGATACTCTAAAATCTTGAAGGAACATTCTCAGTAAAGGTGAACCAATCCAAAGGGGCCCAAAAGGTGGTTTATTTTGGAGAAAAATACCTAAAGAAAATTCCCAAAGAAAGTGCCTTGAAGGAATTGGTCCCAGTAGAGTGACAGTTATATGGACATCAACTTTAGGATGAGGGACTAGCCATTGGTGTTCAAACAAGAGGATCCCAAGCAAATTCAAGGGGCTCAACATCCACCAAATTAGATCAGAGGGCTCATTTCACCATTAATCAAATCATGATCCAAGTTATTGTTTGAAAACCAATCAAAGAAGGAAGACAAGGCCAACATAATCAAAATGACTCTCCCATACATTGTTACACACCTCAACAAGCTGATGGAAAGCTGTTAGCATCAAGACAAATATGTAATAGGTGGACTCTCTTGTAGTAACCACATTGATGCCATTACTCAAAATATATTGATTTTGTTGGGCAACCATTAGAGAAGCATCTTTGAGAGATCATCCCAAGAGTGATCAAGGGAGGTGACATAGATCAATCAAATGGCCTAAATGAGCATCATTTTCAAAGTCGATTGCAGCTAAAGATGGAGACTTTTAACAAATTGATTCCTCTCTTTGGTGCCAAAGGCCTCCCCTTCTCACTTTATTTTAGCTATAAATATATCCCTTGTGTTAGTGTAAAGACAACCACGTAGTGTATGGTGAAGCCCTGCTGAATTGATGTCATGTTTTGCCTTTAAGCATTGGTATAAGTCTTTTTTTTGAAGTTCTAAGCAATTTTCTGAGTGTGTAAGTGACATATAGTGACAAAAATTGATAGTTTTCATCCTTTTGTCCTTTGTCCTTCATGCTTGAGCAAGAGTTCTGGGTCTAACAGGTCATATAGAGTGCATCCAAGTGTGTTGAATATATGCATGTGTATAACTATTCTTAGAATGTACAGGTTATCTTTTAGTTCATTTGCCTTGTGTCATTTCATACATCTCACCTCTGTACTAAAATACTTGTGTTAGAATCTTTAGAGATTGAAAATAGTCTGTGTATTTTGATGTATCATGCACTAGGGTATGGTTTCATGTGGAAGATAATTTTGATGCATCACCATTCTTAGAATGGGTTTTATTTATACAATTTCTAACTCTTTTCCCTTCAATCAAACTAGTTTAGATAGAGGTTGTTTTGTAGAGATACATTCATAGAGCTAGCCCTTTAAATCTAGAGGTTCATTTCCTCTTTAAGCATACCCACATGCCTAGAAATGTTCCAACGTTTCCCAAATCTAGAAGAGGATTGAACACTCTCTTCTAGGGTGCAATATTTGGGGACAACAATTTCGGCACACCTGGTGGGATAAATTATTGACATGTCAAGGTGAATATTGGTCTTGACAAGCCTAAGGTGTAAAAATATTCTTAATCCAACATTTGGCAACTCCAAAAGGTGAGAATTTTTGGTTGTAGATCAAGTATCCCACATTATACTTCATGGTCCTCACTAGGTCATCTAAGACTTCTGATCAAGCCCCTCTAGCTGAAGCTCTTATTGAAAACAATGCCCTGAACCATTCTTAGCACTTAGAGATCCTTGGTAAGGAGGTTTTGGAGAAGAAGAATAAGAAGTTGAGGAAGTTAGAGAAACAAGAGATCAAGAGGAAAGAAGAGAAATGGATACAAAACAACCTTTCCTAGCCTTTAACACCCAAAATCTAATTGACCTTCCTGCATATGACCCTATTCCTCCCAATGCTACCAAGAGTCTCCCTAGTTTCAATGGAGAGGGTCATATTACCCCATCTGAGCATATTAGGGGCATCTCAATTTTTTCTAACTTCCATAATGTCACCCAAGCTAACATAGCCATTAGATTGCTTGCCATGTCTCTAAGAGGTAAGGCACTTGACTAGTATAGGAATTTGGAAGGTGGTTACAATACAAGCTGGGATGGCTTTGGGGAATTTTTGGTGACTAGATTTGAGAATAAGAGTGACCATACTTCACTAATCCATCAACTAAACATGATAAAGAGAGGTCCTAATAAATCCATGGGAGATTTTAATGAAATATTTCAAAGGACATGGCACAGGTTGACACCTATCGTGAGACCTTCTCTGAGCTTTATGTTCCCCACTTATCTCAGGGGTATTGGTACTAATGTGGTGGTGATGCTATAGTCAATGGGATAATTCACTCTACTAGATGCATATGAAATAGCTATTGAAGCTAAGAATAGCTTGATATAAGCTAGAAAGCTACCTTGAAGAGTTTCCATGCCTTTGCTATCTCATAGTTTGGTTGAATCTCCAAGTGTAACACAAGTTCCTAATGCCAATGTCAAGCCAAGAACCTTTCCCAAGAAGGTTGATAATGCTATGGATAAAGATGAGGAAATCTAATCATTATGCACTTAAGTCAAGCAAGCTCAATTCTAGGCAAATGCTCCACCTAACCATCAATACTATCCTCAAAAAGGCTATAGAGCTCCACCCCAATATAATTACCAAGGAAGGGGACAAGGTCAACAAGGTTTCAATAGACAGCCCAATGCCTATAATCCTAATTCTACTCCTTCCATGAAGGATATTGTTCTAGTACATGCTAACTTAGTTTAAGGGGAGGATCATTTGGACCATTGGGGACAACCTTAAGGTTAGTTTATGCATGATGGTGGAGAAGACAACCAAGCTTTGGTGGTATAAGAAGAAACTACTCCTTACATGACATCAAAAGAAGTGAATCCCAGTCAAAGGGATATTCATAGAGAAGGTAACAACCATAGTGTAGGTATGATGAACTTTCAAGCTAAGGATGATTATGTGTTAAATCAAAGCACATCAATTATAGCCAACACAAGAGCTAATAAGAGAGCTCTAGGAGATTCTTCAGGAATACATGTGACTGAAAGTGATGCCTCTTTAAGGCCACAAAGTGTGAATCCTAGTGCAATACCAACCACCAGTCATGCTCCTCAACAAAGTTAGAATGCAAGCAGGGTTATCAAGCCTACAATATAGCAAGTTCAGACTCCCCCACTACCTTCAAAAATATAATAAAAGGTGAATACTTCCCCTCTAAACATTATTTATTCTTTGAAGATTACCAAGAAAAACACATCTATTTTAGAAGTCTTGCATATGCTTGGTCAAAAGGAGCTCTTACAAGCATATATTGCAAACATTCATATAGCCCCTTAAACATCAAAACATAATAGTGTGGTCCTTACCAATTCTCCAAGTAATATCTTAGATCCCTCCACCAAATATAAAAAGCCTCCACCCTTCTACCTCACTCATTGTGGGAGACAAGTTAGTTCACAATTGTATTGTAGATAGTGGAGCTAATACCACTATCATGCCTAAGGTGGTGGTTGATAAGTTGGGATTGAAGTATGAACCACATAGTGAAGGTGTGTTACAGCTTGATGGAACTCCAACTAGGATAGTGGGATTGGTCAGAGGTTTGGAAGTATTTCTACATGATTTCCCAAGTTTCCCCATTTTACAAGATGTTGTGGTGGTAGACCTTCTAGCTCATTTTGCTATCTGCTTGTCAAAAGACTTCATGGCTAAGATAGGAGGGTACCTTTTTGCTAATTAGTCTTTTCTATCTTTTAAAACAAGATATGAAACTAAGGTAACTATACAGACTCAACCCTTAGCAAGGTTTCATATTGAGCCATACATGGAGACAAGTTCAAATCAGAATTGTCTAATTAGCAAAGAAGAAGAAGGTGTCATGGATGGTGAAGCCTCCTCCCCCCTTGAAAGTATTTCTAATTTTTTCCTTGATAAGTACAACACTAAAACACATGGAATTGATCCATATAATTTTATAGAAGAAATTAATTTGGGAGTTTATTGTATACATGAAAAATATGCTTCAATTCCTTTACTCACTAATGAAGACCATGAACTTGAAGGAATATGGGAAATGTTTTTTGATGGCTCAAGAAGAAAAGTAGGTGTAGGAGATGGAATTATGTTAGTTTCTCCATCAAATAATCAATACTAATCATCATATATATTCCATTTTAGCTACACCTACAATGTGGCAAAATATGAAGGCCTAGTTCATGGTCTCTAATGGGCAAAGAAGAGAGGGATCAAGAGTTTGAAGGTTTATGGGGATAGTGAATTGGTAATCCACCAAGTGAGAAATAAAGATGCAGCCAAGAATCCCTTACTTAAATCCTACAATCATAGGGTATGGGACCTACTTGAAGACTTAGGTTCCTTTAACATACAACCCATACTGAGGGATTCAAATAAACATGCTGCTAGATTGGCTATCATAGGATCACAATTTGACATAGTTACTAATGTAGGGAAAGAGAAGGATCAGTCCCATATCAAGGTTAATGTGAGGCATTCTATTATAGATAATGAAGTTTCATTGTAAGTGTTTTAAAGTGATGAACACATTGCACACTTCTTACAAAATGAGGTAGGATTCTCCTCGAAGAACCAAAGGAGACAGCATGATCAATATGAAGAATAAGTTATTCAGCTAAGGACAAAAAGGATACCTAAGGGGATGATTACTTTGGAGAGTGTTTTCAATGAAGATGATAAAAATAAGTAAGAAAGAGCGAGCATGTCAACAAAAGAAGATAACAATGAGAGAGTCATGATTTACAATGACAAGCTCCTAAAAATTGGTAAGGTATGTTCTCTGATTGAGAGATAGGCCTTTATTGAATTATACAAAGAGGTCCATGACATCTTTGCTTGGAAACATAAAGATTTGAATGGGTTTGATCATATTATAGCTCATCACACCATTGAGTTAGAACCTAGATCAAAACTACATAGGCAAAAACAAAGGCCTATCAATCCAAAGATAGAGGAATTCATGAAGAAAGAGCTGACCAATTTGATTGAGTCTAGGATTATCTTTCCTATGAAACACTCAACTTGGGTGGCTAAGCTTGTACCCATTTGAAATAAAAATGGAGAGATCATAATTTGTGTGGATTTTCAAGATCTTAATAGAGTGTCTCTCAAGGATCATTATCCACTACTTTCCATGAAATAAATTTTGTAAGTTGTTTCAGGTTCTTAATGCTTCTCACTTCTTGATGGTTATTTAGGTTACAATCAAATACTGGTGAATGAAGAGAATCATTTCAAGACAACATTCACTACAAAATGGGGGACCTTTACCTATAGGAAGATGCCTTTTGGTTTATCCAATGCAGGGCTACATTTCAAAGGGCAATGGACATGGATTTTAAAGGTTTGATCAATAAGTTTTTGCTTATATACCTTGATGATATAACTATTTTTTCAAAGGGTTTTATAGATCATATGGAACAGGTGTTTGAGAAGTGTAGGGAGTATGGAATATCCCTTAATCCAAAAAAGTGCATCTTTGTTGTCTATGAAGGTAAGATATTGGGTCATATTGTTTCAAAATAAGGCTTGTCTATTGACCTCGAGAGGATTGAGGCTATTCTAGGCTTTTATTTACCTCAACACAAGAAAAAACTTCAAAGCTTCTTGGGCAAAATAAAATTTATAAGAAGGTTTATTCTAGGCTTTGCAACTGTGGTAAAGCCTATCACAACCATGCTCAAGAAGAACCAAGATTTTGTTTGGAAAAAGGAAGGTAAGAGTAGTTTTGAGGCCATCAAGCAATCAATTGAAAAATATCCTACTCTCTTAAACCCAAACTTTGCCAAATATTTCATACTCTATACCTTTTCTAACCTTAATACAATCTCAGTTATGCTTATGTAAAAGAATGATGAAGAGGTAGAACAACCAATTGCATTCTTTAGCCTAGGATTGGAAGATTATGAGGTCAAGTATACATTTGTTGAGAAGCAAGCTCTAACAGTGATAAGAGGATTGAAAAAATTCAAACACATAGTTTCAAACAACAGGATACATGTCATGGTTTCTCATATTAGCACCAAGGAGTTTAACCTGAGCAAAGACCTTAATGAAAAGAGAGCTAGGTGGATTAAATAGGTGATGGAGTATGATGTGGATATTTAGGTTACAAAATTGGTAAGAGGAAAAGGATTACATGAGCATTTAACTTCAAATTTCCAAGAGCCAAAGGAAGAAGTCTTGATCAACTAGGTTCAACCCCAACCAACTGATCACATATAAGTTCAAAGTTAGACACAAGACATCATTAGTTTTCTTCAAAATGGTGAGTGCTCCAATGGCTTAAACAAGTCTCAAAGGAGGTATTTTAGATTGTAGACCATTCCATACTATCTTTTAGATGGTGTTATCTTTAGGAAAGATGTGAATGGTGTGATTTTGAGGTGTGTTAATAGTGATCAATTTGTTATGCTACTGGAAAAGTTTCACAATGGTATAAATGGAGGCCATTTCTCTCCTAGGATAAAAATTGTAAAGATAATGAGGGCTGGTTACTATTGGCCTAGTCTTTTTAAGGACTATTACCACTAGGCTAAAAAGTGTCTTCAATGTGCCTTCTTTATAGGCAAATAGAAACTTGAAGCCCTTCCATTGAATCATATCCAAGTAGACCAACCTTTCATGCAATGGGGTCTTGATTTCATTGATATGATCAACCCTCCATCAAGTGCTAGACACAAATGGATATTAATTACTACTGACTACTTCAAAATGTGGGTAGAGGCTATTTCATTGAGGGAGGAAAGTGAAAATGCTATCTTGGAGTTTTATCAGAGCATTATAACAAGGTTTGGAGTTCCCCATGTTATCATTTCTGATAATGCACTTGCTTTCATAAGTGCTAAAACCTTTGATTGGGTAAATAGGAATGGGATTTACTTGAGTACCTCATCTAATTATTACCCTCAAGGTAATGGATTTGCTGAGTCTACTAACAAGAATCTCATCAAGATCATCAAGAGGAGATTGGTGAACAATCAAAGAGAATGACATAATAAGTTGAAGATAGCCTTATGGGCTTACATGATTACTCTTAAAAGATAAATTGGTAACTCTCACTTTGTGCTTATTTATGGGAGAGAGGCTAGGTTATCCATATCTCAAGAACTCCTTGCTCTAGAGCTTACAAAGCATTTATAACTACTTGAAAATACTCCAATGGAGGTCAAATTGACATAATTAATGCAGTTGTAAGAAGTAAGAAACAATACACGCAAGACCATGGAACACCACCAAGTACTTATGAAGAAGTATTTTGATAAAAGAGCAAGTGCAAAAGTGTTCAAGGAGGGTGACTTAGTTTTGAAATGGGATGAGGATAGAGCAAAACTAGGTAGACATACAAAGTTTGACACTTTATGGAGTGGCCCTTACATCATTAGCAAGTGTAAGCAAAGTAACTCCTTTCAGTTGACCAAGATGAATGGAGAAGAATTTTCCATCACTGTAAATGGGATACATCTAAAGTCATGTTATTATCCCTTGTGAGTCTATTTTGTAAATATTAGTTTAGGTGTGTATTTCTTTTGGTGTGTTGTGTTCCCTAAGTGCTTTATAGCACAAGTGTGTTTCCTTCCTTTTGTTTGGTGTGCATCTTTGCCTTTGTGTGTGTGAATCAACTAGCTTATGTTTTTGAGTGAAAGGTCTATTCAAGTCATTTTGAGTGCCTATATGTGTGACTCCATGCTCAATGGAAGGATTTAGGCAACTCGTCTTAGGCATAACAGGCATGCCTCCCCTAGGAATCACCATGATTGTTAACCAATTTTCACACCCAATTTTGCATCTTTCATTCTAGCTAAGTGCAACATTCTTAATTGGTTTATCCCCACAACAAAAAATGTCAAGTGTTATTTGTTTCGAAAGCCTTTGTTCAGTCTTTTTGAAAGTGTTATTTTGGTCTTTTTGATCAAGTGTTGTTTCTTTTAGCAAGGTTTTACTTTGGGTTTTTTGTTCAAGACTCAAAGGAATTATTTCAGAATTTTTGTCTGAAACAATCTTTCCAAAGGAATTGGTCCATTTCAATATTTCTGAAAGGTCCTTTGCTTTTGCTCAAAGGGTCACTTTCAAAAATCTGAAGGGTCTTTTTCTCATGGAAGGGTCCTTTGCAAAAAGTCTAAAGGGGACATTTTCAAGATTTTTTAAGGGTCTTTTCTTAGGAATTGGTTTGTTCTTTCAAAGGATTGGTCCAGTTCAAATTTTTTGAAGGGCACTTTTGAACTTTTCAAAGGGTCCTTTTCTCAAAAAAATGGTCACTTGAAATTTTTTTGAAGGAAAGTGTCCCTTGCAATTTCTCTGAAGGAATTCATCCTTTCAACTTTTCTAAAGGAATCAGGCATGTTCATCTTTCTGAAGGGATATTTTCATTCTTTCAAAGGGCATTTTTCTCATGAAAAGGAATAGTTCATTTCTCTGAAAGGCATCTTCCAAAAGTCGGAAGGGACATTTCCAAGTTTTTTGAAGGAATTATTTTGGACATTTTATTCACAACAATCCTTCTGAAGGAATTATTCTGAAGGAAATGGCTTTCCAATTGGTACACTTCAACTTTTTTGAAGGGTATTTTTCTCATTAAAGTGGTCTTTTGAAATATTCTTGAAGGGGTCCATTTTGAGATTGTCAAAGGGCACTTTCATTCTTCTGAAGGGTCTTTTTCTATGCAAGGTGTCCAGTTTCAAGCTTCCGAAGGGAATAGTTCATTTCTCTGAAAAATGCTTGCAAAAGGTCCAAAGGAATTATTTTAGACATTTTGTCCATAATAATTATTTTGAAGGAATTGTCTTGAAAGATGTGTCCTTTGTCAAAAGTATGAAAGAATTATTTTAGACATTTTATCTGAAATACTCTTTTTGAAGAGATACTCCAAAAGCCTGAAGGAACATTCTCAGCAAAGGTGAAACAATATAATGGGGCCCAAAAGTTGGTTTTTTCAGAGAAAAATGCCCAAGGAAAATGATCGAGAAGAATGCCCAAAGAAAATGCCCTGAAGGAATTGGTCTTAGTATAGTGATGGTTATATGGACGTCAACTTTAGGATGAGGGACTAATCATTGGCATTCAGAAAAAAGGATCCCAAGCAAATCCAAGGGGCTCACATTCTACATCCACCAAAGTAGATCAGAGGGATCATTTCACCATTGATAAAATCATGATATGAGTCATTTTTTGACAACCAATCAAAGAAGGAGGACAAGGCCAACAAAATGAAAATGGCTCTCCCCTACATCATTACACACATCAACAAGCTGGTGAAAATCTATTAGCATTAGGACAAATATTTAATAGGTGGACTCTCTTGTAATAATCACATTGATGCCATTACTCAAAATATCTTGATTCCACTAGGCAACCATTGTAGAAGCATCTTTGAGAGATTAGGCCAAGAGTGATCAAGGGAGGTGACATGGATCAATCAAATGGCCTGAATGAGAATCATTTGCAAAGTCAGTTATAATTGAAGATGGAGACTTATAAAAAAATGATTCTTCTCTTTGGTATCAAAGGCCTCCCCATCTCACTTCCTTTTAGCTATAAATATAGCCCATGTGCTAGTGTAAAGACAACCACATAGTGTATGGCAAAGCCCTACTAAATTGATGTCATGTTTTGCCTTTAAGCATTGGTACAAATATTTTTTCTTTGAAGTTTTTGAGAAATAATCTAAGTGTGTAAGTGACATATAGTGACAAGTGATGGTTTTCATCCATTTGTCCTTTTTCTTTCACACCTAAGCAAGAGTTTTGGGTCTAACAGGTCATATATAGTGTGTCTAAGTGTGTTGAATTTTTGCATGTGTATGACTATTCTTGGAATGTATAGGTTGTCTTTCAGTTTATTTGCCTTGTGTCATTTCATACATCTTGACTCTATATTGAAATAATTGTGTTAGAATCTTTAGAGATTGAAAATAGTTTATGTATTTTGATGTATCATGTACTAGGGTATGGTATTCATGTGGAAGATAATTTTAGTGCATCACCATTCTTAGAATGGGTTCTCTTTATGCAATTTCTAATTGTTTTCCCTTCAATCAAACTAGTTTAGATAGAGGTTGTTTTGTAGAGATACATTCAAAGAGATAGCTCTTTAAATCTAGAGGTTCATTTCCTCTATAAGCATACCCACATGCCTAAAAATGTTCAAACATTGCCCAAATCTAGAAGATGATTGAGCATTCTCTTCTATGGTGCAAGATTTGGAGACAATAGTACCATTTCATCAGGATAACTTTGGAAGAAGAGAAGTTGAAGTTGGATAAGATTCATACCAGTCAAAATCCTATAGACATGATGACCAATTTGGTTACAAGGGGAAAATTGAAGTTATGTTTAGCTTTGGTTGGCCTTCATAGACAATAATGAAGGGTTGAGAAGCTTGCTCAGAAGAAATAAGTCTCCAAGTAGAATATTATTATGTTGTTGATCCTATTTCCACATTACAATTTATTTCAGATATTGTACATTAAAATTTACTGTACACTCTTAATGTATTCTCATGAGGGTTTGGGGCTGGGTCAGGTCCTAAGCAGGGGTTTGGGGTGGTAGCCCTCAAAAATTTTTTAGACCCCCTTTTTTGGGAGTATATATATGTGGTTTATCTATACTCGTATATGTATGGTGTCATCACCCATGATTAATGGGGAACTGTTATGGGTTAACTTGGCCTATGGTTTTGGTACCAATTATTTTGTAAAATTGCTATGTTGGTTACCTATTAATGTATTATAGATGGACATACAATAGGTAATACATCACAAGAACTGAGTTTGAGAAGGTAAAATAAGTGTGTGAATTTAATTATGAATTTGGGAGAGTTTGTTGAGTCCAGCTCCAAATAATATTTGTGCATTATGATTATGAAAATCTTGATCTGAGAGTGGATTGTACTCTTATTGGCTTGCAATAAAATTTGAGCAAGTGTTTCTTGGTGGATGTAGCCCGCATTGGGTGAATCATGTTAAATCTTGTCTTATTGTTGTGCATTTTAATTTTTATTATTTATGTATCTCTATTCATATCTCTTGTTATTACGATTCTATGAAATAATTCAGTAAGAAGTGTGTTTTTATGATGTCATTTGGAATTTTTTTTAGGCACATTATCTGCAAAGATGGTCAACTAATTGATCTAGCTAAAATTGCAATCATCCTTTAGCTTGAAACACTATCAATGTAGAAATATGTCTGTGCCTTTCTTGGATATTATGGATATTACATTAAGTTCATAAGGAATTATGCAAGGATTGTGATGTCACTAGAGGAACTCTTGTGGAAGGATGGCCCATTATATTAGGGCACAATATAAGAGGATGCTTTTGAGACCCTAAAGCTAAAGCTAGAAAGTATGCTGATACTATAATTTCTTGACTAAACAAATCCCTTCCATGTCCATGTCGATGCCTTTGGTACTGCAATTGGTGCCACTCTCACACAACCAAGTGAAAGGGAAAATAAATCATCCTATTTATTTTTCAAGTAGGAAACTGACCAAGTCAAAACAAAATTACATCGTGACTGAGTGCAAGGTGTTATCTCTAGTCTATGCCTTACAAAAATTTCAATAGTATTTTATGGCAACCCCATTTGTCTTCTTTACTAATCATGAGGTGTTTAAGTACTTAGTAAATAAGCCCATTTTACATGGGCACATTTGATAATAGATCATTTTCTTTTAAGAATTCCATTTTTTTGTTATAGTCAAGCTTGAAAAATAAAACTTAGGCCCAAACCATTTATCCTACATCAACTCTAGAGATGTGACAATACCAATTGAAGATGATATGCCTAATGTGTAACTCTATAGGATCCAACACATCCTAGAAGACTTAGTCGAGATCATCATATTTTTGACCTCCAGATCTATGCCTCAGGACATGACAACTAAAGTAAAGAAACAAATCAT
Organism: Torreya grandis; assembly: GCA_037957365.1. Lineage (NCBI taxonomy): Eukaryota > Viridiplantae > Streptophyta > Pinopsida > Cupressales > Taxaceae > Torreya > Torreya grandis. The sequence goes on along the minus strand of JARHVA010007269.1, from coordinate 424,914 downwards.
AGTGCACACTACCCCATTTCAACTCATTGGTAGGGAATTATACAAATTAGGCCATGATGAGATCATGTAATGATGTGTCCTAGAGTATGAATGGGACTAGGTACTATAAGAAGTACATGAAGGGATTATTGAAGGCCATTATGCTAGAGATGCCACAACAAATTTTTTTATATAATCAAGCTTATGGTACCTAACTATGTTTAATGATGCAAAAGAATATGCTAAAATGTGTGACATCTACCAGCATACAGGGAAGCCAAACTATTAGGATGAGATGCCCCTCATCCCCATCCTTGCACAGGTAGTTGGGCCTATTACTCATATCGTGAGGTGAACAGGTGCATGATGCATTTTGGATGCTATAGATTATTTTACCTAGTGGGAAAAAGTGGTGCCAACCAAATAATGTACAATCACCACAATAACAAGATTCATTTTGGAAAATATTATTAGTAGGTATAGGTGCTCACTTAGCTTGACTAACAACTAAGGCACACATTTCATCAATGAAATAGTTCAAATCTTGCTATTTGAGTATATGTTGGCACATCATAAAATGACACCCTACCACCCCCAAGCTAATGGCACCAAAAAAGCATTCAATAAAATACTAGGGACATACCTCACAAAATTATTTGATGTTGGTCACAAGGATAGGGATGATTATGTGTTAGTATTGTTATGGGCCTATCACATAACATACAAGTGCCTAAATAAGGCACACAGTTCCACCTAGTGTTTAGTGTAGAGGCTATTTTACCTATGGAGTTCCTAGTGCCCTCATTGTACATCGTGCATAGTAGTCAATTGAATGACTAAGAGTCATTAAATGCACACCTAGAATATTTTGAGAGGCTAGATGAGACAGGTGCCCAAGCACGATGAAACCAATAAATAGAGAAGGCCCACCAAATAAGCACATCAAGGGCATGGTGTTGATAGAAGGTGTATTAGTCTTATTATATGATTCTAGTTAAAAGGAACCTAGGCAAATTATAGATCAGATGGATGGGACCTTATGTCATCCACAACATCTTAGAGATTAGTGCATGCAAATTATACACATTGACTAGTGAAATGTTCCCCAGGCATTTTAATGACAACATATTTAAATTATACCATTAATAAGATGGTACTTGCACCATCTAATGCCAAATTTTTTGTCAAAAGTTGGTCATTTCGTATTGTGATCATAATAAAATTGGTGAAAGCCAATTATTTACCTTATGTTTTATTTGTTTTGTAGTTTGAGAAAAGCATGACACTTTTAGGCTTACATTAGAATGTTACTAGAACTTATACTTGCATAAATCCAGTCAAGTGAGTTGAGTCTGGTCATTTTTTTAAACACACCTATGGCCAGACACCTAAGTTTTTGGGTGTGTGTGAAGTCTACCAGGCTAAGTGAACTATAAGTACAAATTGGCAAGTAAAGTGCACAAGGTGTTCATGCATAAGATACGAATAGGAGATAGTTAGATGCTGGAAGACCAGTGCAAGGATTTGTATGGGGTAGGGGAGGCCAAAGTAAGACATAATAAAGCTTAAAGAAATTGACCATGATAGTGAGGCATGATTGAAAGGAAGTGTAACACTAGATAAGAGATGAAACTTAGGAGTCTAAATCACGTGCATGTGAAGCATTATGCCTAGGTAACTGAAAAGAAGGTGAAGGTCATGCCAAGAAGAACAAAGTGTAGGAAAGTGACCATTTTGATAGTTGACACCCACCTAATATTTAATGAGAAGTGATCATTTGTATTACCTATCACTTCCTTGAAAAAACCATTATCAAAGTTAATGCTATGGTAATAGAAGAACAAATATCTGCATTGATGAGTAGATGGCAATGGGTTTTAGTAGATTTTGAGGATATAAATGACATCAACCATCAATTAGGTAGATGAGAACAACATATAAAACTAAAGATGGTAGAGGTAGGAGGTTTACTTATCATTTTCAAGAGATCATAATAGAGCAAAGAGCTAAAGCCACCAAAATAGAAAACACTACTAAAGAGGAAATAACTTCCCCACAGTCTTCCCAAGTGTGAGCAAAAGAGCGAGTAGGAGATTGCATTTCACCCTAAGGAGAAGAGGAGGGAAATAAAGGAAATTTTAAGGACAAAAGGGAAAGCATAGATTTTGGTAGAATACTTGATCCACCATTAATAGGGTAGAAAACTCAATAGCCAAATGCACAATCAAATTTATTATGGCTATAAAGCATACCAGACATAATTTCAAGCTTTGGTAAGATCAATCAACTGTGGTTACACAATAATAGGTTTAGGATGGGGAAGAAAAGACTAAGCACATGACAACTAGAAGTGCATAGGGATGTGAAGAAAGCAAAAGCAATAAGGGAAGCAACCAACACAAAACTAGAGGTACAATTTGTAGAGGGAGTTAACATCACAAAGATTGATCCAACTATAAGCACAAAGCTCACCTATTGAGATATGAGTACTTACCAAAAGTCATGGTGGGGGAAAAGTGGGTATCCTTTGCCCATGTGTGCAAGTTGAAAGACTATAACCATAGGATAGCCAACAGTGTACATGAGCTAAACAAAGACTAGATGGTGGACAAAAGTAAGAAGACCAAAGCAGGTGCCACACTTTTTGATGTCTCCATTAGAGACAAGTTACAAATCATGAGTGAAACACAAATTTTTGAGCTACCAAGCTTTGATAAGCCAAAAGCCTTGGTTTTTTTCCTTCTCTCATGAGTGTATGGTGGTTAGTTTTATTTCACTAAATGGTGCATGAGAATTTTTGCAAGCCACACAAATAAAATCACAAGGCTACCTAGTATAGGAGCAAATATACAAGAGAAGATAGAGGATGATGGAGAAGTAGAGAGGGTCATGAAGCTCCTATGCTATTACAAGTCATGATTTGCATTTCCTATTAAGGATATCTAAGACCCAGTCACAAGGGCAACAATGCATTTGCTAAGTGCCAAACTTGCCCTGGCAATTGATGATTAGATATAAGTAAAACCTTACTTTGAATTTCCCACCACATGGTGTAGGGAAATATGTTCAACATCTCTAAGTTTATTGTAAATAAGATCATAAAGAATGCACAAGAATGTCATGAAAAGTGTGAGACCTTATGATGGGGATACATGCTTATCTTAATGGTGATGGAGGAGATAGGTGTGTTAGATAGTGATGATGACCACCTATGGGTATTTACACCAAACCATGAGTCCCCAATGATTAATTACCAGGACTTCATATTCCCCCCAACTTCTTGTAAAAGTATAAAACTAGAGTATAAGGTTGGTTTGACATATATGTAGAGTCCTTTGGAAAGGAGTGGCACATCCTACAAGAACTCCCTCAGTAACTCATGGGAATGATGAGATTTTCCATGATGCAACACTTTTGTGTGCTGCACCTAGCACTTACAGATGGAAATCTATCAGGTTGGTGTTGTCTCCAAATCTTGTACCCTAGAAGAGGATGTTCAGGCCTCTTCCAAATTTGGGAAATGTTGGAACATTGTTAGGCATGTGGGTGTGCCTATAGGGGAAATGAACCTCTATATTTAAAGGGATAACTCCTTGTATGTATTATACAAGATAATATTTGTTCAAACTATCTGATTAAAAGGAAAAGAGTTAGAATTTGCATGAAAAAAACTTATTCTAAGAATGGTGATGTACCAAAGATTGTCCTCCACATGAATGTCATAAGCTAGTGCATGATACAACAAAGCACACAAACCATTCCCAAGCTCTAAGGATTATAACACAAGTAACATAGAGGTGAGATGTGTTAAATGACACAAGGTAAATGAAGTGAAAGACAAACTTTGTACATTTCAAAATAGTAATACACATGTAGAAATTCAATACACTTAAACACACTCTGTATGACTAGTTAGATCCAAAAATCTTACTCAGGCATGAAGGATAAAGGATAAAAGGATGAAAACCATCACTTGTTGTCACTATACATCTCTTCCACACTCAAATAATTGCTCAAAACTTGAAAAAAAATAGACTGGTACTTAATGCTTAAAGGTAAAATGTGATATCATTCTAGTAGGGCTTCGCCATACCCTGTGTCTTGTGACTTAGCCCAAGGTCTGTATATATAGCATAAGAGACATGAGAGAGGGAGAGACCTTTGAGTGCCAAAGAGAGGAATCAATTTGTTAGGAGTCATTATCTCTAGCTACAACTATCTTTACAAATGATGCTCATTCAGGCCATCTAATTGATCCATGTCACCCCCTTAAACACCCTTGGCCTACCCTCTTGAAGATGCTTCTCCAATAATTTCCAAGTGGAAACAAGATATTGAGTAATGGCATCAATATGGTTGCTGCTAATGGATCCACCTATTGGAATTTTGTCTTGACGCTTAACAACTTCTCCTCAGCTCATCGAGATGTGTAATGGCATAAAGGGGAGTCACTTTCATTTTTTTGGCCTTGGAGATGAAAAAAATGAAAACCTACGTAGAATATTGTAGCCTCATGCCTTTTGATTGGTCATAAAAAAATGACAAGGATAATTGATTTGCACCATCAATTTGTCTAGCGTGGATGCTTTTAGATTGTCCTTTATCTACCTTTGAAAAGCCATCTTTGCCCTAGCTTATGCCACATGGTAGCTTCTCATTCATCTAATGCCACTGTTGATCCTTAGAATCATGGGTTAGCTATTAGATTAAGTTTTATAAGTTGAGTAGTCCTAAAAACCTGATTTGTACTTTGTAGTGTAGTTCAGGTTTTCATGACTAGTTAACTTATAAAGTTTTTATAAGTTAAGTCCTTAGAGAATCCCAATTTACAATATGTAGAGTAATTTGGGTTCTTCAAGCTCACTTACTTTAGAGTCTTCAAGATGGATTGCTTTGGGATTTTGGAGCTCACTTACTTCAAACTTTTAGAGCCTTAAGTCTTCAAGCTTTTCAAGCCTGATTACTTCCTAATGACTAATCTATCACCCAGAAGTTGACGTCCATTTTCCCATCTCTCCATTGACACAATTCCTTCATGGGAATTTCCCTTATCTCCCTTCAAGTGTCTATACCCTTTAGACTTAAATATTCCCTTTCTATGGAATCTGTAGGTTTCCCTTTTCTTTGAAACTATCTCTCTATGGACTTTGAAGGTGTCTTTCAATAGGATTTCTGAAAGTGTCCCTTTGAAATTCTTAAACATGCCTTTTATATAGTCTCTCTTCCTTTGTTCTCCCTTTGGACTACTCAAATATGCCCTTTAGAAATTCTTCTATAGACTCTGCATGACTTTTATACCCTTCAAACTTTTCCCAGGTGTCCTTTTGGACCTTTAAAAGTGGACCAATTGCACTTTTCCAAAGGACACTTTTGAAGATAAAAGACCCTTTGAGCTTTTGTGTAGGGCACTTTTCAAGTGAAAAGATCCTCTCAAAACTTGAAGTGCCTTTCAAAAAAATGAAATTGCCCTTTTGGACTTTTTGCAAGTGACCACTTTCTTGAAAGAGAGACCCTTTGGAAGAATGAAAGTGGACCTTTCTTTTTTGAAAAGGCCCTTTAGATTTTTTGAAAGTGTCCTTTCAAACTTTTTCCAAAGGACACTTTGAAGAAAAAGACCCTTTAATAATTTGCAATATACCCTTTAGAAATATTATTTCAGACAAAAAGTCTAAAATAATTCAATTGAAAAAGTTGCAAAGATCAATTCTTTCAAACTTTTTGTCTGAAACAAAAAGCCAAAAGAATTCCTTTAGAGAGTTGCAAAGAGGAATTCTTTTAGAAAAGTCGCAAAGGATAATTATTTCTAAATTTTTATTTCAAATAAAAAGTTCAAAAGAAAGAACAAACCCTTCAAAAAAGTGGAATTGCTCTTTAAAAAAGAATAAAGTGTCCCTTCATAAATGTTGAAACGTTCCACCTGCCTAAAAAGTGCCCTTTAGAAACTTGAAAAGAATTCCTTCAGAAAAAAATGAAATTGCCTACTTGGAGAGAAGATGACCTTTCAAAAGGATTGTTTCAGACAAAATATTTGAAATAATTCCTTCAAAAAAATTGAAAGCACCAATTCCTTTGGCAAAAGACCCTTCAAAAAACCTGTAATAGACAATTCTTTCAAAAATATGTAAGGGACATTGCTCAAGAGGATACCCTTCAACAAAAATGGAAATGCCCCTTTAGAAGGTCTACATAAGACATTTTTATGAGAAAAGATCCTTCAAATCTTTTGAAAAGACCAATTCCTTTGGCAAAGAGACCCTTTAGAAAAGTGGAACTGCCCTTCAGAAATATGGAATTGCCCTTCAAAAAGGTTGAAGTGTACCAATTCCTTTAGTAAAAGACCCTTCAGAAAAGTAAAAAGGACCAAGTTCTTTGAGAAAATCAAGTGGCCAATTCCTTCGAGACTTGGGCAGAAAACCTAAATTAAAACCTTACAAAAGGAAAAAATGCTTACAAGGAGACCGAACAAAAGCATTCTCTAAAGGAAAGCACACTTGACATTTTGCTATGGGGATAAACCATTCCGAATGCTCTATTCGGCCATAATGAAAAGGAAAAATGTGGGAGTGAATTTTGGCTAACATTCTTAGTGATTTTGAGGGGTGTCATGCCTACTATACCAAAGACTAGTTGCCTCAATCCTTCCATTGGACATGGATTCATGCATATAAACACCCAAAAATAACTTGAATAGACGTCTAGCTCAAAACATGAGCTGGTTGATTCACATGCACAAGGGTAGAGACACACACCAACACAAAGAAGCAAACACACTTATGCTACAAAGCACTTAGGGAACATAACAACAAACCAAAAGGAAATACACATCTAAACTAGTATTTGCAAAAAGACAAGGACTAATAGCAAAATTTTAAGTGTATCTCATTCATAGGGGTAGGAAACTCTTCTCCATTCATCTTGGATAGTTGAAAGGAGTTGATTTGCTTGCACTTGTTGATGATGTAAGGGCCACTCCATAAAGTGTCAAACTTTGTATGTATACCTGGCTTTGCTCTATCTTCATCCCATTTCAAGACCAAGTCACCCTCTTTGAACACTCTTCCACTTATTTTTTTGTCAAAGGACTTCTTTGTAAGTGCTTGATGGTGATCCATAGCCTTATGTGCACCATCCCTTGCCTGTTATAACTGCATTAGTTATGTCAACCTAACTTCCATTGGAGTGTTTTCAAGTAATTCTAGCTATTGTGTAAGTTCTAGGGTAGGGAGTTCTTGGGATATGGACAACTTGGCTTCTCACATAAACAAGTATAAAGGGAGAGTTACCAATTGATTTCTTAAGAGTAATCTTATCTACCCATAAAGATATTTTCAACTTACTGTGCCAAGCCATTTGATTGTTCTCCAATGTTCTCTTAATGATCTTAACGAGGTTCTTGTTGGTAGACTCAACCAATCCATTACCTTGAGGGTAATAATTGGATGAGGTACCTATCAAGTGAACTCTATTCCTACCTACCAAATCAAAAGTTTTGGCACTTATGAAATCAAGTACATTATCAAAAATGATGACATGAAGAACTCCAAACCTTTTTATAATGCTCTCATAGAACTCCAAGATAGCATTTTCATTTGCCTCCAATGCAATAGCTTCTAACCACCTTGTGAAGTAGTCAGTAGCAATCAATATCCATTTGTGTCTAATACTTGATGGAGGGTTGATCATACCAATGAAATCAAGGCCTCATTGCATGAAAGGTTGGTCCACTTGGATATGATTCAATGGAAGGTCTACAAGTTTCTATTTTCCTATAAAGAAGGAACATTGAGGACACACCTTAGCCTAATGATAATAGTCCTTAAAAAGACTAGGCCAATAGTAACCAGCCCTCATTATCTTTATAGCTATAGTTCTAAGAGAGAAATGACCTCCATCTGTACCATTATGAAAACTTTCCAGCAGCATGTCAAATTAACCAATATCAACACACCTCAACATCACACCATTTTTATCCTTTCTAAAAAGAACATTATCAACAAGGCAATAGGGAATGGTTTGTAATCTAAAGTATCTCTTTTGAGACTTTCTCAAACCATTTGGACACTCACCATTTTGAAGAAAATTGATGATGTATTTTGTCCAACTCTAAACTGGTATGTGATCAATTGGTTGGGGGTGAAATTGGTTGATGAAGACCTCTTATTTTGGCTCTTGTAGATCTAAAGCTAAATGTCCACATAATCCTTGTCCTTTCACCAATTTTGTCACCTTGATGTCCACATCATACTCCATCACCTTTGTGATCCAACCAGCTCTCTTTTCATTGAGGTCCTTGCTTACAAGAAACTCTTTGGTGCTGGGATGATAAACCATGACATGTATCTTATTGTTTGGGACCATGTGCCTAATTTTTTTCAATCATTTTATCACTGTCAAAGCCTACTTATCAACAAATGTATATGTGACCTCATAATCCTCTAATCCTTGGCTAAAGAATGCAATTGGTTATTCTATCTCTTTATCATTCTTTTACATAAGCATGGATGAGATTGTATCAAAGTTGGCAAAGGTATAAAGTATGAAATCCTTGGAAAAATTTAGGTTTAAGGGAGTAGGGGATTTTGTAATTGCTTGCTTGATTGTCTCAAAACTACTCTTTCCCTCTTTTATCTAAGTAAAAACTTGGTTCTTTTTTAGTATGGTTGTGATAGGCTTTACCATAGCTATAAAGTCTAGAATAAACCTTATAACAAAGTTTATTTTCCCCAAGAAGCTTTTTTGTCCCTTCTTATGTTGAGACAAGGAAAAGTCTAGGTAACCTCAATCCTTTGGGGGTCAATAGACAAGCCTCCTTCTGAAATAATGTGCCCTAAAAGTTTACCTTCATGAACAACAAAGATGCACTTTTTTAGATTAAGGGATATACCATACTCCCTGTATTTCTCAAACACCTACCTTAGATGTTTCATATGATCAGTAACATCTTTTGAAAAAATAGTTACATTATCTAGGTACACAAGTATAAACTTATTGATCATACCTTTAAAATCCATGTCCATTGCTCTTTAAAAAGTGGCTCCAACATTAGACAAACCAAAAGGCATTATCTTATAGGCAAAGGTTCCCCACATTGTAGTGAAGGATATCTTGAACTAATCCTCTTCATTTACCAATATTTGGTTATAGCTTGAATAACTGTCAAGAAGTGAGAAATGTTGAGAACCTAAAATAACTTGCAAAATTTGCCCCATGGAGGGTAGTGGATAATGATCTTTGAGAGACACTTTATTAATATCTTAAAAATCCACACAAAGTCTGATCTATACATTATTTTTTCAGACATGTATAAGATTAGCCACCCAAGTTGAGTGTTTGATAGGAAAGATAATCCTAAACTCAATCAACTTGGTTAGCTCTTTCTCCATGAGTTCTTCTATCTTGGGATTGATAGGTCTTTGATTTTTCTTGACCAGTTTAGCTCTAGGTTCTAACTCGATGGTATGATGAGCTAGACTTGGATCCAACCCTTTCAAGTCTTTATACTCCTAAGCAAAGATGTCATGAAACTCTTTGCACAATTTAGTAAAAGCCTACCTCTTAAGCTAAAAACATACCTTGTCAATTTTCAAAAGTATATCCTTGAAAATTAGGATTCTTTCATAGTTTTCTTCCTTTGTTGACATGGTCATTATTTCTTTCTTCTTCTAATCATCCTCATTGAAAACACTCTCTAAGGTAATCATCCCCTTTGGCATCTTGTTTGTCTTCAGCTAAATAATTTGCTCTTTATATTTATCATGTAGTTTCCTTTGATTTCTTTAGGAGAAACCTACCTCATTTTACAAGAAGTGTGCAATGTGTTCATCACTTTCAAACACCTACCATGACACTTCATTATCTAGAATAGAGGGTCTTACAATGATCTTGATATGAGATTGATCTTTTTCTTGTCCCACATTAGTATCTATATTAAACCATGCCCCTATGGCAGCCAATCTGTCAGTATGTTTATTGGAATCCCTTGGTATGGGTTTATGTTGAAGGCATCAAAGTCTTCAAGTACGTCCCATACACTGTGGTTGTAGGATTTAAGTAAAGGATTATTGGCTATGCCCTAATTTATGACTTGGTGGATGACTAACTCACTATCTCCATAAACCTTTAAACTCTTGATTCCTCTCTTCCTTTCCCATTGGAGACCATGGACTAGGCCTTCATATTCTACCACATTGCAAGTGCAACTGAAGTGGAATCTCTATGAGAAGTAGTATTGATTCTTTGATGGAGAAACTAACATAATGCCAAATCTTGTACCTACCTTGCTTCTTGATCCATGAAAGAACATTTCCCATATCCCATTGAGTTCATGGTCTTCATTAGTGAGTGAAGGGATTAGAACATCCCCTTCACACATATAATAAACTCCCAAATTAGTCTGTTCAATGAAAGTATATGGATCAAGTATATGTGTGTCAGTGCTGTACTTATCAAGGAAAAGATTAGAAATACCTTCAAGGGGAAAGATGCTTCACCATCCATGACACCTTACTCTTTTCTAATTAGATAATTCTGATTTAAGTTTGTCTTCATGTATGGCTCAATATGAAACCTTGCTAAGGGCTGAGTCCTTATAGTCACCTTGGTTTCATATTTTTTTAAAAATCTAGAAAAGACTAGTTAGTAGAAAGGTACCCTCCTATCTTAGCCATGAAATCCCTTAACAAGCAGATAACAAAATGAGCTGGAAGGTCTATCACCATAACATCTTAAAAAATTGGGAAACTTGGGCAATCATGTAGAAAGAACTTCAGACCTTTGACCAGTACCACTATCTTAGTTGGAGTCACATCAAGTTATAATACACCATTTATATGTGGCTCATATTTTAATCCTAGCTTATTAGCCACCACTTTAGGCATAACAGTGGTACTAGCTCTACTATCTACAATGCAATTATGGACCAGGGTGTCTCCCATAATGAGGGTGAGATAGAAGGGTGGAGGTTTTTTAGAATTGGTGGAGGCATCTAAGACATGGCTTCGATCATTGGTAAGGGATACACCATTGTGATTTTAAGTTTGGGGGGTTGTATGGATGCTTGCGAGCTATTCTTTCAAGAGCTCCTTTTGACCAGGCATGTACAAGACTTTCCAAAGAGATATGCTTGTCTTGGCATTATTCAAAGAATCAATAATGTTTAGAGAGGGAAAATTCACCCTTTATTAAACCTTTGAAGGTAGAGGAGTCTGAACTTGCTATGCTATAGGTTTGATAATCCTAATTGCATTCTAATTTTGCTGAGGAACATGACTTGTAGCAAGAACTGCATTAGGAGTCAGACCTTATGGCCTTGGAGAGGCATCTCTTGGAGTTACTCATGCTTCTTGATCTTCTCCAAATGCTCTCTTATTGGATCTTGTGCTTTTTATAATTGACATGCCTTTATTTAACACATAATCATCTCTTGCTTGGAAGTTCATCATGCCTATAATTTGGCTACTACCTTCTCCACAGTTATCTATTTGTGTAAGGTCTACTTCTTCTGAAGTTACATAAGGAGTAGTTTCCTCTTGTGTCTCCAAATCTTGGCTACCTTCTACACCATCATGCATAAATCGACCTTGAGGTTATCCCCATTGGTCTATATGATTCTCTCCTTGGACCAAATTAGCATGGACTAGAATAACAACCTTTGTGGAAGGAGCGAGATTAGGATTATAGGCATTAGGCTACCTATTGAAACCTTGCTAACCCTATCCTCTTCCTTGGTAGTTATATATGGGTGGAACTCTATAGCCTTGTTGAGGATAGTATTGATGGTTAGGTGAAGCACTTGTTTGGAATTAAGCTTGCTTGAGCTGAGCTCATCATGACTGGATTTCTTCATCTTTGTCTATAACACTATCCTCTTTATTGGAGAAGGCTCTTGGATTGACATTGGCATTAGGAATTTGAGCTATGTTTGGAGCTTCAACTGAACCATGAGATAATAATGAGATGGAAAATCTTGGAGGGAGTCTTCTAGCTTGTATCAAGCTATTTTTAGCTTTAATAGTTATTTCATATGCATCAGGTAGTGTGAATCCTCCCATATATTGTAACACCATTTCTATATCAGTATGAATACCTTTGAGATAGGTGGGGAATATAAAGCTTTGATGATGTCTCATGATATGTGACAAACTATGCCATGTCCTTTGAAATCTTTCATTGAAATCCCCCATAGATTCATTAGGACCTCTCTTTATCATGTTCAACTGATGGATCAACGAAGTGTGGTAACTTTTATTCTCAAATATAGTCACCAACAATTCCCCAAAGCCATCCCAACTTGTAATGTAACCACCTTCCAAAGTCCTATACTAGTCAAGTGATTTGCCTTATAGATACATAACAAGTAATCGAATGGCCATGCTAGCTTGAGTGACATTATGGAAGTTACAAAAATTTGAAATGTCCCTAATATGCTTAGATGGGGTAATAGGCCCCTCTCCATTAAAAATAGGGAGACTCTTGGAAGTATTAGGAGGAATAGGGTCATATACAGGAAGGTCAATTGGGTTTTATGTGTTAAAGGCTGAGAAAGTCTATTGTCTATCCATTTCTCTTCTTTCTTCTTGATCTCCTATTTCTCTAGCTTCCTCAACTTCTTCTTCTTCCTCTCCAAAACCTCCTTACCAAGGATCTCTAAGTTTCAGGAATGGTTTAGGGTGTTGTTATTTAAGAAGATCTTCAGCTAGAGGGGCTTGATCAAAAGTCCTAGATGACTTAGTGAGGACTATGAAGTATAATGTGGGAAACTTGATCTATAACTAGATATTCTCACCTTTGGAGTCAAAAAATGCTGGATTAAGGATATTTCTACAACCTAAACTTGTCAGGACCAGCATTTACCTTGACATGTAAATAATCTATCCCACTGGGCATGCCAAAACTATTGTCTCTTAATCTTGTACCCTAGAAGAGGATGTTTAGGTCTCTTCTAGATTTGGGCAATGTTGGGACATTTTCAAGCATGTGGGTGTGGCTATAGGGGAAATGAAACTATAGATTTAAAGGGCTAGCTCCCTGTATGTATTCTGCATGACTATCTCTATTTAAACCAGTTGATTGAAAGGAAAAGAGTTAAAATTTATATGAAATAAACCTATTCTAAGAATGGTGATGCACCAAAGATTATCCTCTACATGAATGTCATAACCTAGTGCATGATACAACAAAGCACACAGACCATTCCCAAGCTCTAAAGATTCTAACACAAGCATTTCAACATAAAGGTGAGATGTGTAAAATGACACAAGGAAAATGAAGTGAAAGGAAAACTTTGCACATTTCAAAATAATAATACACATGCAAAAATTCAATACACTTAAACACACTTTATATGACTAGTTAGGTCCAAAACTCTTGCTCAGGCATGAAGGATAAATGATAGAAGGATGAAAACCATCACTTTCTGTCACTATACATCTCTTACACACTCAAAAAATTACTTAAAACTTGAAATAAAATAGACTATTACTTAATTCTTAAAGTCAAAATGTGATATTATTCTAGCAGGACTTCACCATACCCTATGTGTATGCTTGTGACTTAGCCCAAGGGCTATATATTTATAGCATAAAAGATGGGAGAGAGGGAAAAACCTTTGACTACCAAAGAGCAGAATCAATATGTTAGGAGTCATTATCTTTAGCTACAACTATCTTTACCAATGATGCTCATTTAGGCCATCTAATTGATCCATATCACCCCCTTGAATGCCCTTGGCCTACCCTCTTGAAGATGCTTCTCCAATGATTGCTAAGTAAAAACAAGATATTAAGTTATGGCATAAATATGATTGCTACCAATGGATCCACTTATTATAATTTTGTCTTGATGCTTAAAAACTCCTCCTTGGCTTATCGAGATATGCAATGGTGTGGAGTGGAGTCACTTTCATTTTATTTGGCCTTGGAGATGAAAAACCATGAAAGCCTACATGGAGTCCCTCAACCTCATGCCTTTTGATTGGTCATAAAAAAAATGACAAGGATCATTGATTTGCACCATTGATCTATTTGATGTGGATGCTTGTGGATCATCTTATATCTACCTTTAAAAATCCATCTTTGCCCTAGCTGACACCATGTGGTAGCTTTTCATTCATCTGATGCCCACTGTTGATCCTTGGAATCATGGTTTAGCTATTGGATCAAGTTTTATAAGTTGAGTAGTCTCAAAAACTTGATTTATACTTCATAGTGTAATTTAGGTTTTCATGACTACTTAATTTATAAAGTCTTTATAAGTTAAGTCCTTAGAGAATCTTGATTTACACTATGCAGAGTAATTCAGGTTCTTTAAGCTCACTTACTTTGAAGTCTTTAAGCTAGATTACTTTGAGCTTTTAAATCTCACCTGCTTTAGACTTTTGGAGCCTTAAGTCTTTGGGCTTTTGGAGCCTTAAGTCTTCAGGCTTTTCAAGCTTGATTACTTCCTAATAGCTAGTCTATCACCCTAAAGTTGATGTTCATCTTCCTATCACTCCACCAACACAAATCCTTCATAGGCATTTCTCTTTTATCCCTTCAAGTGTCTATACCCTTCGAACTTCTCAAATATGTGCTTTTTATAAACTCTATAAGTGTCCCTTTTCTTTGAAACCATCTCTCTACAGACTCTTTAAGTGTCTTTCAATGGGATTTTCGAAAGTGTCCCTTTGGAATTATTAAATATGCCTTTTCTACGGACTCTCTTTTTTTGTTCTCCCTTTAGAATACTCAAATATGCCTTTCGACAATCCTTTTATGGACTCTACATGAGTTTTATACCCTTTATACTTTTCCTAAGTGTCCCTTCAAACCTTTTAAAGTAGACCAATTGCACTTTTACAAAGGACACTTTTGAAGACAAAATACCTATCAGACTTTTATATAGGGCACTTTGCAAGTGAAAAGATCCTCTCAAAACTTGAAGTGCCCTTCAGAAGAATGGAATTGCCCTTTCAAAATTTTTGCAAGTGACCAATTTATTGAAAGAGAGACCCTTTGAAAGAATGAAATTTGACCTTTATTTGAGGAAAAGGCCCTTCAGCTTTTTTGAAAGTGTCCCTTCAAACTTTTTTCGAAGGACACTTTGAATGAAAAGCCTTCAGCAATTTGCAATATACCCTTCAGAAAGATTGCTTAGTATAAAAAGTCTAAAATAATTCCTTCAAAAAATTTGAAAAGATCAATTCTTTTGGACTTTTTGTCTAAAACAAAAAGCCAAAATAATTCCTTTGGAGAGTTGCAAAGAAGACTTCTTTCAAAAAAGTCTTAAAGGAGAATTCTTTCGGACATTTTATTTTAGACAAAAAGTTTGAAAGAAAGAATAAACCAAAGAATGAACCCTTTGAAAAAGTGGAATTTCCCTTCCAAAAAGAGAAAAGTGTGCCTTTGAAAATGTTGAAACAGTCCACCTTCTTGAAAAGTGCCCTTCGAAATCTTGAAAAGAATTCCTTCGATAAAAAATGAATTTTTCCACTTGGAGAGAAGTTGACCTTTTGGAAAGATTGTTTTGGAAAAAATGTTTGAAATAATTCCTTCAAAAAAATTGAAAGCACCAATTACTTTGGAAAAAGACCCTTCAAAAAACTTGTAAAAGATAATTCTTTTGGAAAGATGTAAGGGACATTGCTCGAGAAGATACCCTTCAGAATAAATGGAAATGTCCCTTGGGAAGGGATGCAAAGGACATTTTTATGAGACAAGATCCTTGGAATTTTTTTAAAATACCAATTCCTTTGGCAAAGAGACCCTTCAAAAAAGTGGAACTACCCTTCAGAAAGATGGAATTGCCCTTCAAAAAGGTTGAAGTGTACCAATTCTTTTGGTAAAAGACCCTTCGGAAAAGTAAAAAGGACCAAGTTATTTGAGAAAATCAAGTGGAAATTCCTTTGAGACTTAGGAAAAAAACCCAAAGTAAAACCTTGCAAAAGGAAAAAAATGCTTACAATTAGACTGAACAAAATCATTCTCTAAAGGAAACCACACTTGACATTTTTCTACGGGAATAAACCATTCTGTATGCTGTATTTGGCCATAATGAAAAGGCAAAACCTAGGAGTGAATTTTGGCTAATAGTTGGCTCTGATTACCTTACGTGTTCTCATCAAAATAGTTCTTGGTAATGCTAAGGAGAATACCAAATGCACATATATTGATATCTAGGCTAAGGCTGTGGATAATGATAGAAGGATGATGAGGTGCCAATTTGTGTGTCATAGATTCAAGGCATCTAGGGATGAGGAGGATGATAATGATAAGCCTAACATCCATCCCCTCCAAAGGCTAATAATAAATTGAAGAATTTTTAACTTATACTATGAGATGAAGTCGTGTAATAAGGGAAAAGATATTAGAAAAGATGATGAGTGCCCATTCCTAGCTGATGATGAAGGGAAGGATGCACCAAAAGTTTAGGTGAAGTCACTATTGAGGAAGTGGTGTGAAAAATTAGAGGAGATTATTGAGTGCATATAGATAAAGATAACCTTTAAGGAACAAATCATGCCACCTACCCCAAAGAAGCATGTGATATTCAAGAAAGAGGGTGCTTCTTCTAGCAAGCATCTAAGAAGAAAGACTAGGGTACCTATGGCGTTCCCTACCAAGACCCTTGCAGATATGAAAAAAATGTAGCCCTAATACCCTTAATAGAAGAAAATATTGAAGAAGTTAGGGAAAAAACTTATATCCTACAAATAGAGGAAGATGAAGAGGAGCTCGATGTTAGAAAGTTTCAGGAGGCCTTACAAAGGGGTGTGGCCACCATACTAAAAGTAATTAAGGAACTGATAAGCCTTACATCTAACACAACCTCACTGAAGATCCGAACAAGGAAAATAGTGCCAACATCTAAGGATAAGGCCTCCCTAATGGCCCCTTAATCCATCTAAGAGAAAAGAGTAGCCTAGAGGAAGATGAGACTCAGTGAAGAAGATATAAGCCAGGCTTTGGTGCTTGAAGAGAAGTGGAAACTTGATCAGGAATAGAAGAAGACCATGTTGGAGAAAAGGGCCCCAAAAGTACCCTTAAGTGAAAAAATAATAGTAAATGTGGTTGAAAAAGTGCCAAGTGACCCTGCTAAACATGTGCAAGAAGCTACTAAGGCACACCCAAGTAGTGAAGGGGTGTTTAAACCAAAAGAAGGTGTTAATGGTACCTCAAAGAAATAAATAGAGACAAATGAGGAACACCAATAGTAATAAGGTGACCCTAGAACTAAAGGTATAACCCTTGAGGTAAATATTAAAAATCCCCAAGATGAAGAAATGGATGAGGGGGAGAAGTTCAATGAAATAGCCCTAAGGACTAGGTAAAGGACTCCTCAGAGGAGCACACTGAAGAGAGCAGTGGTACTAGTGAAGAGGAATAAGTTCACATGGAGAAGGTTGTTGTTGTAAAGGATGAAATAGAGATTAACATTAGGGAATCAATGCAAAATAATTAGGGAGATGAAGATTTATACTTATATGAAACTATGTCCCCTCCAAGTTGACATAACAAGGACATGAAAACATCTCTTATTTACACCAGACCATTATATGGATGAACCCCAATTTGAGGTACCAAAGGCTAATAATTTGAGCCTAGAATATTCTAAGGAAGGGCAAAAATCCTTTCTTGTTAACCCACACACTATGAACCTAGTCCAATCTAGGAATGCACTAATAAAAATGACAATGCAAGTAATGTGCTAAAATTTCATAAATGATGATACGGTGAGGAAACTGAGGAAACTCCTCAAGAAAGCCAAGGAGGAAGACCAAGCCGATAGGTTCAACTAATAACAAATTTGTGAGCACATGGAGGTGGTTGTGCCATCTCTTTTGATCGACATCAACACTTTAGACCTTTTAGAGGTTGATAAGATTTGGGTATTGGTGGAGCAGATGCTCCTAAGACTACAACCCAAGCCAGCATAAGAAGAATAATAATAAGAATAGGAAGACCCTAGTATTTCACTAAAGGAGATATCAGATAAGATCTAAGAAGTGGAGGATTTATTCACAAAGTTGAAGGAGGGTGCAGAAATATCAGATGTAATATTCTTTAACTTTTTCAACCAAGCCTTGGTGATAGATACATGATTAAGGAAAATGAAGGATGACAAGGAGAAATTTATAGCTAAGGTGTACTCTATAAGTAAGGCAAAAAGGTCGTAGATCATGGATAGCATGAATGCATTAAGCAATCAGATCAAAGACCAGGAAAGAACCTTTGAAGAACTCTTTCTCACTCTACATACTAAGGTCTGTGAGCAAGGGGAGATCTTAGATAAAAGTGTGGTAAAGGAATAGACCAATTTAGAATCCTTCTATAAAGAGTTGGATAAAATAGATACACTTGCGCTCACTAATACATGAACTAAGATTGATATCACCATAAAAGAGATCAAGCTATCCATAAAAGGCTTGGAGGATTTCAACATAAAACTTGAGGAGAATGTACCTAAGTTTTGCACTCCCAAGAGTTTAATGGCTTAGTTTGAGGGTAGACTATGGATTTTATATGGGGTAATGTTGGGCCCCTAACCTATTTAGAGGAGTTTTTGTGCCAACTTGATATATACCTTGGTACATCTAGATATTTTTGTAAGTGGTTAGCTTAAGGATTTTTGCAGCCAATTGGAGGATGCAACGAAAATCATGTGCCAACTGGTTGATGACTAACCATATCCTAGATAATTAGGGCATCAATGAAGATCTAAAGACATAGGTAAATTAGAGCATAGAAATTATGAGGTCATAGAGTCGATGGTTATGATAATGAAATTCTAGCTCAACACTCAGCATGCAGCTTTCACCTTGGTAAAGATGCTCCTAAAGACTTATATAAAGATATTGAAATAGAGGATGAAATAAGAAGGGAGAACTAAAAATAATCTCTGGTAGAATGACTTTAGAACCATGCTTTGAAAATTATTCTCTAGTGACCATTGAGGCTTAGATACAGAATAGAGGCCACTCTGGCTCTAATTATATGTTGTCAAGTTCATCTATGAGTCTTTGGGTTGTTAGTTTTATGATTTTTAATATAAATTATTTGTATGTACTTTGAACAACAATAATTAGTGTTGCCTCTGTTGAGCATTATTTCTATTGTTGAGGCTATGCATTGATGTTGTCATTGATGTCAAAGGTTGTTCATGAGGTATGAGGTCATTCAATAATGTTTTTGTTTGATTACATCCCCAATAGGTATGACATTGTTTAAAAAACTTATAAGGCATGTAAGGTACATAAGCATCAAATAATTTTTCAAGATCAGTTGTCAAGTTTGTCAAGTGCTTAAACCTAGCAGGAGACTTGAGAAGGCTTGTGTATAGGTTACTTAGTCTTGGGCATGAAGGAGAATATTGGCCTAGTGAGATGGATGCAAAAAGGCATAAAAGGATGTATGAGGCTATTTGATCAAGCATATTCATCATTGGAGCATTCATGACTATCTTAGAGTAAGCTTACAAGGGTAAGACCTACAAACCCAACATTTAACTAGACTAATTCTAGACTTTACTTGACCTAATGAGGAGTCATGAGATGTTATAAAGGTCTATGAAGGATGTAGAGTAGCTTTCAAACATGTGAGAGGTTTATTTAGCATGTATATGGGGTGGAGAGCACATGTAAAGAGCTTGGAGGTTAGTTTCAAAGACCTAATATGATTTGCATGTTAAAATCCTAGAGGGCAAAGAGAGAGAAGGTGGCCTAATAGGGTATCAAGATCCATTTCCAAGGAAATCATGGATAAATGAGAATTTATAGGGTTATTTAATTTTTTTTCAAGTATGTTGACCAAGTTTGAGTTCAAATTTTGTAAGGAAAGGCATGGAATGTTGTTTTGAGGTTTTTTGTGTGCAAAAAATGAAGGATTCTCAACCCAAGAAGAAATTTCAAGTACTCATTGGCACATGTAACCTATAAATGATAACCTAATACATTCATGGTATATTGGTAAGGGTCCTAGCTAAAATTTTTAAGCATTGGTTTTTGGAATAAAGGCCTAAGCATTATGAATGATTATTAAGACTATAAGGTGGTTTAAACCTCTCTAAACACCCTAACTTTGACATGATATGGAATATCTTGATACAATTGATTATAAATGATTGGATGATATTTTTTTATGATTTGATAATGTATTGGACTCTCCCAAGTAGCTCCATATGGAATTAGTTTGTCATGTAAGTTGACCCTACAAGAAAAACCTTGTTTATCAAAAATTTATTATAGCAGGTAGGGTTGATAGAGTCAAAGTTGATAAATGGATGGAGTTTGAATCTTGAGACTTATATATCATGTACATGGTGGTTTTTTATTATTTTATATACCTCATATCTGCTAAACTAGTCATGCAAGTTGATCTATCGCTAAAAGGCCAAGTAGTGCAGATAGTGAGAAAAACTAGGTAGAAGTGAAAATGAGATTAGGGATGTGTTTTCATGGATTAGGGATGGATAAAAATGCATGGGATTATTTTTAAATACCTATAATAAATTTCCATATTGGATATAATATTTTGAGATCGGGTTTGTGTATAGTGAAGTCATGAGATTGGTCTGTAACTAATATTGCTATTATAGATCATGATATATTTATTTTAATTTGTTATGAGGATATTTTAGGATCATATAAATTCATTTTAATTTTATTAAAGTGATTCTATAGGTGTTCTGAATCATTATTTTCATGACTGTGTTTTGAATCTTATTCGCAGTTCTGAGTGGGCTACTTGCAGAGAAGGGTTTGAGTACCTTTGGCTTGAGTTGTGAGGTATAATGAACATGGTTATTAATCTAGGTTAATTATAATTATATTAATATTATTTTTTTCCATGGTTTTTTGATAATATTGTATTTTTGGTTTAGTTGTTCAAGATAGGCTTTTTAGGTGTGCACAAACCTATTTATGAACAATGGTAATGGCATGGTTCAAGTGGTGGTTAGATATAAAATGTGTCATGTACCTGATATGATCTTGTTATGGGTTTATTAAAGTGAAATATGATATGTTACTATTTTTTTAGAAGTCTGAGAGTATTCTAAGGTGTCCAAAGGGTAATGTGTACTAATGAAGGCCTAATTAAATTAGGTGTCCTTAAGGCCTAAAAGGGGTTTTGGTTCTATATGATATAACCAACCCATTTTAATATTTTTTTAATGTTTTTTACATGTAATAAGTCCCATTAAATTTAAATAATAAGTGGGTAAGTGTGTATGGATAACCAAGAGGTGTATGAGCAAGAGCCTAGTATGAGAACAAGGCTTAATAGGCCTAATTGTCTAGCATGAGAGTATGGATATTGAAGAAAATGAGATAGAACTTTGAAGAACTAAAGAAGGTCTTATAAACCATTAGGAGGGTACAAATAAAATTTCATGAAGATATGATAGGGGTACTGTAGATGATTATCAAGGTCATTTGACCCAACCAAGTCAAGAAGAGAGCTAATTGAGTGAAGAAGGCTAGAGACCAGTTTGAAGAAGGACAGGTGTATGAGAAGATATAAATATGAATATAATAATATATTGTATAATAAAAAAAGGGTTTTTAAGGTGATAAAAGGATTGAGGTGGCTGAGTTGGTGCTGAGTCATCTAGGGGGTTGGTGCTTCCTTGTAAGTGGGTGCTTATTAAAGCCTAGTCAAGTTGGTACTTGACTAGTTGAGGTTGGTGCTCCAAGTGAAGTTGGTGCTTCACTAAATATTGATATTTGAATTATAGGATAGTAATACATTTTCATCATTAGTGGGTTTTATTCTCCTTGAGGGTTTCCCACACAAATAAGTTTTTTGTGTGTTATGTGCTTTTCTCATGTTTATGAATCTTAATGTGTTGCTAGCTTACATTATTGTCGATAGTTTAAGGATGATAAGGCAAAGATTGTAAAAGTTTTAAATACTAATTCACCCCCCTCTCAATAATTTTTCTTATAATAATTGATATCAGAGCCTGGTCTTTTGAGTCAAGTCTAATAGTTTGAAGGTGGTCCTAAAAAGCACAAGAATGTCTTATGATCAACATGAAAAAGACAAGTATGATGAAGAAGTCTACTATGACAATGAAGAAGGAAAAACTAAATTAGATCTTGATGCTAAGATCATAAGTACACTTGATGATTTGAAACATAAAAATAAGACTATCAAAGATCTTAGGAGTTAGTTAGAAGAGGTTAACACAAGGTGTAACTCAAAAGAAGTTGAGTATGACAAGTTGAAGATATAGCTATATTCCTTGAAGATTGAGCATGAACAACTCATAGACAAATTGAGAAATTTTGAGAGAGATCATGAGAAGTTATAAAAATTCAAGAGTAATAACCTAAGAAGATCAATCAGGTAACCCAATGCTATAAATGATAAGTCATCATAGAACCATGGCAAGTACAAAAAAGTTGTTGCTACATTTATCACAATATAGGACACATTGCAAGATTCAGATATAATAGAGTTATAAGGTCCATAAGATTCAACAAGATATATGAAGCTCCTAGAATGTATAAGAAGGATTAAACATTGGTATGGAAGCCAAATCAATCTAGGATGGATCAGATTGAGCTCAATAAGCAAGATGGACTATTTTCCAGGGAGAAATAGAAGACCAAAGAGGACTCTATGCTAGATCAGACTTCCTTTCACATTCAAGATGAAGGCATGAAATGGTATATAGATAGTGGTTTATCAAACCACATGATAGGAGATAGGAACAAGTTCATCTCTTTGAAGAAGAATGCTATAGGAATAATGAGGTTTAGAGACAACACAACTGCCAATATAGTTGGTAAGGGTGTCTTGAGTTTGGACAATGGAAGGACCAAGACATAAAATGTGTTGTATGTGGAAGGTTTAAAACACAACCTACTTAGTGTGAGTCAAATGTGAAATTGAGGACACACACTAACTTTTCATGACAAAGGGTGTGAGATAAGGAGAGCCAAATCATGAAGGCTAATTAACAATATTAAGAGGATTGAGAATAGCCTATATGTATTGAATGAGATAAAAAAGGAGAAATGTTTCATCACCAATATAAATGAAAGTTGGATATGGCACAAAAAGCTAGGTCACATAAACTTTGATAACCTGGTCATGATTAACACTAATAAGTCTATGAATAACATGCCTAAGATTAACAAACCTAAAAGCATAATTTTTAAGGCATGTCAATATGGTAAGTAGGATAAAATAAGGTTCAAGTCTAAGGAGTACTCTATTATAAGATCCTTGGAGTTAATCCACACTGATCTCTATGGGCCTACAATAATTCAAATCATTCAAGGATATATCTACTTCATGTTACTCATTAATGATTACATAAGAATGACTTGGGTTGCATTCTGAGAAGAGAAATAAAAAACTCTTGACAAGTTCAAGGCATCCAAGGATCTTGTTGAGAATGAGAAGAATGGGAAGATCAAGTGCCTAAGATCTAATAGAGGAGGAGATTTTTGGTCTAATGAGTTTGATGACTTTTTTGAGCTTTATGGAATAAGGAGACAATTCTCAACTGTTAGAATACCTCAGTAGAATGGGGTAGTAGAAAGGAATAATAAGATAGTTAAGAGATGGATATAACTATTTTTAATGAGTCTATATTATATAATGGATATTAGAGAGGTAGTAATCACTATTGTCTACTTTTTTAATAAGGGGACAGATAAGGACTAATGATAATAAGACTCCTTATGAACTATGGAGGGGTTGACTTGCAAATGTAGAACACTTTAGAGTGTTTGGGAGTTAATGTTTCATCAAAAGAGATGATGAATACTTGGGTAAGTTTAATTATAGATCTAATGAAGGCATATTCCTAAGATACTCATCAATGAGCTCAAGGTATAGACGTTATAATAAGAGACTAAAAAAGATAGTAGAAAGCACCAATGTGAGGATTGATGAGATAAGGAAATCTCACTCATAGTCAAAGAACACTTTAGAGAGTGTGGACTTCAAGAATGAAGAGGAGAATATATAAATTGATGAGGAATAAGAAGAAGTTAAAGAGAGATAGGACTCAAAAGGACCCTCAACACAGATTTAAGGAGACCACCCTAAATCTCAAATCATTGGCAATAAGAATGTAAGTATGCAAACTAGGAGAAGACTGGTAAGTAATCTAAATCAAGATAATGCTCTATTATCCAAAATCAAACCTAAGAGTCTTATAGAAGCAACCAAAATCACATTTTAGATAGGTGTTATGAATGAGGATCCAAACCAAATAGAAAATAATGAGACTTGGGAATTAGTTCCTAGGCATAAAGAAAAGAATGTCATTAGCACAAAATGGGTGTTCAAAAATAATTTGAATGTAGATGCAAAATTCACTAGGAAAAATGCCATATTGGTATGCAAGGGATATGCCTAAGTTGAAGGTATAGACTTTGAGGAAATCTTTACACTAGTATCAAGATTGGAGGCCATTATATTGTTTTTATCTTATGAAGGATTCAAAGTATACTAGATGGATGTCAAATCTGCCTTTTTGAATGGGAATTCGGAAGAAGAAGTGTACATTGAGAAACATAAAGGGTTATCACTATCAAATGACAAGATTATGTTCATAGATTGAAGAAATCTCTCTATGGTCTAAATCAAGCGCTTAGCACTTGGTATTCTAGGTTGGACAAGTATTTGTTGGATCAAGTATTCAAAAGAGGGGTTGCAGACAACAATTTATACATTAAAATAAAGATGACCATCAATTGATTGTAGTTGTCTATATGGATGATATCATATTTTGTGGAAATAATGAAAACATGACAAATGCCTTTGTAGAGGTGATGAAGAAAGAGTTTGAGATGTCCATGCTAGGGAACTATCATTCTTTCTTGGGTTACAAATCACTCAATTTGAAAAAGGTATATTCATCTCATAAGTCAAGTACATAAGAAAGATGTTGAAGAAGTTTGAGATAAGGATTCTAAGGTATTTAATAAACCCATGATCATAGGATGTAAGTTGAGTAATTAAGATGAGTCTTAAAAGGTCAACTAAATGTCATATCGGTCAATGATTGGAACTTTGTATACACGATTACCTCTAGACATGACATAATGTAAGCAATAGATCTTGTGGGAAAGTTTCAAGTAGATCTAAAGGAAAATCATCTACAATCAATCAAAAGGATACTTAGGTATCTCAAGGGGACTATGGAGTATGGATTTTGGTATCTAAGAAGTAAGGAGTTCAATTTGATAACCTACATAGATGTAGATTGGGCAAGAAGTATAGATGATAGGAAGAGTACCAGTGGAGGAGACTTATTTCTAAGTGGGTGTCTAGTCTCATGGATAAGTAAGAATCAACCATTAGTAGCTTTGTCCACTTGTGAGGCTGAGTACGATGCAAAAAATTTATGTTGCACTTCGGTTCTATGGATGAGACAGACCCTAAAAGACTACAAGGTGGAGTATGATGGTCTTAGCCCTATCTATTATGATAATACAAGTGTTATAAGCATCTCAAATAACCTTGTCATGCACTTAAGGACCAAACACATTTATATTAGATATAATTTTATAAGAGATTAGATAAGTGAACAAAGTTTTAAGCTTTAATATGTTTCTACATAGGATTGGACTGTAGACATTCTGACCAAACCACTTCCAAAGGCAACTTTTAAACACCTAAGATAGGAATTGGGTGTAATCCCTTCCCCTAAAAATCATTGAAGAAGCCAAGTACTTAGGGGTAGATAATCATGCTCATTATATCTAAGAAAATTTGAGTTATTACAAGAGGGTATGCATGGAAATAGGTGGAACATGTTTGTTTTATGTCTCATAACATAACAGTTCTCTATGTTGAGTATTTTGATTGCAAGGAGTGTGATCCAAGGAATTGAAGACATCACTTTATAATTTATGTCAAATGGGGAGAAAGACCAGAATGGGGAGATAAGGATGTTCAATTTTCAATATGGTTTACCATCAATGACAAAGGGGGAGATTGTTGAGCATTGTTTCTATTGTTAAGGCTAGGCATTGATGTCAAAGGTTGTTCATGAGGCAGGAGGTCATTAAATAGTGTTTTTATTTGATTGAATCCCTAAGAGCTATGAAATTATTTGAAAAACTTATAAGGCATGTAATCAAGGTATATAAGCATCAAATAATGTTTCAAGGTCAGTTGTCAAGGTTGTCAAGTACTTGAACCTAGTAGGAGACTTGAGAAGGCTTGTGCATAGGTTACCTAGTCTTGGGAATGAAGGAACTTGGTGGCCTAGTGAGATGGATGAAAAAAGGAATAAGAGGATGTATGAGGCTATTTGATCATGCATATGAGGCATTGGAGCATTCATGAGTGTCTTAGAGTAAGCCTACAGGGGTAAGACCTATGGACCTAGCATGCAACTAAACTAATTCTAGATTCTGCTTGACCTAATGAGGGGTCATGAGTTGTTATCAAGGCATATGAAGGATGAAAAGTAGTGTTTGATCATGTGAGAGGTTTCTTGACCATATATATGAGGTAGAGAGCACATGAAAAGAGCTTAAATGTGAGTTTTAAAGACCTAATATAACTTATAAGTCAAAAGCCTAGAGGGAAAAGAGAGAGAGAGATGGTGGTCTAATGGGGTATCAGGATTAGTTTCCAAGGAAAACATGGAAAAATGAGCACTAACATGGGTATGTCATGTTGTTTCAGGTATTTTGACCAAGTTTGGGGTCAAATTTTGTAAGGAAAGGCATGTAATGTGGCTTTGAGGTTTCTTGTGTGTACAAAATGAAGGATTCTCAACTTGAGGAGAATTTTAAAGTACTCATTGGCACATGTAACCTATGAATGAGAACCTAAGACATTAATGTTAGATTGGTAAGGGTACTAACTGAAAGTTATAATCATTAATTTTTAGAATAAGAGCCTAATCTTTATGAATGATCATTAAGATTGTAAGGTGGTTTAAACCTCTCTAAAACCCTAACTTTGACTTGATATAGAAGATAATGATAGAAATGGCTTAGAATGAATTATATGACCTATTTTTATGATTGAATAATTTATGGTCTCTCATAGGTACCTCTAGGTGGTATTGGTTTGTCATGTGAGTGAGTGGAACCTATAGGAAAAGCCTTATTTCTCATAAATTTATTGTAGCAAGTAGGGTTGACATAGTAAAAATTACTAAATGGATGAAGTTTGAAGCTTGAGAATTATATAATATGTCAAATTTGGTTTCTAAGTATGTTAAAAACTTTATATGTGCTAAACTGGTCATGCAAGTTGACTTATTGCTAAAAGGCCTAGTGATGCAGACAGTGAGAAAAACTAGGCAAAAGTGAGAATGAGATTAGGGATGTGTTGTCATGGATTAGGGATGGATAAAAATGCATGAGGTTATTATTAAATACTTTTGATACATTTGAATATTGGATATACTATTTGGATATGGTTGTATATAGCATAAATTTTCTCTCAAATTGACTTGTCTAACTCAGTGAGGTTTGTTTACAGTGAAGTCATGAAATTGGTCTATAATACCAATATTTATATTAGAAATTATGAAATATATGTTTTAATTTGTTCTAATTATGTTTTAGGATAATTTAAATTCATTTTAAGTATATGAAAGTGATTATACAGGTGCTCTAGATCATGATTTTCATGACTATGTTTTGAAGCTTATTGGCAGTTCTGAGTGGGCTACTTGAAAAGAAGGGTTTGAGTACCTTTAAATTAAGTTAAGAGGTATAATGCACATGATGATGAATTTAGGGTGATGAGTATTATATTAATATGATTTTTTTCCATGGTTGTTTAACAATATTGTGTTTTTCGTCCAGTTGTTCAAGACAAACTTTCTAGGTATGCATAGGCTTATTTATAAACAGTGCTAATGGCATGGTTCAAGTGGTGGTTGGATTTAAAAGGTGTCATTAAAAAAATATGAGCTTGGTATGTGTATATTAAAGTGAAATATTATATGTTACTACTTTTTGATAAGTTTGAGAGTGTTCCAAGGTGTCCAAAGTATAATGTGTACTAATGAAGGCCTAATTAAATTAGGTCTCCTTAAGGCCTAAAAGGGTTTTTTGTTCTATATGATATGAACGAGCCATTGTAATGTTTGGTTCATGTTTTTAAAATGTATTAAGGCCAATTTAATTAAAATACTAAGTGGTCAAGTGTGTATGGTTGACCAAGAGGTGTATGAACAAGAGCCTAGTATAAGAACAAGGCTTAATAGGCCTAATTGTCTAGCATGAGAGTATGGATGTTGAAACAAATGAGATAGAAATTTGAAGAGATGAATAAGGTATTTTATACCACTATGAGGGTATAAGGAAATTTTAATGAAGATATTATAGGGATATTATATATGATTATCAAGGTCATTTGACCTAACCAAGTCAAGAAGAAGACTAATTGAGTAAAGAAAGCTAAAGACTAGTTTGAAGAAGGAAAGGTGTGTGAGAAGAAATAAATATGAAGATCATCATGTATTGTATGATAAAAAAAGGGTTATTAAGGTGATAAAATTCTTGAGGTGGCTGAGTTGGTGCTAAGTCATCTAGGGGGTTGGTGCCTCCTTATAAGTGGGTACTTACTCAAGCCTAGTCAAGTTGGTGTTTGACTAGTTGGGGTTGGTGCTCCAAGTGAAGTTGGTACTTCACTAAATATTGATGTTTGAATTATGGGAAAGTATTGAATTTTCATTGTTAGTTTATTTTATTCCCCTTAAATGATTCCCAATCAAATTAGTGTTTTGTGTGTTATGTGCTTCTCTCATGTTCATGACTCTTAATGTGTTACTAGCTTTCTATGTTGTTGATAGTTCATGGATGATAAGGTAACTATTATAAATTTTTTGAAGAATAATTCAACCCCGATCTTAGGCATTATGATTTCAAAAACCTTAAATTATATGTGAGTTTTTTTAGTTTTAATGTCTTGTAGTATCATTGTGGGATGCAAGTGTTTGAGTGATGTCACACTTTTGATCAATTATGTGAATTGAAGTTCATGTGTCTTGCTAGTTTCACTATTTTAATGGAGTCTCTATAATTTTCATGATGTCATCATAATTTTACATGAAATATGTGTATAGGTCTATTCCATTGAACCCAACCCCTATTTAATTTGCATCTATTTAGTATGGATAGTAAGTTAAATCAAATTAGTCTTGCAACCCGTTAAACATCTATATGACCTTAGGCTTACCCTAAGTATAGTCATGCGCCTATGGGTCTTACCCATATTTAAGTTTCCAATGCATTGATTTAGTCCCCTTAGTGAAGCCTCATGCTAATGCAAAACTAGTCCAATGCAAGCCCTAGTTCCTTCTTAGTTGTATTTTGGGTGAGTGCACAAGGTTTGTGCCTTATGTGTATTGATGTCAGTGCAGCCGAGTGTTTAAATGTTGAGAAAAAAAGGAGTTATCCAATGATTTAAATTGTTATTAGTAAACCAGCCCTAGAGTTTCACAATAAATACTGAAAGGAATGTTACCAACCTTTGTTGGTGCCTTTGTAGGAGCTATATCTTCTTTTACAAGATTTAGGGTCAATAATTTTGAATTAGGCTGGCCCATCGACACATTGGGTAGTGTCTAAATTGTGTTGCATTTTATAACCTCTTATAAAAATTTAGAAATTGTTGCCTACTCAACCTTGTGGTGTTGATCACTTTCTATTTCCCTCTTCTTAGAGCATGTATTCACTACCACTAAACTACCACCATTGGTTAGTGCTTCCTCTTGATTTATGCCACAAAAATCCTCCTCTTGATAGTTCAAAAGAGTGGTCTCACTTTGATCAAGCACTTCTGAATCCTCCTATTGAGAATTAACTTCATCTTACTATCTTTTGGGGTTTGATATGCTCTGTACCATCAAGCTTGATTGATGACACCATGAGACAAAACATTTGATTATGTGATTATGCAAAAAGATAACACCACTCATATTCCTGAGCCAGCTTATTCTAAATAGGTACAATGGATTTAAAAGTCCTTAGTGTAGGTAGAGCATGAATATTTGGAGGCTTTGTTTGCATGGTTTGATTTTGGGGTTGTGAGTTGCCTTGGTATGGCTACCTATTGGGTTGATATGTCTAGTTAGCTAGTTGATAAGGCCTATAATTCTAGGATTTTTGCCTTTTCATAGCTACCAAATCATTACCAAAGCTTATTAATTAGTGAATTAACATTATAAAAATCATCATAAGGGGTAGGAGTCAAATCTGGTACATTACTCATGGTGGGAATTGGGGCTACAATGGGTTATGTGGGAGGCAATTCTAGAAATAATTACATCAAAGGACAAGGGGAAATTTTTCCATTTTGAATGAGGTAATTTTATACTCTTATTTCTATGTCATAAGCATTAGGGAGTGTGGTTCCACCCATTGACTGAATCATGAAAACTATATCACTATTTAAGGCTCTCAAGTAATACAAGAAAACATTATTCAGGGTTGGCTTAATCAACACTGGGATTCTATTCAATGTCTTTTGAAAGAAAAAAATGAAATTAATCATGAACTCATGAAGATATCATTTAATAGTGGTTAGTTTTTCAACCAATGAGAGGTGGTCACTCTTATCCTCAAATTGTGTGCATAGGGTAGACCCTAGATCATCCCAAACAAGGATGGAATTGGGAAGCAAAATTTTGTACCATTATAAGGCTTTACCCTTAAATGAGGAGGCAAGAAGTTTGATAGCAACATTTTCTTGTGTTATGTTATGAATTGAATAGATGTTAGCAATATCCTGTATATGTTCAATAGTAGTGGATGTTTCACCAGTAAAATATAGAAGGATTTTCAGAGTCGAGGTGGGTATATCATCATGCTGGGCCAACATAAGTGGGATGCCTCCATTGAATACTATTTTTTTTTATTTCTTAGGGCTATTATGGGAGGTATGAAACAACTATGGGTATTTGTGGGAGATGCAAACATATTTGTAGGATTTATTCTAGTATAAGGTACAACTAATCTTGATTTCTTTTTATATGGAAATCATAGTTCTTGCAAGTTAGTCCTCTCACCTTTAGTAGATGATATTTGCTATATCTTTTACATATGTGAACTTAGATTTCCTAAATTTATAAGCTAATAGGGTTTTCAAGTGTTCTTGAAATGTATACAAAACTCACACAACAATTACTAAGAATAACACCAATCTCTTAGTTATGATCTTTGTCTCCCACCAGGCATGTCAAAAACTGTTAGCAATTAGATTTTGCACTAGTTTGTATTTTTAGTATTATGAGTAGCATGAGTTATAGCACATGGAAAATATAATGACATAATGGGATCAACTTCAAGCTTCAGAACCTTGGTGAATTGAGGTGAACCTTTGGAGAAGGCTGACTTCCTTTCACTAAGCTTAGTGTAATAGGTATATGACCAGTTCATGTCAAACTACTGCCTCTTAATAATATTTCTCCTAACTAGGGTTTGAATTGAAAGGAAAAGAGTTTTAGAATGAGTTAAAAACTAGAAAATGGTGATTTCACCAAATAATATAGTGGAAATTAATGCTTGATTTATTTTAACATAGTTGAATATTTAATATACTAAGTTTATTAAAGCATAATCTTGCACAAATATGAGATCAAAGGTAGTATTGAAACTGTATTAAATAAGGAACAAATTTCTTTATTTTTCATCAAAAATATTTTATAAGCAAAAAAATAATACCATAGATGAATCCATATGATTGAAACTTGAATCAGAGAATTCACAAATTTTATAAATAACTGTACATACACAAAGATAACCTAATACAAGGAATGCAAAACTTTAGTTTATTAACTTTCTCCAAATTACAACATGTAGATCAATTATTCAAAGGAAAAATGATTTCTCTAACAAAAAAAAGATAGATGGGCTATGGTAGGGTACCCATATATATATACAAAAATAACTCCCTTAAGAGAGAGGAAGTTAACAAAACCTTATGCTCAGTTCTAGAGCAAGAAAATCCAGTAAACTTCATGCAAATGTCCTCCTCTTTAGCTTGGAATGACATCCTTAGTGGAGTAGATGATGAAAAAACATGCAATTGCTGGGTGCTTTAACAAGTGTTGGAAGAGGAGAGAAATCCATTGAAATCTTCTTGTTGAACCATTTCTTATTATAGTTTTGTTTTTGTTATCTTTCCCAAGAAATGGGGTGCCAAAATGAACCCTTACTTGGTAAACATTGAATGTTTTTGGATATTTTAAGTTATAACTTAAAAAACCTAATTTGTAATTTGAAGTGAATACTTTTACAACTTTTAAGTCATTCAACATGTCAAAAGGAGAAGTGAAAATTACAACATAATTTTTCACAACTAAAACAATTCAAACTTGCCAAAAGGAAAAGTGTGAATTACAAGTTGCACTTTTTCAACTCACAACTCGATAAAAAGATAATTGAAAATTACAAATGGTTCTTCATCAAAAAGAGCTGTCAAAATGATAGTTTAAATTTACAACTTGAAACTTTACAATGTATCTTACAACAAAAATATATTTTATAGAATGCATTTAACAACTAATTGAAACATTAATCCAAAACCATGACTTCTGAAGATTCCTTGTCCTTTTTTGCTTGTATCTTCTTGATATAAGCATTGAAGCTACTGATTATGTAGTGAAGGTGCTATTTTTTAGGACCAAGTGTGTAAAGGTTGCTAATATCACATTTTTATATTATATAAAATAGTTCTCTAAATGCAGCTCTATGGACTTGAGTGTCTTTTCCCATTTGATCCAGTATATTGTGATACTTGATGAATCAGTGGATGTAACTCAAGTTGATTATCTCTTAACTACCCCTTTGAAACTATCTTGGACCTTTTGAATAGGTATGGGTTGATCTTGGTGATCTGCTACTTCATATGATAATTTACCAAGTAAAATTTTAATTTCATAAATTGTATCTATGGCCTTATCACATGTACTTTTGGCCTTATTAATACTCTCAGTGAGTATCTTGATTTTGAAATTAGTTGCCCTATCTAGATCTTCATACTCTATAAAACTCTTTAATATATTTTCTAACACAAGGGTATTAGTTTCAATTAGGTCAATAGCCTATAATTTTGGAAAGTATATGTTCAACATTTCAATCTCTTATTCATATTTGTTTATCTTTACTTTTAAAGATGCACGATCATCCTTCAAAGTCTTATAATAGTCCATTTCCAGCTCTATTACTTTGTTTCCTTTTGTTATTAATTCATCAACCTAGTCTTTCATAACCCTTACCATGGTATCAATCTTTGTCATTGCCTCAAATTTTTCTTTATCAGGGAATTGAGCAAGAGATTGAGTTGATTAGGTTATTGGATATATGACCTTTCTCAAGGCAACTATCAACTACTCATATTTATTCTTCAGTTCATCTTTAGTGACCTTGTCACTATATATTTTCTTAAAAAGGGAGCTTATACTTGACTAAACATCATTATTCAATCCTTCACTTGTTGGATGACCTAGGTGCACTTTAGATATCTTATAATCCCCCCACCACTAAATCTCCCTTTTGTTTGTTCAATGAGGGAACTACTATCCCCACATATCTTTCCCCTATTACATCATATGATACTCTAGAGATGGTCTTGGGGCCTGTCTTTGGTCATTTGGATGTCTCTAAAAGACTAAAGTCTACAGTGCTAGGAGATACCATTTTTTTCCTTTTCTTTAATACTAATTGTGTTAGCCAACTTGGAGTGGCAACTTGTGAATCTTGTGTTACTCTAATGGGCACTATCATCTGTGATTCTATAGATGAAGTTACTACACTAGTGGTTACTATGATAAGTGTTATATCTATCATTGACATTATTACTAAATCCTTGGTTGATGATTTGCCTATCTCTTCCCCATTAGTGAGTTGAGTAGCCAAAATTGTATCATTGGGTCCCTCTATTTTCACTTATTTGGTGGGGGTTTGGGTTATGTGAGAGTGGAATAAATAGGTACTTGAATGGGTGAAGTGGGTGTGGTTGTGCTTACTAGGAATGCAGAAGTTGGAAGTGACATAGGTGGAAAGGTAGGAATGTGTGGTTAGAATAGGGGAACCTATGGAAGGGTAGAATCCAAGGCAACAAATGAATCAATTAACATAGTGGGAACACTAAGAGTAGATTAAATGGGTAGTGTGATTGGAAATGAAAATGAAGCTATATCTTTCCTAGTGGTTAGGATGGTAAGTGGGATTGCAATGATTATTATAGTAAATAGGGTCAAATATCAAGTTAGGTGCTCATTCGGTTGTCCAAATCAGTTTTGGACTCAATAAAACTAGGTGAAAACATAGTATACATATTTTATGCTCAAAATTTAACATGTGATTATGCCGACATAAATTCACATAAGGCACATGCCTTATGCACTCACCTGAAGTGTAGTAGATAGAGAATCGATGCCCACATTGGGATAGTTATGCTATGACACAAGATATAAATTATAAGACTTTTTCATTTGAGAGAAGGATTCTGGTAGATTTATTGGTGCAAGCCTTTTCTAGGCTAAGCCTGATTGTCTATAGGCACAAGCTCATTTAGGGAACTAGTTTTGGTCATAGGAGCACAAGCCTATTTTGGGTGGTTCTATAGTCTTAGGGTTGAAAGTCATTATTTTACTAATCTTATTAGCATATAGGCACTTTGATGTGTCAAGGGAGTGATTTAACTTGAATACACATTCTAATATTGCATATTTAACAAAGGTAGGAACACTTGGCACATGGGATCTATATACTTAGGATATTTTAAAAATATATGGTGACATCATCGATTAATAAAAGGATGCCATTAATGTCATAAACTAGAAGCTTGTAAAAAACATGCTTAACATAACTATATTCAATTTAGAACATTAAGAGTATTGCACATTTCACTAAAAATTCAAATGATGCATAAATTAGACAAAGAACCATTAAGAATAACTACTATTACTATTAATCAAACTTATAGAACATAATTCATACATATATAAAACAAACCATATACTTCACTAAAGTTACTTAACTTCCTAAGGGCTCACAGGCAAGCTTGGGTGTGTACAAACGAAGCATTCATAGCATTTGAGCTAGTCCTAACACTAATGGTGACCATTATATGTAGAACCATTTCTTTAGAGCTTCACTGTATTCAAGTCACTTCCTTTGCATCACTGGTTTAAGCTCATTTTATATCTCTTCATGAGCATCTCTATTGAGGTGTAAGCTTGACACACCAATTGTCAAGTTGGAGCCCAAGTAATCATTCCATTAGCTCCATCACCTTTTTCCCTTCATGCTATAGTCACCATGTGTTGCCACTCTTAGAAGGTTCCCTTAAGATCTAGGTACTAGTTAATTGCCTACTAGCTGGTGTAAGACATGCATTGATCCCTCTAGTTGGCACTAAGCTACTAAAATAACAATCATTCCAAATGATTGATTTGTACTAAGGTATCTATTGTGTTAGCATAGATCCATACTTAATGAAATAGGGTCTTGACATTGCTCCATATAAAATTGCTAGTTTGCCCTTAGACTAGTCTATCAAAGCCTTCGATATGTAGAATTCAGGTGTGTTTTCCTTGAGATTAGTGATGAAGTCCTTAAATACCTTGATATCAAGATTGATTTCCTTAGTGGTACTATCTATTTCCATGGAGGTGGTGCTAAGCATAAACACATCTATCTTTTCTAGCTCTTTTATAAAGGCCTCAAGATTTGCCTTAGCTTTTTTCACTCCTCTATTGAGGATTGCTCCTTAATCATAGACCTTAGTCAGTAAGGTGTGGAAGAGTTTTCTTAAGTTTTGTTCTTGGTCATTTATTTGAGTGCTTGATGCATTGACCTTCTTTATGATATATGCATACTATAACCTACTCGTAGAGTATACTTTCATCATCAAATCCTCCTTTTCCTCCTTTGCCTACTTTAGGCATGTATCTATGATTGATGCTTGGTTGGAAAATCTCAAGAAGATGGAGTTGGTTGCATTTGCTCCTTCTTTATTCTTTAAGAAGAGGTCCTCCACTTATTCAAGCTTGGTAATAAGATCCTTTTGTAACATGGCATAGGGATCTTCCTCTTCCTCTTCTTGTACTAACTCTGGTTTCATCCTTGGGAGCATTGGATCTACTAGTATATAGATCTTATTAACTTAAAAGAGGTTTGATATATCAAATATCAATTTCAACCAAAAGGGATGATTTGCATATCTCTATGTGTTCACATAGCTAATAAATCTTGAACTTTATGGCATACGCTTATCTTTGGTATCCTTACAAAGTTTCTTCCATTTCTTTTCCCTATCATCATTGATATTGTTTTTATGCATGAATTTTATGGCCATCTAGATAAGCACATTCCCAAATAAGACTGGGTTCATGACATAGGGGCTTATTATGAGGGAGTCATGCCCTTCTTTAGGTTCATCCATACCCAATATGACCTTTCAAGGTACTTCAAAGTGAAACTCATCTATGTAGCTTTTAAAAACAAATACAAGCTATTTGCACATCCTGGTTATTATAACTTTGAGGGGTATGAAGTCAAACATATAGAAATCTTCATTTATCCACCCCTTCTATAATTTTTATCTAGATTCTCAACTCCACACCTCCCTCGATGATAGCTAGCTATGTTTACTCTTTTTCTTCCTCACTAGCGTTACCATTTTATTTGGTGTTTTCCTTTAAGGACTCATCTTTTTTTATATAAGGGGTTCTTCTTTAAACTTTTCCCCTTTGTACACTTTTTCTTCTTAGGGTTTTTCAATGCTTACCTCTAGTATTTCCTTGGTGCTAACATCAACTTCTTTCTACTAGGTTTCCTTTTCAGTCTCTTTTTGTTTTTCCAAGGTACCAGTATCACTTTCCTTTACTTCAAGCACCCATTCACTACTTAGGTATGTCTATTGTGCAACTTTGTTTACTTTCCTAGTGGGGGTGCTAGGTACCTTCTTGGTTTCCTTAATGGATGGTCCCACACTTACAAAAACCTTCTTTGTCTTCCTCTCTCTCTTGGCCCTCTCTTCCTTGGCCTCAGCCTTCTCAATATCTACCCAAGTCATGCCCATTTCCTTCCATGCCTTCCTCTTCTTCTCTAGTACCAATGCCATCTCAATTTCTTCCTTATTGTGGCCCATTTTCTTCCACAACATTCTATTTTCCTCTTTCATTTATAAAGGCTATATGGAAGGTTCTTTGGATGAGGCACTAGCTAGCTCATTTGCTTCTTCAAATGTGGTGAAAGTGTCACCTTAGAGGGCATTTTAAACATCTTTAATATTGGGATCCTCTCCCACTTCTTCTTTTTGTACAATTTAGGTTTTAGTTCCTTCTTCTTCCTCTGTCTCTTCCTCCTTTCCTTGGGCAAGGGCCTCTTCCACCTCCATTTTTTCTAGAGTTATCATAGGGAACACAATGGGTCCCTTAGACTTCTTCTTTTTCTACTTCTTACTGGAGGAAGAAGTCTCTAGTGTGAAGGTAATGTGCTTCTTGGGAGTTGGAGGTGTTGCTTGTTCACTAAAGGCAACCTTTAATTTGATGTGCTCTTGAATTTTCTCAAATATTTCTCCTTGCTTTTTCTGGGGAGACTTCTACTATGTCTTAGATTTTGTATTTCCTTCCTCATCGATCTAGAGGGGGTGATCATCATCTTTTTTAGGGTCTGTGTCCTTCTTCCCTATTTTCATCTCATAATACAACTTGAAGATATGCCCATTTATAACTTTCATCTGAAGGGGATGGAGGTTTGTGTAGTCAGAGTCATCCTCCTCCTCCTTTATGGATTTTTATCTTAAGTACACATATTGATGCCTCAACCTACTACTTTATCCATCCATGAACTTCATTGGGATATCTAGTTGCTACACATTAGGAATCCTCCTTAGCACTGTTATGAAATATTTTATGAAAAGTGCATAAGGCAGTTTAAACCATCTAGATAGGTTACTATCTATGGGCACAAAGCTCACTACGTAGAAGTGTTACATGATGGTAAAGGTCATCATTCTAAACATATGCTAGGGAAGATCTTATAGGATACATCAATCAATCTAGAATGCCTTAATGTATCATCTGCATCATTCTAACACCCTAGTCTTATATTTTTGGGATAAGGAAGGTGGGTAGGTGAAGTATTTGTACTTAAGTACTATGGAGTGCTTATACACGAGAAAGACCTAAATATTATCTTAATCACCATCAGGCACATCGATATCCTCCATCACTATCAATATTAGAATAGACCCCCACCTTAAGGTCTCTCACACCTTGTGGTATTCTAGTGCATTTTTTAACATCTCCTCAATTCTAAATTTTACAATATTAAATTTGACCCCTTGTACAATGTGGTGGGAGATACACAAGTAGGTCTTGATGATGTCCATCCACCATTCACTAGGGCATAACTAAGAACACATGAGATGCACTACTACCCTCATTCTAGGGTTATGTATGTATTTGATTGGGAATACATACCCTACCTTATAGTAACCCAATAATTTCACAACCCTCTCTACCTATGCATCATCCTCCATAATCTGGTAGATGTTTATCCTTATGCTTAAGAGCCTTGTGATCCTACTGATGAGGTTCATTGATATCTGCATGTGCCTCTTTGTGAAGTATAAGTGATCCTTATGGACATGTGAGAGTAGGAATTTTAATAATTCCTTTGGCTTGCTAAAACTTGGTAACTCATATAATTGGGTCACACCAGTGTTGCAAGCATGTATTAGATGGAGACATCAAATAGTGTCATGCCTACATCCATCTTTGTTTCATGTCAACCACCCAGTCCTAGTTGAACTCCTATACATTGCTTGACATGTGATGGTTACATTTATTTAACCTTTAGGTGTGTACAAAATATACCCAACTCTCCCCCATTATGATCTTAGGGGGAAATTACATTTCTCTATACAAAATCTTCACACTTGCT
The DNA here is from genome assembly GCA_037957365.1 of Torreya grandis. Taxonomy (NCBI): domain Eukaryota; kingdom Viridiplantae; phylum Streptophyta; class Pinopsida; order Cupressales; family Taxaceae; genus Torreya; species Torreya grandis. The sequence continues at coordinate 386,066 of JARHVA010007269.1, read as the reverse complement.
TCTAGGTCAACCACTATGATGCTAGCTCCTTCAATCAATTATGCCTTATTATTCATAGGGGCTATTTATTATACTTTCTATGCTTTCTTGGAATCTTTCTGCACCTAGGGTAGCCTAAAATTAGACATTTCTTCCCCATTTTGAACTAGATACTACTATAGCTTGGTCTATTAATATTCTTAAAGTTCTTAATCTTGCTTTATACTTCCTCACAGTCATGGGGTCTGACTGTGACTTAAGATCTTATGCTTCATTTGCCATTAATGGTAGCCTTGACATCACTCATGATTTTTTCTATTTTGTTCTCTCACAATTCTTACCCCACACACCTCTATTTCAATCTTAAACATAACACAATCTCTCTCCCTATTCAATTGTTCTTGTTTGGCAGCTGTGGGTGCTTAGGTTTTCACTTGGTAGTGTTTTTTAGCATTGGCTTTAGTTCAGATCTACTCTACTCTACATTTGGTTTCAAATTATCTTAAAGTTTATAAACTATTCTAATAAGCCATTCACTCCTTTATACCTTAATTTCAACTACCTTCTTAATTATAGGTAAGTAATGATGTGATGGTGCATGGATTTATTAAAATCTACTAAACCCATGAAATTCACAAAAATTTATCACCACATTCACATTTATTCTGGATCTTTGTGCCTTCACTATCACCACATTAACTTCTTGTAATGATGTTTTAGATGAAGTGACTGGTGATTCAAAAGATCACTTCCCACTTAGTATTGGGTGGATACTAGCTTGTCTTGATGATCTTCCTCCTATACTTTATTCACCTTGATAGGACCTTCACCCTTCTTATGATAGCTTGGGCATAACACTTTACATGCATGATTTAACCTTAGTTCCATCTCCTCTTCTTACTATGCTTCCTTTCAAGCATGCTTCTATTGCTTGGTTTATTTCTCTATGCTTTTATCTCTTACCTCGACCTACCCTACCCCATACAAATCCTCACACTGGTTCTCCAGTGCTTCTTTATCTTTTCTTGATCTCTTTCACATGGTCATATTATGTGCTTCCCTTTGTCACTTACATTTTTATGAATTTGGTAACTTCATGTGCCTAAAAACTTAGGTGTTTAGCCTCAGGCAATTAGAAAGTCACTATGCTTGACTCACCTAACTTAAGTTATGCGTGGAAGCACTAGAAGAGTTCCCATGTGGGCATGAAAGTACCTCGCTTATCCACTTAACACAAATAACATAAAACATAAGGAAATGTTTAACTTATGCCAAAATTTATTCTGGTCACCATAACACAATCGAATCAAGACCAAGAAGTTAGTGTCTAATGGTGCAAATGCCATTCTATTATCTATAAGGCTTCAATCAATTGTCATTGAAATGCCTAAGGAGAATTTCACCCATCAATGTGCATAGTTTTCATGTGCTAGTCTCTAATATGCTATGGATGACCTAAGGTCCCATCTATCTAATCTAAAACTTACATAGGTTCTTAAGGTACTTGGAGTCATCAATCATGACTAATGTTCCTTTAGTAAGTACCTTGCACTTGATGTGCTTGTCATGCCACAAATTTTGGCATGTCTTCTCTATGTATTATCTCCATCTTGCTTTGGTGCACATTTGATCCAAATGTTCCAAGTCTTCTAGCCATGTGCTCAAATATTCTTGGTCATGTAAATGACCAGAATGCGTAATGTGTAATGAGGCCACCATAAAATCCATTGGTAAAATGGCCTATGAGCTAAACACCAATTGGAATGGTGTAGCCTTGTTCATGCACTTATATGTAGTATGATAGGCACACAATATTGCTAATACATGGTCATCCAAATCCTTGCAACGAACATTATAAATCTTTGTGAGACACATTTCCAATACCTTATTAAATGCTTTAGTAGTGCCATTCATTTGGGGATAATAAGGTGTTGTGTTGTGCTACACCACCATATATTCAGTTAGTAGGATATACATGGTTTCATTGATGAAGTGTGTACCTCTATCACTAGTCAATTTAAGTGGGCACCTATATCAAATAATGATGTTCTCCCATATAAACCTTGTAGTGGTGGCTGATGTATAGTCTTTGGTTGGTGCTACCGTAGTCCACTTGGTGAAGTATTATGTGGTTCTCATAATGTATCATGTGTTTGTGTGCCTCATAATGGGAGTGATTGGCCCAAAAAAATCAATGGTCCATTTTTTGAATAGTGCCTGGGAAAGAATGGGAATGAGAAGCATCTCATCCCAATGGTTGGGCTTTCCTATGCAGTGGTAGATGTCATATACCTTGGCACAATATTTCACATCCTAGAATAAAATTGGCCACCACAAGCCTAATTATAGTACCTCGTGCACCATTGTGTCTCTAGTGTAATTGCCTCCTATCCCTCATGTGCCTCTTTTAAAATGGAGTCCCTTTTGTGTTCTAAGACACATCGACTTAGGAATTCATCTTGACTCAATTTTTATATTTCCCCACCAATGAGCTAAAATGGGGTGACATGAACTATGAGCTACTTCTTTTCTTTAGTTGTCATAGTCTAGGGCATAGACCGAGATGTCAAGAATATGGTGATCTCTACCAAGTATTCTAAGATGTGATAAACTCTATGGATTTACATGTCTGACATATCATCCTCAATAGGCACTGCCACATCACTAGAGTAAATGTGAGATAAATGGTCTACACTTGAGTTCTATTTTCCATGCTTTACTAAAATTGAGAACTATAATTATTGAAATAAAAATATCCACATACAAATATACTCATGGAGAATGGGATTATTCACCAAGTAATTAAGTGCCTTGTGATTAGTGAAAAATATGAATGGGGTCACCAATAAATATTGCCTAAATTTCTATAAGGCATAGACCATGGCAAACACCTCATGCTTAGTTGTGGTCTAGATCTTCTCTACCTGAGTTAGTTTCATAATTGCAAAAGAAATGGGATGATCCATTTTTACTTCACCTAGTTGTACTAGAATGGTAGCAATGGTAGAGCTAGTTGCATTAACATAGATGTGGAATGGAGTCATCTAGTCAAGAAATTATAATATTGGTGTGCTAGCTAATTTAAGCTTTAGGGTTTCAAAGGAATTTTCTTGTGCTATGATTGAATAGAATAGGCCATCATTACATAAGATCTCTTCTAATGGTACCACAATCTTTACATATTTTTTGATGAAATTCCTATAGTAACCATAGTGTCCAAGAAAGGCACAAACTTCTTTCTATGTTGAAAGGGTTTGGAGCTATAAGATAATAACAATCTTCATGGGATTGATGAATAGACCATATTTGTATATGATGTACCTAATAAAGGTGAAAAATGGTGTTGTGAAGACATAGTTCTTGAGGTTTAAGGATATTTTCAACTATCTGCATCTCTCAAACATGAGGTTAAAGTTGACATAATGGTCCTTTACTAGCCCATACATAGTCTAATCATCTAAGTACACTTGAAGGAAATTGTGAATGAAATCCTTAAAAGTGGTGATTACCACTTAAGAGAATATAGCTAGTATATTATTAAGTCCAAAGGGAATCACATTGTATGTGAAGCAACCCCATTCTATAAAAAAAGTCATTTTGGGCTTATATTCCTCCTCAATTTGGACTTGATGGTATCTTAAGAACCCATAAGTGAAAGTGTATATTTTGTAGCTTGTGATGCCATCCAAGACTTTTATCGGTGATTGGAGACAGGAAGGGGTCAGTGATGTAGGCAAAATTTAATAATCTATAATTGATGAAAATATAGAAGTGCCCATCCTTCTTGATGATAATAAACATGGGGATCACCCATTTAGATTCTTTCATAGGGTAGATGATGTCTATAGCTAGTAGATCATCAATCTCTATTTTAACCTTGGCATGAAGATTGGGGTTCATTCTGTAAGGTTACTTCTTAATAGGTCTTACACCATCAACTAGATTGATGCTCATATTTCTAAGGGATGGGTGGGTGCCATTCATATCTTGGTAATTCATAGGGAACAAGTCTTAGAATTCCTTCATGAGATCAAAAATTCATTCCAACTCTGCATCAGACCAATATGTGCTAAGAGTAGCAATCTTTGGTTCCTCTTCTGAGCTGATGTCTACCTTAGTATTTTTGAGTGACATGTAATATGTTTCATTCCTTTCTTGATGTGAATCCTCAACTTGCCTACTAAATTCAAATTTTTCTATGTGAATATGAGTAAGGTCTTCTTTGTCGAGGGCATTATCCTCAACTTGGTACACAAGATTCTTTTTTCCTGTTGGGTTTATCTAGTTGCATGATTTTTATGTTTCATCATCTTCATCACTCGAGTCACCATTGAGGGTTCATTCTTAAAATAAGGTCAGAAGTGCCAACCCTTTTCTTCGAACATATATTTTAGGTGTTCCTATAATACTGTAGTGTCCTCAAACACTAACCTTTGAACTACTTACTGTGGCTTGATCAATTCTAAGTTTTGAAAAGAGAAAGAGAAAGTGTGCATGAATTGCTCCTTTAGTGTATCCTAGTTGGTTATCTCATGGCACATCTCATTGACAATGTACCATGCTCACACCAACATCTTCAAGGTTCTATAGAAGATGTGCACCCATAGGTTCTTTTTGGTGTTTACATTGGAGATAATCCATGTTTCTTCACACAAGTGCACATGTGATATGGGGTTGGAGTTTCTAGAGTAATCTAAAATGTCTATATCCTCATTACTCTTCCCAAATCTAGTACAAATGGCTACTTTCACATCTTACCAAGTTGGCAAGCTAGACATTTGCATTGCTTACCAATGAATGATAATACTCTATAATGTATTAGTGTGCCCATTCTATCAACTTCTTTTAGGATGTGTGATTGAGGGTTGTATACATACTCTTCGACTAGATTTATCCGTTCATATCTTGGGAGCATGATAAGTTTACCTTTACTTAGGCAAAAAACTTTCTTTCTTTTCTTCTTGGCACATGGCACCCATGATTTAGAAGTGTGATCAATTTAACCCCAGCCTATATTTATTAGTTTTGGTGCCCTTGCATGTAATAAGAAGCAAATTTGACTAGTTATCTCATATTCTTCCTCAACCCAAAGGTTGTAGGCAATGTTGGTGGTGTTCGAGGTTGATTATCCATCTTCCAAAGAAAGCACTCCTTGATCATTGGGGTTGAGATCATTGACAACTTACACCATGATGTTATATATGTGGTTAATGTAATCCTCAAGATCCACACTTTATTCATAGGGGGTCCTTGGTCACTTGAGAGGGGGATAACTACCCTCTCCTTGCCATTTTTAAAGGTCATGTACGACCTCTTGAAGTGCATGTCTACATTATTTGCTAAAATATCCCCTGTTTCCCTTGAATTCTAAAATTGAATAATTTTGGATTGCTTTTCTATATTTTACCCTTTTTGATGTTTTAGCATGAATGAAGATGTGATTTTGGAGATAAATTCAAATGAATAAATAAATCACAGTATAAACTTTCAATTGGCTAATCATTGATCTTATTATTCTTCTGAACAATTACAATATGAAGCCTCTATCATGAAAATAAAAATAATACAAATATGGTCTCAAAAACCTATTTTTTTTGCAAACTAGAAATAAACCCTGGATCTGGTATGGCTCAGGTTGCTGTGTCAAAAACACAGTCATCGACATCGATTATGCTGCCGTCATGGGTCGATCAACTGCCACCGTTAGTTTCCTAGTGTCAGTCTCTGCTTGCTGGTGTCGGTCTCTGCCTGCCGATGTCAGTCTCTGTTCGGCCGATGTCAGTCTCTGAGCTGTCGATGTCAATCTCTTCACTCCTCGTAGATGCATATGGATTTGCATATATAGATCTATATGAATTTTGTACAACCTGATCATTGAAGCCCCAGATTTGATCAATAAGCTCGATGTGAATTTCGTCATGAATCCACCCCTGAAAAGAGCTAGGTTTTCATCCAACTCCTATCTAATCTATTGAAGGTTTTCATCCTTAGAGATTTAGCCGAATCAGAGATTCAAGATTTACAATAATGCATCATATATTTTTCTCAACAAAAGATGAAAAATGCTTTGCCCTCAACTTCTTTTAAAGGCTCCCAGGAATTTTCTAGAAGAAGCCAACTTATTTAATATTTATTTTTTTCCATTTTAATTAAAATTAATTAATTAAAGTCATCTTATTGAAGAAATATTAATTTTTGGACAAATTAAATTAATTAGATTAATTAAATCACTTTATCATAATTTTGGGGACATTATAGTCCTCCCTTCTTGGAGATTGCATACCCTTCTTTCTTCTGCATCCCTACAAGTGACTGATCCATTATGGTTTTTTAATCATGAACATGGATAGGTTGACACAAATCTTCTTTCTCACATGAAAACATATCATCAACTATGGCATGGTATTCCTTTTTTGCAAGCTCAACCTTATGACAAATTTTTGGATGCATGTCAATGTAATCTTTGAAATGAAAGTTCTCCCTAACATATTGAGGAAGAGTATTATACTCCTCAAGTATGCTAATTACTTCCATTTTCCTATCTAGTGGTAATGGATTCTTTCTAGAAGAAGATGATGATCTACTATCATGTCAAAATTTCCTTGACATAGAATCATTGAACTGCTGCAATTGAAGCTTGAATTTTTGTTGTGATTGTTCCCATTCTTTCCACAGGGTTACATCTCTTAACAATTTTTCCATAATGAACTACCATGATAACCAACTGAAACTAATATGAAAGAGAAAAAATCAACCCTGCACTACTAAAAACTAACATGCAACATGAAATCCCAATAGGCTGGCAAAATGAAGGCTCTAATACCACTAAAATATCCCTTGTTTCCCTTAAATTTTGAAACTGAATAATTTTGGATTGATTTTTTGTATTTTACTCTTTTTGATGTTTTAACATGAATGAAGATGTAATTTTGGAGATAAATTCAAATGAATAAATAAACCACAGTATAAACTTCCAACTAGCTAATCATTGATCTTATTATTCTTTTGGACAATTACAATATGAAGCCTCTATCATGCAAATAAAAATAATACAAATATGGTCTCAAAAACATAATTTTTCTACTGACTAGAAATAAACCCTAGATCTAGTATGGCTCAGGTTACTGTGTTAAAAACACAGTTACTGACGTCAGTTATGCTGCTTTCATCGATTGATATACTGCCACCATCAATTTCTTGGTGTTCGATTGATGTCAGCCGGTGTTGGTCTCTGCCTGTCGATGTCGGTCTCTGATCTACCGATGTCGGTCTCTGAGTTGCTGATGTCAGTCTCTGCACTCCCCATGGATGCATACGGATTTGCATGGATCGGTACAGATCTATACAAATTTCATATAACTACAAATACAATATAGTGCACCCTATATGTTGGACACCTGATCTATCAAAGCGAATGACCGTTGAAGCCCTAGATCTGATCAATAAGCTTGATGTGAATTCCGTCACGAATCCACCCCTGAAAAGAGCTAGGTTTTTGTCCAACTCTTCTCCAATTTGCTGAAGGTTTTTGTCCTCAGAGATTTAGCCGAATCAGAGATTCAAGCTTTACAATAATGCATCAAAATTTTTAAGCAACAAAAAGATGAAAAATGCTTTGCCCTCAACTTCTTTTAAAGGCTCCCAAGAATCTTCTAGAAGAAGCCAACTTATTTAATATTTTAGTTTTTCCATTTTAATTAAAATTAATTAATTAAAGTCATCCTATTGAAGAAATATTAATTTTTGGACAACTTAAATTAATTAGATTAATTAAATCACTTTATCATAATTTTGGGGACATTACAGTCCTCCCTTCTTGGAGATTGCTTGTCCTCAAGCAATTCACACTTGATACCCAACACCAACTTCTAGGATCCCATATCATTCTCAAAAATTTGCAAACTCTACCATCTGAAACACTATGCTTAGTCTTTGTAGAAGACCGCTGTGCTACTCTGATTATCATGCTCTCTAAATTCCCATAATCATCCTGTAACCATGTATCTGTGTGAAGTATCTATGACATAAAAGTAACAAACCTTGTTGGATACATAATAGCATGATGGATAACTGACTGCTGTCCCTGTAAGTAATTCCTCATACACAATTGAGTTGAGTACTTGCAGACTCTAGTTCCATCTTTTGTAGATGGCAACTCTTCATCCCACAATGGATGGAATAAGCCCCCCATCAATCCACATCAATGCATCAACCAATCATCTGCATGTGAACTAAAAGAAAGGAGATGAACTCTCCTCACTATGTAGTCATGGTAAAAGGCACCAATCTCCGTCAATAGTTGACCATCATAGTCCTGCTTTCTATCACCTGACATGGAACTAACCTTAGGGGAATCAAGTGTATTTTTAGAATCATCTCTTATTTGAATAATATTATCTATCCTTTTTTGTCTTGCTATGTTGATGAGATTGATCTTATTTTTCACTTTTTGAAGATGCTGTCTTGCATTGGTAGCCACTAATCTAGCCTCTTTGGCTTTTTGCAACCATTCTTCATTAATTTTTTTGGACTTCTTTACCTCTTCGATGCCAAAATATACAAAATCAGTCCTCTTATCTTGGATATCTTCATGTCTACCAAATGGTGTAGGGATGCCATCAATGGGTGATATCATATCATTGGCTTTCTCATGATCACAATCTCCAATCTCACAAGAATGATGGGACATAATGCTGCTATCCTCAAACCAATTAGTGATGACATCATGCCACTGTAAAATGTCTTCTTCATCATTGTTTGGAGCCTTTAAGGGGCTCTTTAAAAGAGGAATGTCATAAACTTCATGATGCAAACTAGACTGAACTGAATTTTCTAGATCATAACTTTTTCCTCTTCACACATCTCAGCATGCTCTTCTTGTGGACTTACCTCAAGAAGCACTTCCTTTGTATGCTCAACATCCTCACTTTCTTCCCTTGGAAGAAGTAATGATCTAATGTATGACTCTCTTTGTCTTCTTGCATTATCAAGCTGATTGCATATTTCCTTGACCTCTTGTAAGTGTTGTCTTGCTTGGGCAGGAAGCATCTTGGCCTTCTTAGCTCTATGTGACCATCCATTGTACGTCTCTTGAGACTTTTTCACATCTTCCAAGGTGGGGTAAACAAAATCAGAACCTTTGTGGTTTGAATCCATAATATAGATCTCATGTGCAACACACTTAACCTGAGTACCACCATAGGAAGACTCAACAACCTCATTACCTACATGTGAAATGGATGATACCACATGACTAGAACTGTTGTTGCAAAAATTAGAATAGGTATCAGACCTTGGAGACATGCTTTCAACATCCCTAATGGGCTGATCCATGATTGTAATCTCTTCCATTTTGTGATCAACTTGATGAATCAATGGTGTGCTATGTGTCTCTTTCTGTTCTAGAGTTATTTCTTCTTTAGGATTCCCACATGATGACTGATTTTTATTTTTCCTAGGCTGCAACTCAAATGATAACACATCTTCATGTCTTTCTTCTACATACCCTGCAAGTGACTAATCCATTATGGTGTTTTTATCATGAACATGGATAGGTTGACACAAATCTTCTTTCTCACATGAAAACATATCATCAACTATGGCATGGTATTCCTTTTTTGCAAGCTCAACCTTATGACAAATTTTTGGATGCATGTCAATGTAATTTTTGAAATGAAAGTTCTCCATAACATATTGAGGAAGAGTATTATACTCCTCAAGTATGCTAATTACTTCCATTTTCTTGTCTAGTGGCAATGGATCCTTTCTAGAAGAAGATGATGATCCACTATCATGTCCAAATTTCCTTGACATAGAATCATTGAACTGCTGCAATTGAAGCTTGAATTTTTATTGTGACTGTTCCCATTCTTTCCACAGGGTTATATCTCTTAACAATTTTGCCATAATGAACTACCATGCTAACCAACTAAAACTAATATGAAAGAGCAAAAATTGACCCTGTACTACTAAAAACTAACATGCAATGTGAAATCCCAATAGGCTGGCAAAATCAAGGCTTTGATACCAATGAAATATCCCCTGTTTCCCTTGAATTTTGAAATTGAATAATTTTGGATTGCTTTTCTGTATCTTACCCTTTTTGATGTTTTAGCATGAATGAAGATGCAATTTTGGAGAAAAATTCAAATGAATAAATAAACCGTAGTATAAACTTTCAACTGGCTAATCATTAATCTTATTATTCTTTTAGACAATTACAATATGAAGCCTTTATCATGCAAATAAAAATAATACAAATATGGTCTCAAAACCTAATTTTTATGCAAACTAGAAATAAACCCTGGATCTGGTATGGCTCGGGTTGCTATATCAAAAACACAGTCGCCAACATCGATTATGCTACTGTCGTCAGTCGATCAATTGGCACCGTCAGTTTCTTGGTGTCGATCTCTGCCTGCTGGTGTTAGTCTCTACCTGTCGATGTTGGTCTCTGTTCGGCCGATGTCGGTCTCTAAGCTGCCAATGTCGGTCTTTGTACTCCCCATGGATGTATATAGATTTGCATGGATCTGTATAGATCTATACAAATTTCATACAACCTGACTGTTGAAACCCCAGATCTGATCAATAAGCTCGATGTGAATTTTGTCACAAATCCACCCCTAAAAAGAGCTAGGTTTTTGTCCAACTCCTCTCCAATCTGCTAAAGGTTTTTGTCCTCAGAGATTTAGTTGAATCAAAGATTCAAGCTTTACAATAATGCATCATATATTTTTCTCAACAAAAGATGATAAATGCTTTGCCCTCAACTTCTTTTAAAGGCTCCAAGGAATCTTCTAGAAGAAGTCAACTTGTAACTAACCCCAACTTCTAGAAGAAACTTATTTAATATTTTATTTTTTTTCCCATTTTAATTAAAATTAATTAATTAAAGTCATCCTTTATAAGAAATATTAAATTTTGGACAACTTAAATTAATTAAATTAATTAAATCTCTTTATCATAATTTTGGGGACATTACATTTGCATAATATCGTGGCCTTCCCAAAAGTACTAGATAATTGTCTTGTTCTACTAATTCAACCACCTTGAAGTTAATATGGAACTTCGTGCCCATGATATCTATTATAACACTCTTCAAAATTTTGATTGGCTACACTTAGTTCTTATTAGCCTTAAAAAGGATATGGGGGGATGGCCTCAAGGCTAGCCTACCCATAGTCTCCCATGTATTCTTTGTCAAGATATTAACCTTAGTGATTATGTCCATAAGGACCTCACATATAGACCATGCATCATTGGTGGCATTCACAAGGAGTTATTTATCTTACTCTGCATTCTATGTATGCCTAATTTTTCATGCCCACTCCATGTGTGGTGTAGAGACTTCAACTAGATTTTACCCCACATGCTCTAAGAGCAAGTTTTTCAATAGGGGCATCATTATTTATATTTGTAGGAGGCATAGGATCTTCATTAATTCTTGTATCTCCACCTCTTAGTTATCCTACTTATTTTGAGACACTACAACCTATTCTTCTAGATCTCACACCAATTGGAGATCACCTTACATGTTTTGAATTACACTCATAGCCTATTGCAATACATATTTATGGTGTGATGGGTTTGGATAAAGCGTAACTTTAGGTTTAAGCCATGTTATGTGCTCAATATAGCTCTTTTCCCCATATTCTAAGCATAATTATGGTATCAACATAATTGGTAGTTGAGTGATGAATCGATTTGAGTAGTCACCTACACCTTGACTATCTCTATGAGGGTCGCTTGTGCCTTTGAAGTCCACTTCTCTAGTTTTGGCTCATACCTAATCATTCTTACACCCTTGTCTATGTCAAGCCTACCTTGGGTTAACTATTTGTATAAGTCAGGGCATTATTTAACCTTATGGACCCCTTGGTAATACCCACATGTTAGATTTGTAGGGAAGTCACATTGATAGTGCTCTATCGAGCGACACTTGTAACATGAACAAGGTGGGAACCTTCTACCACCATGTCCTCCACCTTGCCCTTTGGAGCCTCTTTACATCCCAAAGCATATATTTTATTGGCCATAGCCTTCATTCTATTGGTTATCTTTTCCTATGATTATTGTAGTGGCCTACCTTGTGCCCCTCTCTATGTTATTACACATCTCACCAATCACCTAATAATCAGTTATTATATGGGTCTAGGCATCATAAAATTGATAATAAGTGGTTATATTAACCTAGCTAACACATTACAATAATGTGTAGTTGCCAACATCATGTACCTCTCTGTAGACTTCATAACTTAGAAGCAATGTGTGCACATTCCTTTGAGGGTAGTTATTCTTTTTATGGACTTTCACTTTACAATCAATGCACCATAACCCACTTCAAGCATCTTATGATGAACTAGTGGTATTTTTTTGGAGTTTGGAGGCCATAGATGTAATTTTCACCTCCATGAATGGTTTGATCCTAAAATTGGTACTTTTGACTACCTCAGCTTTGAGCATGACTTCAAGTGCTTTATGATGGTCTATAAAGGTCTTCATTGAAAGTGCTCTTCTAAATGAAACTAATAGCCCTATAATGATCCATTTCATATATTGGGAGGGGTGAATTCCATAAGGAAGCTTAGAAAGGAGAGTTTTGAACGTTATATCATACAAATGCACACTCTCTAAGAGTCAGTAGGTAATCTCTTTGAGTGCGGTGATGCTCTATTATTTAAACTTTGATATGTCAAATTCCTTTATGAATGCTTCCTTTAGGGAGTCATAGTCTACCATAGCCTAGTTAGGCTCAAATTTCCTATACCAGGTATGGGTGTGATCAAGTAGAGTGATCGTAAACTAGGTTACCTTGTGTTTTGATTATGTTATGCCCTGAGTGCACCATTGTAGTTCACACTTTAGCACATGCTCTAAGACATTTTCCATGCCATGGTATTATACCAAATGCATGGCCATTTCATAGTATATTTTTTATGGGGGCATAACTATCATTTGAGGTAATTATCTTTTGGCATCTATCTTGATGACAACCTTCTAATGCCTTCAGCCACTAGGTTAGGAGTTGGCCCCATAGTTACTACTAGCATCATATATGATGATGGCTCTATACTACTAACTTGGGGTGCCAAACCACTTCCTATAGGCTATTGCCCACTCTACATAGCTAACATTAGTTCAATTGGTATGATTTTGCTTATATTCTATTATGGTGAGTGTGAGCTAGCACCTACTGGAGTAGAGGTATTTGCACTCACTTCTTCATAAGGAATAATTTTTTCAATCACAAAATTACACTCCAAGTCTGCATTTCAATTAAAATCTATGTCAATAATAGGGTCAATTATCACTCTTCTACTTTATTCAAGTGGGGGATCCAACATATGAGTTTATGCCATAGGTTAAAAAGAGGTAGGCACATCAAACATTTCTTCAATCACCAAATCACGTAGGAACCCAATGCATTCTACACCCATCAACTGTTAAGCTCGATCCATTACTTCATTATTTCTCTCCTCATGTTGTTGTATTTCAAGAGATCCTTCCCCATGCCCTTCCCACTCACTATAGGTTTTGTTAACACTTTTAAGTTCCATATCTTCCATCAATTACATTATCTCTTATTATAAGTATGTCTCCCAAGCTCTCGAGTGTCAATATTCTCATCCTCTTCCATTACACTTCACCTACACATCCCCTTCTCCCCCTTTGCACCCACTCATATGTAAAAGGACTTTAGCCTTCTATCCTCAAAATTTCAAATCCATAATCCACCATTATCTTCTTGAGATCTATACAAAACTCTTTCACAAAAGTGCCTCTAAGTTAACATAAAAATTGATACTCTACTTATTTAGGGCATAAGTATGTTGAAACTATGAATTCAAGCATGTAACTATTTAATGCTCCTTACCACCATTTATCTACTGATCTAGTCCAAGTGGCATCTAGGGTCTCAAGCCTCTCTAGGCACTCCTTTGTCCACTTGTAGTATTATCTATAACTCCATCTTCTATGGGTTACATATACAACCAACCACTGGTACACATGCTTAGGTAATTCATAGAAAAAGACATCATACAAAACATCATATAAGTTGTTCTTGACCCACTTTCTCAATTTTTGACCTTTATAGGTTAGATTCTTTAGTGAAAAGTTATCTTATACTTGTTATAACCAGTGCTTGATGTTTTCAAGTGAAAGTCAGAGCATCATTCTATCGCACCATTACAATAATAAAATTCAACATAGGTCCTGATATTGAAATTAAAATATTATAGTAAATAGGGTCAAATATCAAGTCAGGCACTCATTTGGTTGTCTAAGTCAGTTATGGACTCAATAAAACTAGGATTAAACATGGTATATTTATTCTACACTCAACATTTAACACTTGACTATATCGACATCAATTCACATAAGGCATAGGCCTTTTACGCTCACTCAAAGCACAACAAAGAGAGAACTAGGGCCCACATTAGGCTAATTATGCCATGGTGCAAGATATAAGTTATAGGACTGTCATTTGAAATAAGGATTTTGGTAGATTCATTGGTGCAAGCCTTTTTTGGGCTAATCCTAATTATATATAGGCACAAACCCATTTAGGGAACTAGTTTTGGTCATAAGAACACAAGCCTATTTTGGTTGGTTTTATAGTCTTAAGGTCATAAGTCATTGTTTCACTAAGCTTAGTGGCATATAGGAACTTTGATGGGTTAAGGGAGTGCTTTAAATTTAATAGTCATTCTGAGCTCACACATTTAACAAAGGTAGGAACACTTGGTGCATGGGATCTATATACTTAGGCTATTTATAAAAGATATGATGACATCATCAATTAACATAGGGATGCCATTAATATCATGAACCAAAATCTTGAAAACAACATTATTAACATAACTATATTCAGTTTAAAACATTAGTAACATTGTGCATTTCACTAACAATTTAAATGATGTATAAATTAGATAGAGAACCATTTATAATAGCCACCATTGCCATTTATCAAAGTTACAAAATAGAGTTCATACATATATAAGATAGAAAATATACTTCACTAAAGCTACTTAACTACCTAGGGCTCATAGGTGAGCTTAGGTTTATACAAACAGAGCTTCATGGTGTCTTAACTAATCCTAACATTGATGGTGGCCATCATATGCAGAAGCATTTCTTTAGAGCTTCACTATATTTAAGTTGCCTCCTCTGAATCACTAGTTTGAGTTCATTTTATAACTCTTCATGAGAATCTCTATTAGGGTGTAAACTATACACACTAGTTGTTGAGCTCAAGCCTAATTATTCATTCCATTAGATCCATCACCTTGTACCCTTCATACTATAGTCACCAAATGTTGCTATTCCTAGAAGATTCCCTAAAGATCTGAGCAATAGTTACCCACCTGCTAGCTAGAGCAAGACACATTAATCCCTCCAGTTGGCACCAAGATACCAAAATAGTAATCATTCTAAATTATCACCTCATACTCAGGTGTTTATCATATTGGCATAGAACCATACTTAATGAAATAGGGGCCCAATAATGAGAATGACTAAGTCCATAGTCATGTAATATTGGGTGGTATTAGTGATTAATGGAGTGGTAGTGGATATTGGGGTGAGGTGAAGGTGATAGAAAAAGAAGGAGGTGAAGGTAGAGTTGGAGTATCCAACTATGTTGATTGGCTTATTAGCAAAGGAGTCACTTGCATAGGTGGCTTAGGTGGTGGTCTAATTACTTGCACTAGTGGGATGTTGGAAATAAGAGGGGTAATTACTTGAGTTGATTGGGTAGTGGATATGGGAGGAGGGAGTACTATGGTTGGTTGAACAATAGAGATAGTTTGAGGGACTAATTGTGTTAGTTGAGTAGTAATTATGTCCTACATAGAAGTTGATAGTTATTGATCCATTAGATGGGGTAATAGATCTTGGCTACTAAAAGGAGCCCTTTTTGCCTTTTGATTTTGCTTCCTCTTGTGTGACACTACTAGCCCCACTACTTGATCTGCTTAGGCTCCATTATTGTAACCCTCTACTATTATTGCCATTACATCCTTATCCTTCAATTTTCACAACCTGTCTATAATACTTAGGGTCTCTTTGGTTATTTTTAGCCCCTTGATCCTTAACCAATTTATTGTTATATTTATGAACTGGGTGGTCCTATCGATCAATGAGAAGGATTCTAGTATAGACCACCTGACTAGTGGAAGAGGTTGGAGATAGATTTTATTGTCATTGTACACCCTATCTACTAGCTTCTCATCATCTTTCAAGTTTTTAGGGACTGGTGCCATGTTATAGGTTTTGATTTGCTCCAAGTTCATCCTTGAATAATATCTTAACCTACCTTCCTCTTCATCTTGCATATCTTCCTAGTAATATTCATATAAAGGAATATGGGAATATGTGGTACCCACTATACTAGTCACATAACTAGTCAAATCATAGAAGGGCCTTACATCAAGAGCTCTCAAGGTTATTTGAGTCACCTCTACATCTACACATTTGAATTTTGATAGGGAAGGGCAGGTGTATCTCCTTATGTTGATAGAGAAGTGGATCCCTGCCTTATGTTTGTTTGATAAAAACTTATGGGTTTCCACAAGTTGCCTCACAAGTTCCATTAGGGCCCATTTTTCACTTGCATACCTTAGAAGGGTGTATGGATAGTCATTGAAACCACCCACTCTAATATATGAATATGTTTGGAACTAAATGAAAAATGACCCCACTTGACAATTTCTATCATTACAGTATCAAAAAATCTTCTCCTCCCTAGTTTTTTCTCAAACATGATTATGATGCATTATACAAAAACATCATTTACCCTTCTAAAGTATTATTTGATTGCCTCAAAGGTGAGGTCAAGGTAGTAGTTAAATACCTTTTTGATTTGATTAGGAACTATGTTTAATTCAAGGAAATCCCTCCCTTTTGCTAATATATAGATAACGTATGATGTCATATAAAACTTGCCTATAGATTAAACATCCATCAACTATTTGTGAATGGATTCATAAATCAACTGGGCCTAGTTGATGTACTATTTCTTCTGATGGATTGCCCAGATATACTGGTACATCCAATCTTAGTAATTCTTGGCATTTGGGTCCCTTGAAACTCTATGCAAGAGTATAATAATGTCTCCTACTTCATCCTTGAAGTCTATCCTATCCAAGATCCTAGGCATCCTTGTGGCTGTAGGTCTAGGGGTTTTAGCCGTTATTTGTTTAACACCCATAGACAGGCTACATTATTATTTTGATATAACTTTTTATAGGAGTGAGGGGAAATATCTAGGTAGCTTTCATGTTCTAGAATCAAGAACATGGTATCAATGAAATAAGGGTCCAAATTCAAAATATTCTCTCCTTTATCATTCAGTACTTCCCTCTTCTCAACAATATGTTTTTCTATGGTGAGCATAAGATCAAGGATTTGTAATGAGAGTGAGAAGGATGTAACCTATGGCAAACCACTGTTGTAGATGCTTTAAATCTAATCATTCTTAAATTCTACATTTAATCTATTTTTTTAAATACGCTAGGTTTGTGTTACCTAGATCTATGTTAGTGATCTTGTTAGTGTTTGAATCTAGGTTGGATGGGACATCAGGGCCCTTTAACTTAAATGCCATCTTCTTTCCAAACATGTACCCTAAAAAATTAGTGAGGAAAAAACAACAAGAAAGTTAGTTAGGGTTTAGACTTGTTATTACAGGTTCTTCTTCCACTTTAAACTTGGTGAGGTTTTAGTTTACAATTGCAAGTTTAAAGTTTGGCATATATATAATGTGTAATTACAGCTATAAAGTCTTACTAAAATGTTTGGTATGGGTTTTACTTGAAATTTCACTTGTAAATTTTGATGAAAGGTCTAGCAAGAAAATTGGTTTGTAGAGGCAAGTCAGAATTATGACATGAACTTAGAGTTATTAAGATAAGGGGAATCTCCACCAAGGTTTTGTATGTGTTTTTGCAACTGGACTTTCCTTGGGGTTTGATCTTGTAAAAGAAGGAGGGATTTTTTCCTAAATTTATGGAGGGGATTTATGGGGAATATTTTGAATTTATAGTTTTATATTTGAACCCTAAAAACCCTATGTATGATAAATGACTGGATGAATTTTAATGAAGTTTCTATAATTGCAGCTAAGAAACTAGAAAATGCAAGCAAATATGGAAAAATGATGCTAAATCCAAGATAAAAAACATAGACTTCTATCTAATAACCTTATGCTTACCTAGAGAGAAATAATGACAATAATTTAAAGGAAAATGTGAATGACCTATATAAATACCATTTTTTGCATGCATAGGGGATGACAACAATAGATTTGATGTATGGCTCTAGCTTTGCTTGGAAAATGAGGTCTAGATCATGGGTTTCCTTGGAACGTAGAGCTCTAACATTGATTTATAATTATGGTAATGATGGAAAAAACCTCATTATATATAAATAATCACATATAAATTTTAAGCAAGACAATGAATAGATAAATAATAGGGAAGCAAATTTTTGGGGTTCTTATGCAATTTTTTAATTTGTAAATTGTATTTTGTGTTTTGATCTCCAATTTTTATTGAGTGATTTTTCAGAGGTGGGAAATGCCATGGAAGTAGTTATCAAAACTTCATTTGTACTTTTTAACTTTACAAAGTTGCAAAGTGCATCAGAAGTTACAATTTCCACTAGGTAGGGAGGAAGGAAAGAAATTGGAACTTGAGTTGCACTTTGTAAATTTGTAAAGTTTCAAAGTGAAATTAGAGTTCTAATTCCCTCTAGTATGGTGAATGATGGAAAGTGGAACTCGATTTTCACTTTGTAACTTTGCAAAGTGCAACTAGAGTTCTGATTCTCACTGGTATTAAGTAAGAGTGGAAGGTGAGGTTTTGATTGTATTTTGAAACTCAAAATTTGATTTTCTCTAGGTATTGGGTAAGCAGGAAGTAGAGGTTTGGGTGCACTTTTTAACTATACAAAGTCACAAACTACACTCAAATTTCTAGTTTCCATTAGGTAACTTGAAAAAGGTTTCTTGGTCAATTTTAAAGCTTTCTCTCAAAAAAATTATGGGTCCCCCTTAAGGTACAAGGTGTTTTGATATTTTTGGCACAAAAATATCAACATTTTCAAAAGTCCATTTCTAATCCTTTCACCAAGGGTGAGAAAAGGTGATTGTGATTTTGTGAAGCAAATCAACACGAACAACCTCGATAATTTTCTTATAGGACTCATCCATAGAGGAAAGTTTAAAATTCACTTTGAATTCCTCCCAAGAAACCCAAAAGTGAGAGTGTTTGAAAAAAAAATCTTACATAATGTGAATTCCTCTTTGAAATAACTAAATATAATTAATCCATGGCACCTTTTCAATAGGGATGACATGATATTTAATAATAGTAGACCATCAAAGAGAATGTTGGTTGATAGAAAGGCCATCTCTATAAACAAAACCATTCCATGACAACTAGGTTTAAATTTTCCAAGATTTTTAAATGATTTTAATCATAAAATACCCATAAAAAATTCATAGGGGTTGTAAGAGTGAGAATTTTAACAAAGCCTATACCTTTTCAAGTTGAGCGACCATGAGGGGTGTTTAATCCTAAATTGAGATGGGTCAATATGGTATAGAGTTAAGAATATAGAAATAAATACACATAAGGGTGATAAATATATCTATATAAAACTAATTAATTTAAAAATTAGATAAACAATATTCTAAATTTAAATATTGAGATGTGCTAAAAATAGAAAGTACAACTATTGATTGATATTACAATGAATTGAAAACAAGAGTACTTAGTTGGTTTACTATGCATATGTAGATCTTGGATAAAACAAGTTGGAATTGGAATTGATTTTGATTTTTGATCAATCATAATTTTTTTTAAATTTACATTATGTGGCATTGGATGATTCAGTTACATCGACGTAACTGTCTAACCTAGATGTAGGTGTTTGTTGACAATTTTGCCACCATTGTTCAAAGTTGCTTATGTGTAAGTTTTCAAGAAGAATAAATTCATGAATTTAAGATTAAATAATGTCTAAAAAACATCATATGACCTTAATCATGCCAAAACCATGCTCAATAAAAACTCATAAGTCTAAATTTTGATAGATTTTTCTTCTAACTAGCTAGTTGTAAGCTCGTGAAGGCAATTTTTAAATGCTCAGTACATGAAGGAGAAGAAGAGTTGGTTTTAATTGTATTAGGATTAATTATGGGACCATATTACCTGAATATTAAATTCATTTTTTTAATTTTATAGTGACTTAACTTTATGAACAATCGTTAAGCAGAAAAGGTGCCTTATGACTCAGTTTTAGACAATATGTTTACATTTTTGAGTTATGTATTAAAAAATAAAAGTGGTGTGAGATATTATAGAGAATAAATTAACTTAATATACCTTATTAAATAATTTTTTAAAGTCAAATAATGTATAAAATCAAAGGTACATGTATTAGGGTTTTAAGCGAGCAAGAGAGACAACCATAAAAAGTAATTTTTGAGTCATTTAAATGATTGTTTGAGCTATCCAATGATTGTAATGATGAGAGGGGTTATTATAGGTCACAATAAAAAAAAATTAGGTATTTATATCTCATAAAACTCAATAAAATGGAAAAAATTAGACCTACAAGCATTCAAAAATGAAATTGTGTAGACTAGGAAACACTAAAAAGTGTATATTTTAAGATTTATTAAATTAAATCTCTTGAAATTTGATATGGAAGTCTATTTTTATATATTTTAAGGTTTAAAATTGTTTTAATATCCATAATATTACTTATAATAGGTAAAATTCTAAAATATAAGTTTTATGTATGAAGGAAATCATGGTTTTATCACTAATTTGCTCATAAGTGGAGTTAGAAATGAGTGTTTTAGGTCCTTATAATGGGAAAAAATAATTTTAGAGTGTGTATAGTTTATTTAAAAGTATAAATACATGATAATATAATGAAAACCAATTTAAAATAGGCTCATCTCATTGAAAAACATCTCCAGGTCACCCTGTAGGCAACAAACAAACTCATTTTATGAATTTTTATTTGAGAGTTTAGTGAATTTTTTTGAAAATTTTAAAATTTTTATAGGTATTAAACATTTATACATATAAAATTATAATATTATTAGTGTTTTATGAGGAATATAACTCATTTTATACCCCATCATCTAAATCAACATTTCTTGAGGCCTAGAGAGCACAAAATGACAGTTTTTGAAGTTGTACATGGAGTTTGGAGAATTTTTTTGGTTTTAAGGTATATGAAACCATGGTGATGATGTTAAAATCATATTTAAACTATTTATATATTCAAATATTTCAAAATTCATCAAGTTCTAGGTTCTTACTATGGATTCAAGAAGCTTGTCAAACCACATAAGATGTACACTTCCAAGAAGAACCAATATGGATAGTTTTGGTTGTCATCATCAAGTGCACTCTTATAAGAGATATTTAATGAATAATTAAAAAAACAACAAGAATATCTCTCTATATGGTTCCCCCCATGTGGGATAATTTTAAACAAGGTCAAGTTAAATACATCAAGCTTTTAATTAGCCCTAGAAAGGTGGAGTTTGAAACATGCAAGAGTGGAGAAGTTGATTTGAAGTATTGGTTAAGATTTGAGGCCATATTTTAATGTAAGACACTCCTTAGATAATAAAAATGAAATGTCTCTCCTACTACTCACCCATTGGGCTAAGTTTAAAAAAGTCAAGAGGCTCAAGTCAAACTCCAAGTTACAAGTCAAGAGGCCCAAGTCAAACTCCAAGTTAAAAGTCAAGATGGATGATGTGAAACTCTAAGATACATGTTAGATAAATTAAGTAAAAATTTAATATGCATGTAAGATCAAAAATATTTAAGTGATGATCAAAAGTTCAATGCAAGTTCATAAGGAGATAACTGAAGATAATAAATCTCTTCAAGACTAAAGATAATCAAAAGCATGCATGAAGAATATTTGACCTTTTCAATATTCTCTCTCTTTCCTGCTATGCAAATTTACAAAAATAATGTTTAAACTCAAAATTATATGTTAGAATTTGGAAGTGGAAGGTTAAGATGGTGATTAATTTAAAATTTCAATTGAACTAGGAGTGAAGTTGAGTTTTCATGTGGACTCATCTCTAATTTCTTATCTCCTCTCTCCTTGCTTATTTTTCTATATGTATTTTCATTATGAGAAGTTTAGGATCATTATTCTTTTGTATTATATAAAATCTGCCAAAATCTTTACTACATCACTTTTAAAGAAATAAAGAGCTAAATTTTACTCCATTTTCAAGCTTTCATGAAGTGTGTGTTTAATATTCATTGATGTAACTTAGTGAATGACTAATTTTACTATGTTTATGTATAAATTATTCACCTGTATTCAAGAAATAATAATTATTTTAGGTAATATAGAGTGTCTAAGTCTAATTTCAACCTAATTTGGAAGTGAATTTAACCATTATTTAGTCCTTTTAAGCTACTCTGTGTTTGTCAAGACCTCTGTGTGAAATTCTGATGCAAGAGTCATTGTATGATAATGGAGTGAATATGTGTAGGTTATTTAACTTCCAAAATGTGTTAATTATATTCATAATTTATCTTAATTTTGGTTCATCTCCCCAATTTTCAAATTTCATTTCCATATTTAGTGTTAGCATTATTCCTTCTACCCTTTTCCTAGTCAAGAAAACACTATTTGAGAGAGTTTAGAGAGAAGTGGGTGAGTGTAACAAAGGGAACCAACCCTTCATATGGATATTATATCCAAAATAATATCACCCACACCTTGCATCATTTACATTATGTCAAAAGGAGTGAGAATAGGCACACATTCTTAGTAGAGTGCAATTTTGAGTGATAAAATTTTTTAGTACAAAATATTGAATGTATATGGATGTGACCACCTGGAACCTTGTGGGTTTTCTATCAAATTTTCTATAATGTATTCATATCTTCATCATAAGTTGTTTCTCTTTGTAAAATTATAAAACCCTATACTCCTCACCCTTAGAATGAGTATGAGAAAAATAGGTTAGTGATCTCACGGTGTCGAACTATCCCAAGAACCCCTTTGTCAATGGGCACTACTTATATAAATAATATTGTAAAGAGGGATTAAAAATTATGCATTTCTCCTTGAATGTGTTGGAATCAAAACAATTCAGAGGGGAGTGAATCAATCTTCAAAAACTTTTACAACTTTACTTTATCATTCATGAACTATCAAAGCAATATAGTGAACTAACAACACATCAAGAACCATAAGCATGAGATAAGAGCATAATACATAAAACACTTATTTTAGTGGTAAAACCTCAAGGGGAAGGAAAAAAAAAAAAAAATAAAAAAAAAAATAAAAAAAAATATATATATATATATATATATATAAATTTAATACATTCATATAATGAAAACATCAAGATTTAATGAAGCACCAACTTCACATGGAACACCAATCCCAACTAGCCAAACACCCACTTGACAAGGCTTTAACAAACACTTAATTTAAAGGAGGTACCAGAACCCTAGATGACTCAAAACCAACTAATCCACATAATTTATTTTATCAAATTAAAGACACACAACCAATTGATGATGACCACC
Organism: Torreya grandis; assembly: GCA_037957365.1. NCBI lineage: Eukaryota > Viridiplantae > Streptophyta > Pinopsida > Cupressales > Taxaceae > Torreya > Torreya grandis. The sequence continues at coordinate 362,493 of JARHVA010007269.1, read as the reverse complement.
TCTTAAGCTCTTCACACTCTTAGCCCTCTCAAACTGCCTTCTAGGTTCCTTTGCTCAATTAGGTCTCTGTTGACCATTTTTTGCCCAACAGGCAAAAAATTGGTCCCCTTCTATCCCTATTATTCTAGGCCATTTCATTTTCTAATTTTGCATGAATCTATTCATTTCTATGGACTCTACAAAATTTCTATGGACTCTGCAAGTCTAAATCTATAGACTCTATAGGTTTTGGATTTCTACGGACTCTACAAGTTAGTCCTTTGGTGCATGGAGAATCAGTTTAGAGAGTGCTAGGGTTTTTCAAGGCTTCTTCAGGCTCTTATCTAAGAAAAAATCATGAAGAAGGTTGGCATGGATGAACCATTGAACTAGTTCAATGCTTTGGTTCAACACTTGGTTCAATTGCCTGGTTCAATCAGTAGTTCAATCGGCATTGGTTTGAGCCTTGGTTTAATTGCTCCATTTCAAAGCCTGGTTCATCACTTCAATTCCATCACTTCAATTTCTAGGCTTGGTTCATCACTTACTTCTTCACTTGGTTCAAACAAAAGGTTCATCGGCATTTGGTTCAACGTTGGTTCAACCACTTGGTTCATCAGTGTGTAGCTTTGAACCATTGAACCAGTTCAACCAATTGGTTAAATGGCTTGGTTCAACTGCATTGGTTCAATTCCTTAGTTTAATGCTTAGTTTAATGACATCAGTTCAAGTGGCTCTTAGTTTAATCAGATGATTAATTGCCAAAGTTCAATAGGATTGATGCACTTCATTGAACCATTAAACCGGTTCAATGAATTGGTTCAATCATTTGGTTCAACACTTAAGTTTAACACTTTGGTTTAATGGCTTGGTTCAATAGCTTGGTTCAAGGGTGTGCCCTATAGCTGAAGGGCAGTTCAAGATCTGAAATTTCTTGTAGAGGGCAGTTAGAGTTCAAAGGCCATGGCTAAAGGGACCAAAAGAAGACGCCCACCCAAAGGGTATGCTCCCTTGCAGAGGGCTCTTGCCGCAGATAATGGGCCGTTTCTCAAGAAGTCAAAGGGTCTTTTCCCTTCGAGAAGGATAGACAAAGACTGAGACAATTCTTGTGTACTTTTTGGTCGTGGGAAAAGGCTTGAAATAGAAAACCTACCACAAAGCAAAAAAGCCGTAGAAAAGGACCTAATGACTTTTACCAAGGACGGTGATGTCCCAAAAGCCATCAAATTTAAGCAGATGAACTAGCCATTGGGTGACAGCCACGTGAATGCCAAATTTAACATAGTGAAGTAGCCATTTATTTTGAACTGTCTGAGTGCCAAATCATGAAAAGAACCCAATGATCACAGTGACCCATAAGAAGATCACCCCTAAGGGCTGAAAGAGCAAGAAGAAGACAAGGAGTAGAAATGACAAAGCAATTCAAGTGGCGAAGGGAAGGTGATTTATTATAGATGAGCAGTGCGATGTGTTTTTATGCAGTTGGCATTGATGAGGGGACAAACTATAGTCTATTTGTAGGAAAGAGGGGTGGCCATGTTCTTGCATTAATGTTTGAACACCAAAGTCAATTTTGGTGATTATACAACATGGTTCTAGTAGGCCTCTTCTAAAGACTAACATCAGTAACAATGGTTTTCCTCTTCCAAAGATTCAGAACACACATGGGCCACTTGCAAAAAAGAGCACCAAAATCTTTCCCAAGAAGTGCCAAGTCTCTCTTCCTCTTTCTATAAATTGTAAACTCCTCATTCAAGAAGGGAATTTGACTCTCAGCCTTAAGGCAAAACTCTGCCCAAAAATCTCTCGGGCTTGTAAGGCAGAGCTGCTAGAATTTTACCTTGAATCAAAACATAGCATTTTTACCTCCATTCTGAGTTTTGCATCTTTAGTATGTGTCTATGCCTTGATTCTATGTTAAGTCATTTTCTTAATGCTTTTGCAAAATGATTGCAACATGTCTAGTGCATTTTTGAGTTTCCTTTTATAGGTCTGTCAGAAGTGTCCCTAGAGGAGTATAGGTGAAGTGGATAGGCTGCTACAACGTGTCTTAGAATGCCTCTAGTAGTTATTTCCTCCCTATATCTCCATGGACCCCTAACCCACTGATGCAGAAGGTTTTCTCATTTTAGATGAAGTGTATAGGCACTTACTTTTGGTGAAAAGTGGATATTCGGGCTGGGTGGATCACATTTTCTAGTGTATCACCTTTTCTTTTTTTAGGCTTAGGCTTTATTTTTAGCATCTCTCTCTCCATTTTCATCCCCCATTTTTACATTTTTTGTTAGCAATAGGAGAAAGTAGGGCCTAAATGATACATCAGAGGGAGTTAGCCCTTATCTAGAGACTCTCCCCTCTAGCTTTGCCGGTCCCATAGGTGAGATGGGAGTTTCCATTATTGTGTGAAGAAGGTAGGATCTCGGCCTCCTGCCAAGGGTGCAATCTTCTACATCAACAGTATCTGGCATGCCCAGTGAGACCAACTAAGATAAGTTGTGTCCAAAGAGTTGAATAATTTTTGGTGTGTTCTTTAATTGACCAACCTTTAGAGGATTTTGCATCAACACCAATGGTGACTCTGAGTTGAATCAATTGGTTAAGTAGCCTGGTGCCATCAAAAATAACTTTTGTATGTATAATCCCTTTGCACAAAATCATGGGCCTTGTATTCCTTCATATTACCATGATCAAGCTCAAAACATTCATGTAATCCCCTCAAGCAGCCCTCCTAGTTGCCCTTCAACCAAAAGGGCAAATTCCAATTTTGAGATCTTTTGCCTTGATGGCAACCTCCTCACCTAGGGGGAAATAGTGGAATCATGGGGTAGGAAAGAGGAGAAGAAAGGTTTTGATCAAAACCTTAGAAAAGATAAAGCTACTCCTACCCATGATTCCTATGATCTCTAAGAAAGGCTCTTCCAAGAAGATCTAGCCAGGCGAATTACAGAGTTGGAATCTAAAGAGAGATTCCTCAGCTAGTGTGTGATGGATGGTTCAGACCCAATGGAATATTCTATGTCTAAACACACCCCATCTATACACTTCTAAGAGAGCTATCAGGCCACACCTAATATAGATGAAGTGCTAACCAAGTGGAAGGAGGAGAATCATTTGATTCTAGCTCAAAGACTGCCTCCTCTTCCACATGTTTTCTCCACTTCACCCCTTCTCAAGGAGGAACCTATTCTACAGGAGGTGAGTGAGGAGCAGAAGATCTAATCTATAGTTTTTCAAGGGGTTATCATTAGTGATAGTGAAGAAGAAATCATCATTGAGGCTTTTTGTGAATGCATCATCAGCAATGGAGAAGACTCAAGTCACACATACATGTAGATGTTCTAGCAATATGAGGAGGAACAAAAGCATGGTGAGCTCTCTCCCCCTTTTTTCGATGAACTTCCCTATTGTTTTGATGAGGAGGACAACTACACTGAGGAGCCTGAGTTGGAGGAGGATTAAGAGAATATCTTTGAACATCTAGAGACCCTAATCATCAAGGAGGTGAAGGAGAGGTTTGTCTTCCTGGAGGAAGGCCTTGAAGAAGAAAGCTTCAAATAAAGAGGCAATGTTCTATGGGATGAGCAATCATTTTGTGAGTCCATCTCAGACATCACAACAGTCACCCTTCTTCAAAAAGTCCAAGAGGAAGTAGAGGATGAGTCTGACAGAGTCTTTAATGAGGTAGAAGGAAACAAGTCAGACCATGATGCATTACAAGGGGATTATGCACATCAAAGGGCTAATGGTGATAAGTCAGCAGCCACTGATTTCTTGGTGAATAGCACCAATATGAATGACCAACATTCAATAAGCTTCCAAGGACAAGTAGAGTACATATATGTCAAAAGCATGTTCAATTCTGATCCACTCAGATACCATCCAACCCAAGTGACAGGCAAGAGGAGCAGGTCACCAAATCTCCTTTTCGTTCAGCCACTTGTCTATCACCATAAGTCTTCTTTCCAAGAAGGGGACTTAAGAAGCTTTCCCTTTGATCTTGGAGGGAGGCAAACATTCCTAGTTAGCTGTATATAATAGTTTGCTTTCAGTTGTCTTTCCTATTTTCCCTAAGTGTCGTTTGCACAGGTAGTGTTTTTTAGCCTTGTGTGTTTCCCTTTACATGTGGGGTAAGAAGCTTCATGTTTGATTCTTGGATCTTTGGGGCTATTGCTAACCTTTCTTCATAGCTACATCTAACTTCGTGCCCAATGGACTACAAGGCAACTAGTCTTTAAGCATAACAAGCATGATTCCCCTAGGAGTCACCAATTTGTTGACCATTTTTTGCCTAACATGCCAAAAATTGGTCCCCTTTCATCCCTGCTATTCTAGGCCATTTCATTTTCTGATTTTGCATGAATCTGTTCATTTTTATGGACTCTACAAAATTTCTATAGACTCTGTAGGTCTAAGTTTATGGACTCTGTAGGTTTTGGATTTCTACAGACTCTATAGGTTAGTACTTTGGTGCATGGAGAATCAGTTCAAAGAGTGCTGGGGTTTTGCAAGGCTTCTTCTAGCTCTTGTCTGAGAAAAAAACATGAAGAAGGTTGGCATGGTTGAACCATTGAACCAGTTCAATGCTTTGGTTCAATGCCTGATTCAATTGCCTGGTTCAATCAATAATTCAATCGGCCTTGGTTCGAGCCTTGGTTCAATCAATAGTTCAATCACTCCATTTCAAAGCCTGGTTTATCGCTTCAAGTCCATCGCTTCAATTTATAGGCTTGGTTCATCACTTGGTTCAAATAAAAGGTTCATTAGCATTTGGTTCAACGTTGGTTTAACCACTTGGTTCATCAGTGCATAGATTTGAACCATTGAATCGGTTCAACCAATTAGTTCAATGGCTTGGTTTAACTACATTGGTTAAATGCCTTAGTTCAACGCTCAATTCAATGACATTAGTTTAAGTAGCTCCTAGTTCAATTAGATGATTACTCACCAAAGTTTAATGGGCTTAGCACGCTTCATTAAACCATTGAACTGGTTTAATGAATTGGTTTAATTATTTCGTTCAACACTTAAGTTCAACGCTTTAGTTCAATGACTTGGTTCAAGGGTGTGCCCTACAGCCAAAGTGTAGTTCAAGATTCGAAAGCCCTTACAAAGGGCAGTTAGAGTTCAAAGGCTGCGGCTAAAGGGACCAAAAGAAGATGCTCACCTGAAGGGTATGCTCCCTTGCAGAGGGCTCTCATTGAAGATAATGGATCATTTCTCAAGAAGCCAAAGGGTCTTTTCCCTCTGGGAAGGATAGACAAAGACTGGGACAATTCTTGCAAACTTTTTGTCCATAAGAAAAGGCTAGAAATAGAAAACCCATGGGAAAAAAGCTTGAAACAAAAGCCTGTGAAGTAGAAAAGCCATAGAAAAGGACCTGATGACTTTTGCTGAGGACAGTGATGTTTTGAAAGCCATCAAATTTAAGTAGATGAACTAGCTGTTGGGTGACAGCCATGTGAACGCCAAATTTAACATAATGAAGTAGCCATTTGTTTTAAACTATATGAGAACCAAATCATGAAAAGAACCCAAGGAACATAGTGATCTGCCAGAAGATCACCCCCGAGGGCTAAAAGAGCAGGAAGAAGACAAGGAGCAGAAATGACAAAGCAATTCAAGTGGCGAAGGGAAGGTGAGTTATTGCAGATGAGCGACCTGACCTATTTTTTTGTAGTTGGCATTGATGAGGGGACAAACCACAGTCTATTTGTAGGAAAGAGGGGTGGCCATGTTCTTGCATTAATGTTTGAATGCCAAAGTCAATTTTGGTGATTATATAACATGGTTCTAGTAGGTCTCTTCTAAAGAATGACATCAGTAACAGTGGTTTTCCTCTTCCCAAGATTCTAAATGCACATGGGCCACTTGTGGAAAAGAGCACCAAAATCTTTCCCAGTAAGTGCCAAGTCTCTCTTCCTCTTTCTATAAATTATAAACTTCTCATTCGAGAAGGGAATTTGAGTCTCAGCCTTAATCTACCCAAAAATCTCTCGAGCTTGTAAGGCAGAGCTGCCATAATTTTACCTTGAATCGAAACATAGCATTTTTACCTCCATTTTGAGTTTTTCATCTTTAGTATGTGTCTATGCCTTGATTCTGTGTTACGTCATTTTCTTAATGCTTTTACAGAATGATTGCAGTATGTCTGGTGCATTTTCAAGTTTCCTTTTATAGGTCGATTAGAAGTGTCCCTAGAGGAGTATAGGTGAAGTGGATAGGCTGCTGCAGCGTGTCTTAGAATGCCTCTAGTAGTTATTTCCTCCCTATATCTCCATGGACCCCTGACCCACTGATGCAAAAGGTTTTCTCATTTCAGATGAAGTGTATAAGCACTTCCTTTTGGTGAAAAGTGTATATTTAGGCTGGGTGGATCACATTTTCTAGTGTATCACCTTTTCTTTTTTTAGGCTTAGGCTTTATTTTCAGCATCTCTCTCTCCCTTTTCATCCCCCCCCCCTTTTTACATTTTTTGTTAGTAGTAGGAGAAATTAGGGCCTAAATGATACATCAAAGGGAGCTAGCCCTTATTTAGAGACTCTTCCCTCTAGCTTCACTGGTCCCATAGGTGAGAGGGGAGTTTCCATTGTTGCGTGAAGAAGGTAGGAGCTCGACCTCCTGCCAAGGGTGCAATCTTCTGCGTCAACAATCTCTTCAAGATAGATTAAGTCATTTAAACTTCATAGTCATCTACAGTACCCATGTTAGATATTCATGATAGTTTATATGAACCATTATTATGGTATAAAATACCTCTTTTATCTTCTTCTAAGTGTTATATCTTCTACTTAAACTCACTGATCCTCAATCTAGATAATTAGGCCTTGTTATTATACTGGGCTCTTGATCATACACCTCTTGGTCAGCCATACACACTTTAACACTTATATTGTATATAAAATAGGACTTATGACATTAAAAAAACATGAATCAAACATTAAAATATGTTTTTAATAACATTTAAGACCAAAACCTCTTTTAGGGCTTAAGGAGACCTAATTCAATTAGGCCTTCATTAACACACGTTAACCCTTTGATACTCTTAGAAAAATTTAAAAATTCATAAAAAAATTAAAAATTCATATTCCAATAAAATATAACCCTAATAATATCATATTATGTCCATGACATCTTTTATATCCAGTCACCACTTGAAGCATGCCATTAGAACTATTCACAATTAGGCCGGTATATACTCAGAAAGTCTATCTGGAACAACTAAAGATAACATAATGTTTGGAAAAAAGATGAAAATAAAACATACACATATAACCTTAAATACCTCAAAAAATTCACCAAGTGTGTTATACTTCATTAAATAGGGCAAAACGACTAAAAAACAATCTTGCAACTTGCTGACTCAGAACTACCAGTTTTCCTTAAAGACCAGTCATGGTGATTTTGACCTTCAACACCTGTATGAATAATTTAAAAGAGTCTTGATGCATGTGGATGATCATATGTGATAATTATACCATTTTTAAATATAAATATAATAATTTAAAATGGAAATATTGGTCTTATATACCATCTCATAATCTTGTACCTCATTATCTCATCTGAACTAGACAGGTCAACTTATGAGCAACATTTTCATCATATCCACTGACCTTTAAAATTTTTATCCAACATGAATATGTATTATTATTTTTTAAAAATGTATCCATGCACTTTAATTCATCCCTATTCCATGATAACACATCCTTAATCATCTTCTCATTACTGCCTGGATTTCTCACGATTTTCACCATTAGGTCTGTTAGTGACTAGTTAACTTGGATGATCAATTTAACACACCTAAGGGATATAACATATCTAGAAAATTAAATTGAAAAAAAATACAAGTATCAAAATTTTCCTTCATCCATTTATTATTTTTGAGTTAGTCAAGATTGACTGCTACAACAAATTTAAAAAAAACTAGTTCTTTTTTGTAGGGTCTACTCACACACTTGACAAACCAATCACACCCAAAGGTTATTGGGAGAGTTTAATACAACCTAAGATCACTTAAATAGCCATAAAAATCTATTTTTATCATTTTAGAACAACTTCTTTCATATCAGGTCACTATTAGGGTTCTTTGAGGGTTTAAACCATCTTCTACTGTTAGCAATCATTCAAAAAACTTAGCTCCTCATTATAAAAACTAATACCTAAAAATTTGAGATAAGACCATTCCCAATCTACCATTAATATATTAAGTTCCCATTCAAAGGTTACACATGCCAATGAACACTTGAAAGTCCTTCTTGGGTTGAGAAGCCTTTAATCTATGCACTTGAGAAACCTTAAAACACTTTTTCAAGCCTAGACCTTCAAACTTTGACCTCAAACTTGGTCAAAACACATAGGATAATCAATCACACCACTAAAAATTCTCACATTCTCATTCTTATCTTGAAATTTGAATCTCATACCTCATTTGGCCATCATCTCTCTCTTTACTCTCTATACCTTGACCTGTAAATCACATTAGGCCTTGAAATTGACCTTCATGCCTTTTTCCATGTGCTCTCCACCTCTCTTAAATTCTCACAAAAAATCTCACATTATCAAAAAATATAAAACATCCTTCATATATTGACAATATATCATGATTCATCATTAGGCCAAGAATGGTCTAGAAGTGGTTTAATTACATACTAGGTCTATAGGTCCTACCCCTATAGGCTCACTCTAAGACTCACATGAGTGATCCAATACATCATATGCATGTTAAGGTAACCTCATGCTACCACTCATGCTTGTGTGTGTTCATCTCACCAAGCCACCATGCTCAAACCTTCTCACTAGGACTTTACATGCCATGACTAGTGTCATGACTAGGCTTCTCAAGTATTTGAAATTTGAAAAGTGGACTTGAAACACTCTTTGATGCTTATATACCTTTTTCACATGCATTAAATGTTCCTAAAATGATTTAATAGCTCTCAATGATGATATAAAATAAGAACATTCTTTAATGACCTCATAAACACCTTTCTTTAAAACCTTTGACATCAATGATAACATAAATGCCAAACTTCAACAAAAGGAACAATGGTCAACAACATGTTGGATTGCATGTGCATAAAGATATAGTGTGTGATGATCAAGTACATAGAGTGACCTAGCTTCTAAATTGGCAAATATGGCTCATTGGATTCCCCTTCAGTAATTCAAAGCTATATATGGGATATGCCTATGATTGATAATGAAATAGGAAAGAATAGGGAAGCTCTTCTCACTTGAATGATTTATTAAGTGATATTGGTAAATTTCCTTATGAGTTACTAGGCCTTTCCTAGGTTAGGAAATAAAGAGGATTGATTATATATATATATCCTTTCAAGAAATATCTTGCATTGAATAACTTAGGAAATATCTTGCATTAAATAACTTAGGTCGACCATGAGGACACATTATAATTGTAAATTTGATTACTTTAGGGCACTAGACACTTAGTTTGATATATATATATATATATATATCCTTTCAAGAAATATCTTGCATTAAATAACTTAGTAAATATCTTGCATTAAATAACTTAGGTCAACCATGAAGACACATTATAATTGTAATTTTGATTACTTTAGGGCACTAGACACTTAGTTTGGCACAAGACACTTGCATCGACATAGGCACCTAGTTAGGATGTAAGTGTCTAAGAAGCTATAACATAAGTGTAGGTCCAAAGCTTGTAGAGGATGATAATAAGCAAATTTATAACATTTTGCATAATATAGAATGCTTGGTCATTAGAACAACATATGTTTAGACTAAAATATAATCAATAGACATAAAATCTAGTGGATGTGATCCTTTCAATAACTGTAAGCTCTAGGAACTAAAGGGTACAACCATGAGAAGTAATTTCCAAGTATACAAGACTGAGGTGCTATATAATTCAAATTTAGTATCTAAATTTACCTCCATTTAATCTAGTAACAAAATTTTTAGTTTAAAAGAAAGAAATGTGTACCTAGGTGTGTATAACACACCATGTCTTTACATGAATCCAACTTTAGTGCTTTACTAGTGATTGACCTGAAACCAAAAGCATGTTAAAGTATATAATTAGTGAATATAATCTAAAATATAAATCATTTGAAATGTTTGATAGTAAAGAGAATGAGGTTAGGAGTACACTTGTGTATCAATACAACTATCTTACCTTTTGGTAATTTAATTTGAATAGATGTTTCATTATGAATCATTGAAACTAAGATTAAGACAAATTTAAAACTTGCAAGTGCATATATATATATATATATATATATATATATATATATATATATATATATATATATATATATATATATATATATATATATATATATATATATATATATATATGAGGATAATGTGCCCCTAACCTTGGAGAAAAGGTGAGTTGCCACCTGACATTTGAAGTAAACTCAAAGGTGCAACCTAATTACACTTATAACTTGGTGAAATTGAGTGATTCAAGTCAAGTCACACTACAAATTAAGTGAGGGTGAATGAATTAATCACTCCATCATGTAAACTTGGTAATATTTAGTGATTTAATCACCTCAACCTTACCAAAAGTGAACCAACTATTGTAGTAGATTGATTGAATAATAGTTTATAAAAGTCCATCTTAGTGTCTGCTAAAGTCCATAAAAATATTTACAATCTAAAACTAATTTTGATTTTGCAATTCAAATCAACCTTTGCATGGCATATGCAACTTATATATGTCTCAAGGTAAAACTTGGGCATAACAACGCTTCCAATATATAGAATGTTGCCACAATTGTGTATATGAATCATATAACTATGCAATTTGGCCAATTTAATTTTTTTTAGTATGGAAGACATGTCCCCACTAAATCTATAAAATTTGATAATTGGTATAAGTGTGGAGAACATGTTTCTATAACATGCCCTGACTATAATATAAAAATATTGAGTACTGAATAATTATGGAGAACATGTTTCCCAAAACACACCCCCACTGATTCTAAAAATGTGAAAAATGTGGAGGTCCTACCTCTATGACATACCCCAACTGATATGACCCCATTTTGAGGTGAGGGGTGTAGAATAGGATTATGAGACAAGGTTAGATCATGTGTTATTGAAGAAATCACCAAAATAAGCATAAACACCTAACTTATCAAGCCTATTCCCTTAAGGGGTGTTACTAATGAATTCTAAGAGCTAATTAAGAAAGGAATACAATCAAACCTTCCAAGTAGTGTCCCTCCTCCAAGAGTGATAAATAATCATGTTTTTCCCTAGATTTGATAATCAAAGTCTTTATCAATGAAGAGTAACATAAACCTTCATCATCTCCTAGTGTACTGATGGTTTAGGCTCACATAATTTGTTAATTTGTGTGAATAGGTGAACCTTGTTTACAATTTTTTTTGCATAATAAGTTTGTATAATAGAATATTTGTGAAGATAATTTTGCATAATAATTTTACACAAAAATAGCTAAAAAATGGTGGCTTTGGCTCACTTATTTATAGCTTTCTAAAAATTTTTAGGCTCAGCCATGACCGTCCATCTTGAGATCAAGATGTGTGGCCATGAAATAATTCAATCTTAGAGGGACAAGCCATAAATATTCCTATTAATACTTAAAAAAATGGGGAATTTATGTGGCATGGGAGGGATTAATTCTAATATTTATCCCATCAATGGATTATGGATGCCACCCCATTGATGATGTCATGGGATGATGCAGAATTGAATAATGAATTTTCAATAATTAGATGTTCAATAACTTTCATGGAATTTTTATTTAAGCTCTTGATTTGGTTTTATTTTTTTAAGTAGTTATTACATCCCAATTCCTCACAAAAGCAAACCATTTGACTGTTCATGGATATTTATAGTGGACACATGATATTAGTTATATTTATGAATAAGCTTGAGATTTATGCTATTATGGGATAGTAGAATCTTACTTAGATACATGATGATATATGATTGCTTATTGTGAGTTGGTTAATGTATGAATTTACATTTTGAGCATATTAATGTATTATTTCAATTATATTTATTACTATATGTTTATCATATGATATGATCTAATTACCTGTATGTTGTGAGGTTGACGTAGGAGAACTCATCCATCAGAGCATGCCAGAGGGACAACATCATTAAAGAGGGTGACATAGATGGAGACATCGAAGGTCTACATAGAGATAACAAAACCTTGCACACACTACAATAGATAATACATGGTGTAAATGCATTGAAAATGATTGTTTATGGTGTGTTTATTTCTTGCTTGGGATATTATTTTTTGTGGTTTGCCAGTATAGGTAAATGTCATAATGTATTCTTTTATGTATGTGACATGTCTTGTCATTAATGATGATAAGAATAATTTTGGCAAAGGTAAATTTAAAATATGGGTTATTTGTACATTTTGAAAATTTCCATTTAAATTGATATAATATAGTTAAATGATAATTTAATTTAATAAAAAAATGAAATTTGAGAATTCCATATTAAAATATATTAAAAAATGGAAATTATCTCGAAAAAGAAAAAAATGGGAAAAAATAAAAGAATTAAATAAAATAAAAACTAGAGATTAAAAATAGAAAATCTAAAAAAAATTTAAACATATTAAATAAAAAAAATAAAATAAAATAAAAAAACAAAAAAATCTTGAAAAGTAGAGTTGCACCTATTTTTATATAGGAAAGCTGGAGAAAGTTATCTTATGAATTGGGGAAAATAAGGACAGAAGGAGGAGGAAGTAGCACACCATAGAGGGAAAAGAGACAAATATGATCAACAACAAAATTTATTTGGTAGGTGATGCTTTCAATTATATATATATATATATATATATATATATATATATATATATATATATATATATATATGAATTTTGGTATTCTATGTTAATATTATGTATGTATAATAATATCTTTATTGGGACACTATATATTGTCTTTGTTTAGCTTAAAAACCAAATTAAAAAGGAAGATGATCATACCAGGTTGTCTATATACCTAGTTTATATATCCTTTTTGTTAGTCTATGAATAGTGTGTATTTTAAAGACTACAACCTGCTAAGTGTTTTATTTGGCATTGACCTGGGAGAATTAATCCAAATATAATAGAAAACAAATATTTTTTTAGTATATAATTCCTTAAATCGCTGCCTTAGGCATTACTGATGTATGTCAAGTTATACTTATTTTGAAGTCACTTTATTAACTTTTGTTCTAGCCAGGCTATTATTTTTTGAGTCATTGAAATCTGCATGTTTGAGAAACTAAAATATGCAGTCATTATATTAGGATCACTATTTATTATTTTGGTGGTGTAAAAGTTTATAGTGAATTAGTTAGTCCAAGACATAAATGAATAGCAGTTTATAGAAAGGGTGTCGCCTTATATAAGAGAGTAGGTACAATTTAAAATCTAGAAATTATACCTGATTAGGCATCAATGTAGGTAATTATAATCCCCATAATAAATTTAATCACTAATGTAACTCCTCCATCATACCTTTATATAAGGAATTGCACACTATATTAGATCACTACTTAGTTAGTGTCTTTATTACCAACTAAATAAATTTATAAGAGGCTATTTTAGTTGAAGATCTGAATAAAAAAAATGGAGGTTATTGATTTATTAAGTTCTGTATATTTTATACATATTTCAATCTTTGTAAATCATAGATTTGAACTTGCAACATATTAAAAATAATTAATAATACAAAGGCATCGACCTAGGGTCTATGTATACAAACCAATTTGCAAGAGGAAGTTATAGACATTTAGGCACTGCTATATGAAAGATAATTGCATGTATTGAAAACTATGGTTTTTAGATGGTTCACTAGAATTATTATTTAATTTTAATTGTAAACCTAAATTTAATCACCATATATATACAAACTATTATGATATAGTTAAACGTGATTGATATGATGTCATAATAGTATATCACTTAAATAAAAGTTAAGTGATATGATATGGAAAAGATGGATATGATATTTAATTTCCATTATTCTAGATATGATGTTACTTGAAATCATTAGTTAATTGCAAATCATTATTTATATGGATATGATATTTGACTATCCATGGATTTGTGTCTTAATATAACATAGATGCAATAATACACCTAAGTGATTGTCCATGGATTTATAAGAAAGAGTATATTAGTTAGTATTTGTACTAATTATGACATCACCCTATATATAGTTGAAGCCTTTCCTTAGTCAAAGGTTATATATTCCCATCTGCATTAAACCGTAGCATAGTCATGATGAATAAAAAAATAAGTTTTATATTTAATAAGTAATATAGATATACATCATAGTGTATGATAGATTTAATACTAAGCATATATATGTTTGTCTATATTTATGGTATTGGATATCAACTTGTTACGTTTCCTTAATTATGCTTAGGGATGTATATGGTAAAAACAATTCCTTTTTCCAAATGATGATATGTCTATTTTCAAGATGGTTGTAGGCATAGAGCATTGAATTATTTATTCTTCCACCATAAACATTTAAAGTAAAACATAGAAACTCTTGTAAAGATTTCTAGTTTGTCTAACTTGGCTGTTAGCTCCTTTTCATTATGTAGACGGTGGAATAAACTTATAAGGTTTTCTTTTGGAATATGTTTAACCATAGGAGGTATTGAGATTAATATATTAAGAATACTTTGAAAAGCATAAATAAGACATGCAAGGGTAGAAAACCCATCAAAATGTTTATCATATATAATTCAAGAATAAAAATCATGTGATGTTAACATAATTCTACATGCAAGAATTTAGGGTGAATGTACCTGTTAGCATAATTAAAAAAAAAAATATATCTTTACAGTTTTAGTCCTCAAGTGGAATAATAAATTGAATTAAAAGAATTACTTAAAATGACTTAGTGAAGCTGGCATATAAACCCCTAAATGTAAAATAAATGCTAGACTAAATTTCTTATGTTTTGGGAAAATGAAGTTTTGGATGTTCTAGCCATTGAATATGAATGTGTGTTTCCATGTATTTTTGACTATTTCATTCGTTTGATGCTTAAAAACACTAGACTATGGTAATATGGGTTATCATAGGGTGTAATTGAACCAGAAACAAATTGTATTATTTTAACTCTATAGTTAATTGTGTACTTACCTGAGTGACATAACTATAGTCATTATTTATAGTTTGGAATAGAAAATAATGTAAGAGTCATGCATATGTTTATGGAATAAGTGTATGATGTAATTAATATTATATTTAACATGTTACATGATGTGTTTGCTAATAAGATGCAAATTATATGAATCTTATGGTTGAATTGTATTTGATTAATCTACTTTACTAATGTGAAATAAGGAGTTAGATAGACTTCACTGGGTTATTAGCATTACAATGTTAGATGAAGGCAATTCGATCAAGTGGTGTGTATGAATTTGATTGATCTATAGATCAATTTTATATTACTATTTTTAAAGATTTGGCTAGAGTATGTTTAGTGAGACATTATCATTTCATGAGTATGGTTTACATGTATGTGCAATATCTTGCAATATATCAAGTTTTCTATGATACGCTACATGTTTAGTTTAGTTAGAAATCATATAGTACACATGTACTTACTTGTCTCTCTAGATTCCCATGCCATCAATATCTACTCATATATGAAGGGAGGGCCATTTCCTATTGGGATTAGTGCAGGGGATCATTGGTCTATGGTTGGTGTGGAAAAGTCCTCAGATGATGCTCTTCCTCCCCACAATAGTACTACTTATCAAGATGACACTTGAGATTTCCATAGATACCTGAAATTCAGGAACTATGCTCTAGGGACGCCATGTATCTTATTTGTACATTATATTATATTATACTAAATTATCTTGAAGAGTTGTAATTACTTGTTACTTCACATTGATAGTGGTGACTATATGTTTTTATCAACCATGGCTAAATTGATGTAATTACTTTCTATATTAGCATTATGATATACTCTCATTATATTAGAGATGGGTGATGTAGTATGCTTTATTTTATATTTTTATGCTTAAGTAATTTATTTGATATCTATTAGATTCTCATGGGTAATCTATATATATGTTTAAAAAAAAAAATCATGCATTTATAGGTAGATCCCAGTGGGGATGTTACATGTGGTATCAAAGCTAGGACTTGAACTCTAGGACCTAATGAGTCCAATAAAATTTTCATATAAATTTATTGAAAAAAAGGATGGTGAAAGTTTTTGGAGAGGGTCCTTAGAATTCTAATGATAACAACCCTCTATTTGATCCTATCTAATTTATTATAGAGCAATCAACAAAGATGGACCAGATTCTCATAGTTATGGATGAGACCAGAGATCAAATTATAGCTCTAGAGTAGGTGGTTCATGGCCATGAGGATGAGGAACAATATGATGAACCTAAAGAGTATCTGGTTAAGCAAGAAAATCATCAAAATTCTAGAGCACATGTTACTATGAAGTTGGCCAAAGACATAAATAAGGTGAACCTACCTAAGTTTGATGGGATTGTTCTAGGAAATAGAACTAAGGCATTGATGATGGAGATGGAGAAGCATTTTAAAATTCAAAACTACTCTGAGGTCACCAAGGTAGTATGGGGATAATACCAACTAGTTGGTTAGGTAGCTACATGGTGGGCCAATAAAAGGTTGGAAATGAATCTAAATTCAACCACCACCACTTGGGATCAGTTTATGGATTTATTCAAATCGTGGTAGCTTCCATAGATTTATTTTGATTAGAAGCTCATAGAATTTTAGAATCTAAAATAGGGTGATATGTTAGTGAATGAGTATTAGGAGTAATTCACTAAACTACTGAAGTACTACCTCAGTATTAATGAGATGATCAATTGAGGATTGGGAAATTTATCATGGGTTTAAGGCCTCAAATCAGTAGAGAGGTAGATGTTCATAGATCTTCCACCATGGACTAGGTCTTTGAGAAGGTGGTCAAATAGGAGCAAAAGTTGAAGTCTCTTTCATAGGCCAAGGATAAATTCAAGAAAAGGTTTGGAAATTCTAAGTCAACCTTAAAGAATAATAATTGGAAATAGAGGAGTGAAGACTCCAGGAAATAGTTTAAAAACTAGAATTCTAAGTTTAACAATGGTTCAAGCAATAAGAAACAAGGCAATGAATCCAAAGACAATTTTTAGGGAAACCAACAGAATGTCAGGAAAGGACCACTAGGAGGTTGTTTCAATTACAAAGAGGATAATTATGCTCATGATTTTATATAGGATAAGTCAAAGGCCAAAGGCCCTAATATTCAATAGGGCAGTTTTTTAGCAGTGGATTCATGAAAAAGTCAATAATTGATAGGCTAAATATTAGGCATTACCTATTGAGCTATTAAGTGCTTTGTTTGACCACCCAATTTCTATTTTCATAGATACAAGAGCCACTAAATGTTTTATAACTCCTAAGATGCTTATTAAGTTTACTAGAAGAGCTCATATAATGGCAAATGCATGGTCAATACAATATGGGAATGACACAAAGTTATGGTTGATAGGTGTCTAGTCGAAGTAGAGATTAGGTTGCCCAAATTCACAATAATTTTGGATTTGTATGTATCACCTCTAAGATCATATGATGTGATCTTAGGAGTCAATTGGATTAGAAAATATAAAGCTTAGGTTGACTATTACATGAAGAAGGTTGAATGTCTTAATGATTTCAAAATTTAGACATAGATTCAAGGTGACAAGAGAGAGTTGAATCTTAGGTAGATTTCAGCTTTGTAACCTAAAAAGTCTCTGGGAAAAGGGTGACAAGCATTTATCATCAAGATAAATGAAATGGAAGAACCTAGGGAACCATCTCTTGAAGATTACTCATTTCTTATAAATTTTCATGATGTGTTTCCAGAAGAGTTATCAGATTTACCTCCTCAATGTGAGTTTGAATTTTGTATTGACATCATACCTAGTTCAGAACCATAGTCTAAAGCATCACAAAAAATGATAACCACTGAGTTGGTTGAACTAAAGGCTCAACTTTAGGAGTTGTTGGCTAAGGGGTTGATTAGGCCAAGTGTGTCACCATGAGGTGCACTAGTTTTCTTTGTCAAGAATAAAGATGGTACCCTTCGACTATGCATTGATTAAATAATGTTGAACAAGGCAACCATCAAAAACATGTATCTACTACCTCATATAGATGATCTATTTGATCAAATGTGGGGATCAATAGTATTTTCTAAGATTGATTTTTGAGTAGGATACCATTAGTTGAGGATTCAAGATGAGGACATTATTAAAATAATGTTTAGAGCTCTGTACATGCACTATGAGTTTATAGTGATACTATTTGGAATGCCTAATGCTCCAACAACATTCATGAATCTCATGAATAACATATTCATATATTATCTTGATCACTTTATTCTAGTTTTGTTGGATGACATTATTATCTACTCAAAGAATGAAGAAGAACACCTTCAACATTTGGAATTAGTTCTATAATGGTTGCAAAAGCACAAGCTATATGGAAAGTTATCAAAGTGTACATTTTTATAGGAAAGAGTTTAGTATTTAGGACACATTATCTTTGTAGATGGTATATCTATAGATCTAGGGAAGATTAGACCCATTATGGAATGGTCAACACTAAAGAATATGCATGAGGTTAGGAGCTTCATGGGGTTAACAAGATACTATAGGAAGTTCATTCCAAAATTTTCCAAGATAGCTAACCCAATTACTTCCTTACAATGAAAAAATCATAGATTTGTTTTGTCAAAGAAGTGCAAACTAGCTTTTCAAGATTTGAAAACAAGGCTTACATCAACACCAATGTTGAGAATTCTAGACCCCAATAGTCAATTTTTAGTGGTCATAGATGCATCAAGTGATGGACTAGGTGTATTCCTTATGCAGGATGGTGCAATAGTGGCTTATGAGTCATGAAAGTTAAATCCATATGAGGTGAATTATGCCCCTCATGATTTGGAGCTTGC
Organism: Torreya grandis; assembly: GCA_037957365.1. Lineage (NCBI taxonomy): Eukaryota > Viridiplantae > Streptophyta > Pinopsida > Cupressales > Taxaceae > Torreya > Torreya grandis. The sequence goes on along the minus strand of JARHVA010007269.1, from coordinate 343,549 downwards.
ATTGATTATTCATGCATTGCAAGTGTGGTGGTATTACTTGTTGGGAAATTTTTTTGAGCTCAAGATGGATAAATTGGGACTCAATTATATTTTCACCCAAGATAATTTGAATGCTTGACGAAGACATTAGCTTGATTTTTTGTCTAACTACAATTTTGACATTAATTATATCAAAGGCAAGGAGAATAGAGTATTTGATGCCCTTAGGCATAAAAGGTACATATGAACTATAGCTACTATTAGGAGTACCATCAAGGATTGGGTGATTGAGTTCTCTTTAGGAGATGAATTTTATGATTAATCTAGAAAAAAATTATCAAAGAATGCTTAGAATCCTTGGTAAAATGGGTTCAATATGGAGAGTGATGGTCTCTTGTGTTACAATGGATAGATGTATGTTCTAGATTGAGAGAATATATAGATCATAGTAATAAAATAATTGCATGATACCCATTATTTAGGACATATAAGTGTAACCAAGCTCATGATAGAGTTTAAAACATTGTATTTATAGAAAGGAATCAAGAAAGATGTAGTTGATTATGTGTCATGTTGTCTGGAGTGTCAATAAGTGAAATCTAAACATGTGCATCTAGCTGGATTATTATATCCACATGATATTTTAGAATGGAAATAGCAGGTGATTGGCATGGACTTTGTCCAAGGGTTATCGATGTTGTGAAACAAGCATATATGATCTTGGTGGTTGTTGACAAACTAACCAAGGTGGTTCACTTCATACTAGACAATTTGACATACGATGCACCTAACCTTGTAAAGAGATTCATAAAGGAAGTGTATAGGTTACATGGTTTTCTAAAGAAGATCATTTAAAATCATGATTTGAAGATGAGTTTGAGATTTTGGATGACTCTGAATTTAACTTTAGGTAATTTTTTTAATATAGTTTACCACCCATAGACTAATGAACAGACTGAGAGGGTTAATTAGGTGCTTGAGGATCTTTTTCAAATGTATTACATGGACAAAAAATATAAGTGGGAAGATTATCTCCCATTGGTTAAGTTTGAGTATAACAACTCATACCA